>PVKZ01001167.1:0-465637 GCA_004027375.1 Macroglossus sobrinus
ACATACACACACACACACACATCCTCCCACATATCCTCACTACCAAGTGGGATGCCTCAGTAAAAACATGCCTCAGAACAACTTCTGGAGTCTTGCCAAAATCCTAGCCCAGGAAGCAGGCCTGATACCAGTAGCAGACGGCATATAAGCTGATAGTAGGAGGCCAAGTGCACTCACTTAGTAGGTCTGCACCTAACTTCCTCCGCTGACCTGCCGTGGGGCCCTCAGGGCCTCCCCAGTGCCATGTGCCTGCCCCAGGTTCACTTTTTGCACAACTCTGTGTTCCGTGCTGGTGTGTGTTCTGCCTGGCAGGCTGGATCTCCTGCCAGCACCCAAAGGCTCCACCAAGCACCTGCCACATTCCAGCTGGTAAGGCTTCTTGGCAGGCCCAGGTCCCCTTCCCCGACCCCACCCAGGTCTGCTCTGCGAATGCTGGTTCACCAGTCGTGCCTGCTCCCCATTCAGAATGGGGAAGAACTGAACGAAAAGAACCCAGTTTGCCAATCTATAGCATCTGAATAGAAATTCCAACAGACGAGGAAGTTCGACCTTGCCCATAAAACGTAGTTTGTCTCTCCAACACAGGATGGACAGGATAAGCTATAAGCTCGTATCTGAGTCAAGGTCGGTTAAAGGGCAGTTTGAGTTCCACATACAGGATTCATGGAATGTTCTGGTCTCAAGTGTACGATGAAGTCGATGACCAGGAGCTTTTGAAATCTTCCAAAACATGTACCTCCCCCTCATAAACCATGCCTGGAAATTAAAATGAAGCAAACTTAGTAAATTTCCTTTTTTTTTTTTTTCTGGCAATATTGGTGCTTGCTGAAGGATGGCATGGTAGGAACTAAGTTCATTTTCAGTATAGCATTTCATTTTATGGTATCCCGATCGTAATGTCAAACATTAAAAAAAAAAAATCAGAATATAGGTTCCTGATTTTTAAATAATTCTATTTGGTTAAGCTATATTTTAATAGATTCTGTTTAGAAAAGGAAGGTGGAGTTTAAACTCTTTAGCTATATTTTTCTCTCACATTGAAATAAATATATTTTTCTCCTTGAAATAATGTTATGTTAGGTGAATAGTGCTTTAAATAATGTAGTTCTAAGCAAATCAAATCAAATACGAGAGCTCCTTAGACTCTGAAGTAATTTTTTAAGATTTAGAAAAAACTCATTTATCATGGGAGATAAAGCCAGAAAATAGTATGAAGTGATATCGCCACTTCTATTACAAGAAGCAGTGACCCCCCCAAGCTCACCCAGCACTACTAATTTCAAATGAGATTATCATTTCTGTACCTTTAAAGCTTTGTCTCTTACTTAAAAAAAAAAAAATCAGATTTAAGAAATGAAAAAACTTTGTTTAAAGATGACCCAACTATTCACAAATTCTGTGATGGCTCACTTAATATATAAGCAAAACTAAAACTAAGGAAATGAGTTGTGACTGTATGGCATCTCAAATCTCAAGGTAAAATGATTAAAAATCTATCTTTGACCTCTAACTTCCCCCTAGGATGTTCCAGGTGTGGGTCCCTTTTATTCAAACATCTGAGAAGTGCTACATCTGGGCATCAGTTCACATTCAATACTTGCTGCTAGTCTGTTCTTAGCTAAGGGCTTTTCTAGGCATAGGTGACAGACACAAAGGTGTCCCCGGGGAGCTGAAAATCAATGTAACAAGTGGGCAAACAGGAAGGAAAGACTTGATGGTGATATTTATATCTTAAATACACTGTTTACTTCCAATTTCTAGCACAGTACCCAACAGTCTATACCAGTTCCTATTGAGAGGGTCTGTTAACAGTGAATTCGTAGTAATATCGTGGCCACGTGGCTCATTTATAATCAATCTTAAACTCTGCCTGTATTTTCCTGTTATGCAACTTGCACCAGGGTGGAAAGCCTCTTTCCCACACTAATGCTAGGAAATATAAACCAGCTTTACCACTCCACAAAGCACAAAGAGATTGGGAGCCCACTGAAAGCAGGGACTGTCACTATTTTCATAAAAAAAAAATTTAAAAATGAATCGAACCTCCTATTTCAATGATCCAGTTAGAAAAATCATGTTAGTATTATAAAGCAGTTATTTATAGGAAAGCCAATTAAGTTTCTATTCCACAGGAGGATAATATAGTAGAGGAAAACAAAGTAAAAGGACAAATACTGGCAGATTTTGAACTCCAAGGCCTGAGTGCTCAAGCTTTGGCTATTTTATGGTATTTTCATATACATTACCTGTGTGTTACAGGAGTATTTAAAAACATCCCCTAACCTGCCCCTTTTTAGTTGCAACCGGATCCTGACATAATCAAGAAAGAATCAACTCTAATAGTATATTGATTATTTTTACAATACGTTACTTGAAGAGTATGGCACCTTCTGAGCAAGTCCCTATAAACAATTAACTCCAAGGCAGAAATGTCGTCCCATTGCTTTAAGCATAAATGCATGTAGTGGAATACCTGGCACCAACAATAGGATGAAGCCATAGGAAAACTCTTTGCTCAGGAAACTCAGTAAAAAGCCCTGGTCCCCTGCTCTGTGAGGGGCTTTTGCACACATCTGTTTCAGCTCAGTCCCCCAGAGATGTTTAAAATCTAATTAAGCAATTAATTTGCAAATATATTCTAATTTATTCATGGCAGATTTTCTAGGGTGTTAAATTATCTGACAGAGAACCATATGCAGTACAGAAGAGCAGGACCTCACTGAAATACCACAGGTTCCTCCAATGCAAGAATGACTGCATACTCTGGTCCACACAAATTTCTATCCCCTAGTGAGAAAATGAGTTGGCATCTTGTCCATCCTACTTAGGTTGTATATGCCCTGGTGAAGCACTGCTAAATACAACTGTGAGAGCAGAGGGGTGATCAAGCACACTGGGGCATGTTTCCTAAAATGCTTCCACAGAATACCCTAGGGTAGGGCTGGGGTGTGCATACTTGCCTGGGGCCAAGAAATTGGAGAAAAAGGATAATACGACAATGTGTTTGTCTTACTCTGTTTTCCTGAGGTGGGAGAAGAGAAGGTTAAGTTATAGTAAAAGTATGCTCTGTCATACTGGGAATTACTAACTGTTGTTAATTTGCATGCAGAACTCTGTTCTATAACAAAGCAGCCACAGCAGGTAACATTGTTTACTCAGACAATCAAGTTGTAATTTACTGAACTTGTGGATTAAAAAAAAAAAAAGATAGGATGTCCTTAATTGCTACATTGCAACAATTTTTTCAGTTCAATGACTGCAGAGCTCCAGATAAGAATTGAGAATAACACTATCAAATTGTTACAGGGATTACCTAATTTACAAAATGAAGAGTATCTCAATGTACGTTTTGTTACCTAAAATACAGTGTGTGGATTTTAGTATGTTTACTACGAGATGTTTGAATAGCTGCTAATTGTGCAGCATTAAAAGAAAAGCTGAATTTTTTATATTAATATTTTATTCAAAAGATAAATTATTAATACTAACAATATGATAAGAAAGAAATGTCAGTATCAAATGATGCAGTTTGGTATCTGACAGCTATAATGTAAATTCTACTAGTCACTTAATTTCTAAGATCTCTCAACACATGTAAATTAAATATTGAGGCAATGAAAAAAAACTAAAAGGCAATGTATGTCCCGTGTAGGGTTGATGAAGCCAAGACAGAATTTTACACAGTAGATTCTGAATTATCTACAAGGAATAAGGAAAAGTTAAAGAAAGGGTATTAGAATTTTTATAGTAAATGCTTGAGTTAATCAGTTCAAAATAATTCCCTAATAAAAGAGTACTCCATATATGCAAAACTCTTTTTGAAGGTAAAACTATAATTTCCACTGATTTGGGGCGGGGTTAAGAAACTAGAGAAAATTAGCGAGCACAGTTAAGACCAATGCTGACCTCTCTCTCATCTGTGGGAGCAGAATTAAAGTGGCATCTACACACGTGCACGTGTGCAGGCTTGGAGTGGTTTTCGACATCCACACAGATAACAACAGTTCATCAATACATCGAGAGACTCGGCTGGTATTTCTGGTTTTCACTTCTGGTTTGTTTCTTTGTTTAGAATGCCACCAAAACCACACACTGTGACTATCTTCCTGCATCTTGAAAGACGGGTGGTGTATGGCGAATATAAGGTTACAAGGTGGTCTGCGGGAAATTTTCAGGTATTTCCTTTGCCCAAAATACCTCAGTCCTCTTCTTCTTTTTTTTTGCTGAAGCATTAGGTTAAGTGTAAATTAGTAGGTGAGTAAATCTGGATATCATGAGTAGTCAGTCCAGTTTGTTCTAACCATGAGAAAATACTAAATTTTATATAATACTTTTTTTAATATAGAAGTGAGCAAAGAGGTACAAAATTGTTTTGATATATTACTTAATAATGCCTAATTATGGATAGTTATGTATTGTCAATTTGTTTAACAATTTAGTTTTGCAGTGCTTTTTCCACTATGTCTTTAAAATAACCACCTTATCCCTTCCTCCTAATTACCCTGAGTAATTAGCTGAACGAGTGATCATAGAGTCTCCATAAAAATGTAGGCAAGACCCCACTGACAACATGAACTTCAAAAATCTTTCATCCAAATGGATTCCAATACTGACAACCACAGAAACTAGTAAATGCATTTCCTTTCCACCTTCCTTAGCGTCAGAACATAGAGAGAGGGACTACATTTAAAAAAATAACCCAGTTTTTTAACATTGCTTTATTTCCTGAATCCCTTCTTTGCCATGGACCATTCAAATCTCCTACAGGAGGGTTAGCCAGCCATCTTTTCTACATGTATAAGCTGCAAAAGGGAAAGATTTTAAACAACGGCTTGAGGAAAAAACAATGTTAAGATGGTGGTCAGATATTCTAGCTGGTCAGACACGTGAAGACACTGTCATCAGACGTGATGGCACTCTTCTTATGCCTTGATACTAAGGTGGGGAATCATCTGCCTAGGACGATCAGCTACAGGTTGGGGATGGAGAAGAAAAGCCTCAGTGTCTGTCCCCTCCAGTTCATTTTTACAGCAATGATTGTATTTCAGAGTCCTGACTGCTAATTTCACATGCAAAACTGTTTTCGGCAACGTTTCCATCTGTATTTTTGTGACCTGTCAGCATCACTCTTTGGCTTCCTGTATTTCCTTGATGCTGAAGTGAGTCGAATAATCATTTGTCAAGTTCCACCTTCAGGGGAGAGGATTGAGGGGAAGAGAAAAAAAAGACAGGGAAGAATATACAGATGCTCCTCGACTTACAATGGGGTTACATCTCAATAAACCCATTATAAGTTGAAAATATCATGAGCTGAAAATGAATTTAATACACCTACCCTACCGCACACCAGAGCCAAGCTTAGACGTGCTCAGAACCATTCTGTTAGCCCACAGGTGGGAATGTCATCTACCACAATGAACACACTGTAGAGTCCTGTTGTTTACCCCTGTGGTGGGATGTGGCTGACGGGTGGCTGTGGCTCGCTGCTGCCACCACCCAGCATCACAGGAAGAGATCAAAGTCATAACTCCAAGTACGGCTTATACCGAATGAGTATCGTTTCCACACCATTACAAAGGCTTAAAGTAATAAGTAGAACCATTGTAAGTTGAAGACTGTCCATATGACGGGAAACTGAGAAAATATATATCAAGACCTAAGATTTCAGGGTTTCAGCTCAACAAATGTCCATCTTGCCCGTCTTCACAGACAAGTAGTGGACAGTGACACAGGCTCTGCTGTGGCAGGTTGACTCAGACCCTAAATTTAACCTCCCAAGCAGTGAAGGGGGAAACTGCTTCTTGTAAAGAGAGATGCACCTAACTGAGGTGCTTGTCACCTGAACGTAAACAATTAAATGCATGCAAAGAATATTCTGGGAGCCCACCGGTGCCAGGAACGATGCTAGATGCCCACCCTGCCAAGATGAATTATAACGAGGCCTTGGCCCTGAGGAGCTAAGAGTTAATCAAATGGCAACAATAAGGGATGATACGTACTACACACTGGGAGTGTACGCAGAGAATCTCAGGGTGCAGGAGACAGAGAAGCCTCTAATTCATGATGGGCACAGACAGAGGAAGTGACACTTGAAATGGATTTTAAAGAAAGACAGGATTATCGGGAAGGAAGGAGGAATACACAAGTGCAGGGAGACATGTGTGGAAGGAGAGAATGTGAAAAGAGCACAAGCAAAGTGAGAACTCTGTGACAGAAACAGGCAGGAGCACAGAGCAAATTTGTTTCCAAAACATTCAAATTCATTTGAAAAGACACGAAGAACTCAGACCCATAAGAATCTAGGGATAGATTCTTATAAAACCGCTTTTGAAAAACGTCCACACCTGTGGTCCAACAGGAGTTTTGAGAAACGAATTCCATTCCTTGTTGTGAAAATAGTTTGAGTTATTTGCCATGTCTTAAAAAAAATTTTCTACCTACTACTTGAGGGCTTAGGGTAAATAATAATAATGATGATATGAATAACAGATGTGGGCCATGGAGATACATCTAATTGCCAAGATCTTAACATCTAGAACCTTCTCTCCGAGTCATTTTCCTGATACAGTACCCAAAAGGCAGCAAAGTACTGAACACAGACACAAAATTAAAAAATTACTAGTCACCAGCGATTGGAGAGTCATTTATCTGTTCATCATTCATTCTTCATTCAACAATTATTAGTGCATAGCAAGTCCCAGGCACTGCTCTAAGGTATTAGAACTATGGCAATAAACAGCAGCAAGCACCGTAAAGAAATTCTCACAAGTGAACATTTCTGGAGCTCCTGGGCTGCGGGGAAGAGAATGGCAATAAAATAAGGAACCGAGAGGGCCATTCAGGAGTCCGCTTTTCTATATTTAGAGCTCCCTCCCGCAGGCCTCAAACTAACCAAGCCTCTGGGCACGTCACAGAGGCTTGATTTAACCAGCCCTAAGGGCTGAGTGAATTGAAGACCCTGGATCTTAATTACAGAGTCTCTTTGGAGTGCTGTTCTTTGGGTCCCGTCACCTTTGCCCAGCACGAACGTCACCGTTTGCAATAACCGGAGGCCACAGTCGCTGAACTTGGCTAGGCCTTCGCTGGCCTCATAAGAGAAGGTCGGTGAATTAATGAGGGCCTAGATGTAGGGCTTCAAAGTTGGACCCACTGCCCCAAGAAAAGCCCCAGGGAGGGGAGGGGAAGCGAGCCACCGGCCAACTCCAGGGGAAGTGGAGGGCCTTGCTGGCCACATGCTGCAAAACCGCCTGTTGTTCCCACCACTGCACAACTACAGCTAAGCCGAGGTGAGAAAAAATAATTAGATCCCAAATCTGCATTCAAACATTTTTGCAGGATTTTGTTCTTGAAGTGGAAAACTGTTCCCACAAGGTCTATTTTAAGCCATTTTATTTTAAAAAGATCAAAAACCCTCTTCGTGTTGAAATTTCTCAGTGGGAAATTTTACAGTAATGCTCCTTAAAAACAGCCTCACAATGACAAAGCAGAGGAAATGAGTGAATGCGCCAAGTCTGCAAAACAGAGCCAGCCCCTCCCCCTTAAATCGGGGGCATGGCTCTGAAAGGCTGTGACTACCATATCACCATATTTCATGTTTTATTTCTGATCCAAATCGATGATCAGAATACGGAAATCAAGCAGATTCTCATATTTTAGGAAGGTACTAGTTCCTAATCAACTTTTTCTTTTACAACAAGTCTCCATTTCTCCCCCAGAATGAGGCAAAGGCAGTACTTCAAGTAACGAATGACACCTTGGTTTTAATAAACTGAGATCGTGACTCTTGGTGATTTAATCTGTACTGTCAATTCATTTCATATGAGAAATAAATATTCAATCGATTAACCAGAACACGATTTTCTACTAGAGGCACAGAAATATAGTTAAGAAATGTGATTATATCCTGACTATAAACTTCATTAAAATCAAATCGAAAGAGAAACCCACTGGACACAAATATTTGGTGAGCATCAACTGCATGCCAGGCACTTGAGATATATCACTAAAAATAGCTCCTGCCAACATGGAGCCTTTATTCTAATCTATCACTAACACAAACAAACAGTGCTCTAGAAATTAGGTGTCCTAGTTTCAGGATGGCCAACTCACTTGTGATTTAGTTTAAAGTCAAAAGAAAGGGAAAATGGATTTTTAAAACAACCCATCACTGCAGACAGAAAAAAAAAATCTACTGTTCTAAATGCAAATGGCTCAAAGCCCTCCCTTCTTCCCACAATCACAAAGGTCCAGGTTTCCAAACTTTCAACGATTCCATTCTAGAAACAGAGAACTATGAACAAGGACCACGGAATGATAAGAGTGGCAAGCCAGTCAGCTTGGGCTAAGCTTTGCTGCACTAACAAATGGCACCTAGATCGATGGCTTTCTGCAACATGGCCATCTTGTGCCGGCGGTAGGCTATGCTACACAACTTCACCAGAGAACCCAGGCTACTGGGCAGGTTGCCTCTAGGGCATTACTGCCTTCAGGGCAGAAGGAACAGAGAATGGCAGAATCATTCAATGGCTCTTAAGGCTTTACCTCCTAAGTGGCACAGGTGACTTGAGCTCACATTTCATTGGTCAAAGCAGTTAACACAGCTAGAGGTCAGTGAGGCAAGACTATATTATTATCTCACAGGCAGGAGTGGCAAATAAAACAACCAATGATGGGTAGGTTGCAGCATTCATCAGAATGTAGCAGACTACCAAAAAAAGATGTAGAAAATATTTCCAACCTTCAATTTTTCAAAACTTGTGATTGCTATTAAATTGTGTCTGAATCTTCTAAAGAGAAATAAATGCCTTTCACATCGTAATTCCTCACCAGACCAGAAGCACACAGGATGTAGAGAGAAACAAAAACAGAACCCAGAGAAGTTGGAGGAGACGAATTTTTCCTCTGTGGTTATACGTCAAACCATTTCTTTTCCCCCTCAATCATTCCTTTCCACATGAAGGAAAAGGAACTCAAGAAATTACAGTGCGGAAGACTGCATTCTACTTTGCAGCTAGTAAATTCTTCTTGAGATCCACGTGATACTTTGCTCTGCCAGGTGGAAGGAGACAGGCTGGGGTAACACAAACCTCTTGAATTTTAGTTCTGTGACCATTAAGTGGAATTCGAATACTGGAAAGACACACCTTAGCAATTTGAAAGGGCATCCTAGGCCTTCCAGTTTCTTAGCAACATGCCGAGGAATAAACTTCAGGATTCAGCCACAGCAGAAGATATTCAACACTGACATGTTTGATGCCAATTTCAGTTCCAATAATGCTTAGCAATGGTGATTCTATAGCACTGAAGAAACCCGGCAGACATAATGTTGACTTTCTGATCTGAGTTGGTATTCTTTTAGCCACTTTGGACACCGAGGGCCGACCACTTATGGCTAAAATACTTATAAGCCATTGGACAATTTTTCCAACTTTTCCACATGTTTGAAAATTTACAAATGTTAATTTATAAAGAAAACATCAGGAGGACGGTTTTAATGAACCCAGAACTGAAGTAGCCTTTGAATTCCTGGATTGATGATTTCATACTCTTAAATTGTACAAATAGTTGATAGGCCTTACAACTTAAACAATTAATACCATTCTACTAGCAAATTCAGCCCCATGCATGTATTCATAATGTATACAAGCCATTTATCCAGAGCATCTGAAGTCACATGTACCTAGAACTATGCTTACCAGCTCTCAGTGCATTTGCCAAAATTCAACATGCCTAATTGACCAAATTGATAAATGACCAATGCACCAAAGATAGCAGACTGAATGAATAGTTTTCTGCATTCACCAAATTTATGGACAGCTTGTTTTTTAAAACTATTTATGAGGTTTGCAGAAGAGCTTGTTTTTTAAAACTATTTATGAGGTTTGCAGAAGACTGTATATGATAGGATGGGGTGAGCTTAAAAACTATATGACATTTCTAAAACTAAAGCAGTTTCCATTATCTTCATAGGATTAAAGGAATGGTCAATTTATCAAAAGCTGCAGATGATTTCATTTTCTTGTGAATGTGTAATGTCTAGAAAATATATTCTATAATTAGTAATGATTCAAAATATATAATGCTCTGTTTTGATTCTTATGTGTGTTTTTCGTTTGTCGGTTTTATTGACATTTTAATCTTTTAAGGAATCTTGTATCTTAGGAACGGAAGTTTTCAAGTTTTGATTTTTTTTCTTGTTTTGAATTAGGTGAGGTATTTAGGAACATATCTCTTTTACAGACTATAACCACCTAGTAGAAATCAAGGCAGATTCCTGGAGCAGATGCCCAACAAGGACAAGAATATTATGGGCTAGTTCAGAGGCAGTAAACTATGGGTCAGATGTTATCTGTTTTATAAACCAAGTTTCATGAGAATACAGCAAATATTTAGTATTATTATTGCATAATATTGCTATTATGCAAAAAAAGAAATTACAGAATTGAATAGTTGCAACAGAAATGGCAAGGCCTGCAAAACCTAAAATACTTATTTAGCACTTCAAAGAAAAAGTTTGCAATTATTATCCTACTTCATTACTCTATCTATAGCTCCTGGAGCAATGCCTGGCTAATTTGGGGGGCTCTATAAATACTAGTTGAATGAATGAATGAATGAATGACTCTTAGTTTTTAATGCAAGCTGACTATCATTCCCCACTCATTTCAGCGTTCATGTCTTACAACTTCTTATACTGGTGAGTGGTGCTGGTTCTTCATGGGGACACAGAAATTAGGCAGAATGAGTCAACTGGTAAAGTAAACCATTTATATGGTTTCAGGACAGAGGCCAACCTTAATGAAGTCGATTGGTTTGTAGCAGTGCAGAAACTAACCCACATTTCTGCAAACACTATATTGGGGAACCCCAAACACAACTAAGCTGGTCTGTATCTAAAAACTCAAGTAACTGTCTGCCAGTAAAAAAAAAAAAAAGAAAAAGAAAAAGAAATGAAAATGCAGGTTGGCCAATATTTCTTTCCCCTTCTGAAGGTTGGCAGTGATTTTGTGGTCAACATGATGAGCTGCCATTAAGAGGAAGAAACCACAAACCACGCCCATTGCTTCTCCCAAAACGCCAGTTGCTGCTGCACCCAACAAAACACACGTCTTCTTCCAGAGACTTCCTGGGAGTGTCCCAGCATAAAGTAGCTTCCGCACATGTTACTCTGATGTGAAATACTATTAAGAAGTCAAGTAGTGATAAATCTAATGGAAATTTTTTGCCAGTTAACACTTACCTCAAGACTAAAGCTGATTAAGGAAACTATAACCAGGAAAAAAAAATCAATTGAATTTTTATTGTTGTTGTTATTTTAAATGGCAAGTGTCAGGTTTGTTTGTTTGTTTGTTGGGGGAGAGGGGAGAAAGATGTCTAACAGCCTAATTCCCTATTGTTGTAATATCATTGCTATTAAGACCCTACCAATCAATATTCAGTTCTACCAATTCTCCATTAGCCTCAATAAAACCCCAGGGCAGAAGGGCTCACGACTCTGCAGCTTTAGAAATACTGTAAGTCAAGTCATTTCTTCCAAAGCAGGGTTTTTCAATCAGTCCTCCATGCCTGACAATATGCTAGGTGCTCTGGGTATAAAAAAACATTATATGGCATTATTCTTTTATTTAAGGAGGTTTGACTATTTTGGAGAAAGAACTGAGCTCATTAAATATCAAAGACTAAAAAAAGGAAGCAAGCAGTGAAGATAAAAATACTATAACAATTAATATTCAGTGAAGGCTTCCAAACCTACACGAGGTATAAATAATTAAATAATTTAAAAAATAAATAAAATTATTTTTAAAAATTAAATAAAGCACAAATTAAAAAAAAAAAAAGAGTCCACTGATGTGATTTTGAATTTTCTATTTAAGTACTAGAACATTTAGGGTTCAATTGTTTGGCGTCATCTTCTGGTCAACCTCTACTTCTTTTGTACAACTTTTTTTTGTCTGTGCTGCAGTTTCTGAGATTACAACCCACTTCCAAATAACTTAAGAAACTGCTCTTCACCAGACATTACTTATCCTCATTGCTCCTGGATGGTGCAGCCAGTGAAAACAACAATGAGAGCCCATCAAAACCATCACAGCTATGATACACCCATTGGCAATTCGAAAAGGCTGAAGCTAACTCTTGAGTCAATTCAGGCTCTCTTCTAAAAGCATTTCTATTGAAACTACCTATCTTTTCGGCTTTCTGAGACCCCTCATTACCTTCATAGTATAGCAAGTCCTTAAATAATGTTTCCTTCACTGTCGTTTTGTTTTAATACTGATGAGATGCCATAGGAACTTGACTGGTTTATGTCAATTAGCCTATGGTAAAGTTGGTTTCATTATATATCATTTTCCTTATAGTTGCAGAACCTATCAACATGGTTAAGTGAGGATTTACTGTACACAGTAAGTGTACACACAAACCCAAACTAGAGCTATCTTCAGCAAAGTCCCTCAGCTAAGCAGTGGATGCAATGGCATGCCCCCTGGAGAGGCCTTGGGGAGGCGTAGGGAGCTATGGCAAGTGGCTTTGCATGGCTGTCTTTTCAGAGACCACAGATCAGCTGGAGTCTAGGCCAACTGCCATCAGACTTGAATGTACACTCAAAATTTTGAATAACACAGGGTAGTTCCTCTGTAAGAAAACATCAAAGTTTTCAGGCTATAAAGGTGTAAATTTGCTTCTGTTTTCACATCTGTGGGCTTTTCACCCTCTCAACCGGCTTATGAGTAGCACTGGGGATTTGCAGAGCGTTGGAAGGAAAAAGAAAATCTCCTCTGTGTCTGCAATGAGACTCGAGAGCTTCTGCTTATGGAAGCGGAGGTTAATAAGTGCCTCTAACCGAAAAATGGCCATACGTTTGAAACAAGAGTCTGCTTTGAAAACTCCTTAAATCTGTTTAAGCATGAAAAGAATAAAACTAAGTATTATCACACCTCCCTTTCCCTTCTCCATCCCATTCCTTAGCATTAGTCACTCTAATATTAGACAGCAGGAAGACAAAGGAGAGTCTCAGATTCCCAAGAGCCCCCAAAGAAAAATAAAGGGGAAAAGTGATGACCCTTGGTGTCACTAATTGGTAAGGAGTGTAATCAGCTACAAGTCCAGCCTACTCCCAGTCTTCTCTGCTGATGGTTGGCAGCCATGTGGAGGTGGCAGAGACAGAGACGTGTTTTTTCAAGATGTGATCATCAATGCCACATGTACATGGGCCCGTCAACTTAATGCCACTTGTGTTAAGCATGTTTTATTATTACTATTATTATTATTATTATTATTATTATTATTATTATTATTATGCTTTTGACATTGGGGGCCTTGCTGATACTGGAGTGACAGCTGCTCCCAGAGCTGACTAATTCCTAGAGATAGTGAACTAATCAGTCCAGAGCCCAAATCCCCAACCACCTCCTCTATCAGACTCTTACACCCCATGTCAGTACAGTAAGCCCCCACTTATGCATGAGGAATAAGTTCCCAGATCTCCGGTAAATGCCTGAAACCATGGGTAGTAATACCAGACCCTACATATACCATGTATTTTCCTATACACACTTACCTTTTCACTTACAGAAAGCACTTTACAGTTTTTCTCTGGCACACCTGAATTGTCATCATCATTACTCTTTTGCTTTGGGGCCACTATTAAGTAAAATAAGTTACTTAAACATAAGCACTGAGATATCGTGACAGTCAATCTGATAACTGAGATGGCTAATAAGTGACTAAGGGGCAGGGGGTATACTCAGTGTGGATAAGCTGGACACAGGGATGATTCACGGTCCTGGCAAGATGAAGTGGAATGGCACAAAATTTCATCACGTTACTCAAAATGGTGTGCAACTGAAAACCCATGAATTGTTTGTTTCTGGATTTTCCATTTAATATTTTCAGACCACTGATGACCATGGGTAACTGAAACTACAGATGGTGAAACCACTGTATTTCCTTGCCCTCAATACTCCAGGGCCAGGTACCAGACAGCTAGAGGGCAGCAGCCCTTATGCTCCAGAGTCTGTGGCAATTTTTTAACTTAGCCAATCCTAACCCTATTTACTCTGCCTTGTTCTTCTCTCCCACAGAAACCACAATAAAGACTCTTGTCCAGATTTTCCCCTTGCTCCCTCTGCCTTTTGCCCAATCCCGGTGTTTGTCCGTGTGGCCCTGAGTGGCATGGCTTGTCCCTCCCCCTTGAGAATTGTCAGTAAGAACCTATCTTTTCAATAGCAATCATCTCCTGATCTGTAGGCCTCACCATACCTGAATAATAATAAAACCTACATTTTAAAACACCACCCCAAGATGAACAGCCACTAATTACAATAAACACCCACACCAAATTCATACCAAACACATCCTGTTTCAAATTACAATGGTGTCATTAATGTACACAGTCTGAATACTTTCCCTAACACCGTGCTAGAAATAGCCCCCGTATCCCCAAAGTCTCTTATGTTCTCTCTGTTGCACTCAAATGAAATTACCTGAATCCCACCAACACCTAAATATTCACCTGCTGGGTTGCTTTATTAAACAAGCACTTAGGAGCGGGTCTTGTTGGGGAAGGGGGTGGGCATGAAACCAAGCTGTACGTTGCATGCCTAAAAAGAAGCTTGCCATTAGCCAGTTTTCTCTCTTGCTTTCCCTAGTAACAACAAGGCTCGATTTCTCTTGATTAGAACAAAGATTTAGATTCACTTTTCAGAAAGTGCTAATCAGCTTTAGCTTAAATGGATCAAAATGCAACACAAGAGTGGTTTCCCAGTTAATACAGGGTCTGTTGAGGTCCCCCCCCCTGCCCCCGAGTGCTACATTAGAGATGAATCTAAAAACAGCTATAAATAGTTATTTATTTTGAAAACATCCAGCTACTATTCACTATCAAAGTATAGAAAATGATGTTAGGCATTGCATACACATCAATATACTCTTCAGGCTAGAGAGTTAGCTGATATGATGACCCCCTTCTAACTGTATTTCAATACAGATGGCATTATCCACTAAGAAACAAACCAAAGAAATGCATTCCTACCAAGCATTGTGTATATGTGTAAAAGTAAGTGTTTTAAAAAAATATTAAAAGATGGGAACTTGCCTAGAGATTGACACATAAATTAAAAACAGCAAAATCAAATTGTTATATTAAATTGATGTTTCTTAATATCTAAAGTCTAAAGTTGTTCTAGCAATACTAACATTAGTATTGGCAGTAGGGGAGAAACACTAAAAGAGATTTTTTTTTTCTCCTGAAAATGAAAAGAAACAGAAGAGGAAAAAATCTAGACTATCATAATGAGATGCAGTTATGAAGACACATGTCAGAGTCTTCTACAGATTTAAAGGGATGACATAACAGGAAGAGGGAAAACAAGACATTTCTTGGCTAAAATGTAGTACTAGAATTTTTTTAAGTGCTGCAATTCTTCACAAGACTCTCAGTCCAACCAATGTGTTTCACCAGGACTTTGCTTCCAGCCCTGCCTCTGTGTTTCTGAGCCATTCACATATTCTGAGGAAGTTCAAGGCTTCTCTGTTCTGGTTAAATTGTGAAAGAATTCACTTATTTTTTACCTGTCTCCTACTTCACTCTAGTCCAGGTATGTATATTTGGGGTCTTCCCAACATGACAAGCAGTGGACATCAGCCCCTCAGTCCTTTACCTAATGCTGGCAGGCGATGCTAGGGAACGGTGGAATGAGCTTAGGTAGAATTTTGAGTCTATGGACCCTGGTTTCAAATACCAGTTAAAAGCTGTGTGACTGTACAAATTCAACTACGTGACCTCTCTCCAAGTCTGTTCTCATGCTCACATGATGGATCTAATCACATTCACCTCATGAGGTTATGAACCATGAATGAGATGACATCTTTGTTAAATGCCAGGCACATAATATAGATACAAATGGCAACATCATATATAGAATTATAACTTGTAAGCGAGCCTCCAAATAAAGAACTTTTGGTGTTTCAGCATTTAAATCCTCTTATGTATAGTACAAAGTGGTCCACCTTACATTGCACTGAATTCAGTCTCACGGTGAACGCTAGTTAACAGGGTTTCGGTGTTATTTTCTTTACATCTCAGTGTGAGCTTGAATAGAAATAGTACCTAAGTGACCTGTCAGTCAATTTGCACTAATATCTGGTAGCTCCTTATCATGTCCTCTACACAAAAATGAGTGTGAACATTCCTACCCTTTAAGACAAAGTAGATGGACTGCTGACATAAGAAACAGTTACCAAATCAAATGCAAGCACTACAACATACATGACTGATTCACCTGCAAAATGGCTGAGCATGAGAAATGTCAAATTCTCTACACTTTAGAAGTTAAAACTAGATATTTACCCAGTCATTGCTCAAGACCATCCAGAAACTTCAAGATCTCTGCCTTTTGTTCCATTTTCTCATTTTGTGTTCAACCTAACCAAGCCAATTACATTCACCTTGCTGGGCAGTTTAAGGGCTGCCTATCGTTGACCTTGCTTAAACGGAAAATTATTCATGGCTTCAATCTTCTAGTTTGGAACCCTGTATAACATAGGAGAGAGTTTAACATTTTAGGATTAAAAAAAAAAAAAAAGCTTAGGATCTGGTTAGATTGCCAGCATTTTGCAATTTATTAGTTTGTTACTTTGGGCGTGTCAATCTCTGTGCCTCCACTACACATCTACACAACAGGAATGAAATAAAGCATGGGAAGCATGCTTCCGATAACACAATCTTTGCTTAACAGTCCAACCAAGAAAGCTTTCTTTTCATGAAAAGTGATCACCTTTGCCTTACTTTTGTGATGTGTAACCACTATTGCTGTGTTTATTTTCCAGGTCATTATCGTCATTTTGTAAGACCTATATTGGCTAATAATTGTTTACAAAGATCTACTGGTTCATTCAGAATATTGATATGACTCAGGTATTTCTTTATCCTGTCTCTACTGAAAAGGATCATGCCATACTCAATCTCCCTGCCCCCCCAAATACTGTAAGGACCTACCACCAACAAGCAAAACATGCTTTTAGGAATGTCTCCGATCCCCTTTTTTACTCTTTTCATTCAACAGTGTCTTTCTTTCTCATTGCTTATCTGGCTTCTTTTAGATCAAATATCCACAATTTGAACGATTAATGTCCGAAAATGACTATTCTATTTAAATATAATGCCACTTCTCAGAATCCTTATTTTTAAGAACACACTGAAAGCAAAAATTCTGCACACTTGTGGTACTTACACAAACATATGAAGTTAGTAGAAATGCATGCCAAGTCATTTTCATGGAGGTTATCATTTTATGCTATAATAAACTGTCTCACGATTATGGTGATAATAAAAATAATAGATGATATAACAATAGATTAAATAACACAATTACATTCATACAGATTCATGATCCTTGTAGACAGAGACAGTGTGAATCTCAGACCTTCAAAATTGGTTATCTAACAGCTTGGGAAATTGGCTGAATAAAGTTAATATATTTCTCATTTTGCAAAATCCTGGAGGCCATCACTACATACGGATGTATATCCATCCTAGAAAAGACAGTGTTGGTTAGTTATGGATCTTGTACATGGTCTAGAGAAAACTGTGAATGTGTGTTGCACCCCCCAAGTACCTGACCATTCTCTATTCTCAGGTCTTAGCTAAATGCCCTTGAACTGTGGCTTCTACGGAAGCCAGAGCTGGTGTATCTCTTTAACAGTGGACTCTCTTTGAGTTCCTATTTCCCTGTTTATCCCAGCTCTATCTTTCCACTAAGGCCTGTTCAAGTCCCACCACTGTCCCTTTGCCTTCCTTGACTACCTAGGTCCCTAATATCAACCTTAAGTTCTAGTAACATCTGATATCAATTAGTACTTAACTTCTGCTCCCTTAACTGGTAAGTAACGCAAAGTGTATTACTATTAATGAAACATTCCTTTTCCCTGAAACAAAAATCTAAACTGGCGATGTTCACATGGTCGATTTAAACATATTCCTAGCCTTGATGGGGGCTTGCCAGTCTCAAGAGAGAAGATGTAATATCCCATAAATGTCTCTTGAGAGAGGGGCACTTCTCCATCCCTTTTCTTCTATTCCAAAAGATGGAATGCAATTGTGATAGCTGGAGCTGGGGCAGCTGTACTGGATCCCAAGGTAGAAGGTACTTGTTTAATAAGTAAGGTGGAGCAACAAAACAGAAGCGTGTGTCCTAACCATCATGGAGCCTGCTAACCAGCCCTGAGTTGCCTATATTTTGGTGACTGAGAAACAAACATCTATCTGGTTAGAGCCCATTTCCTTGAGTTTTCTGTCAGTCATAGCTATTTATCACCCTCACTAATACTGCTACTAATTCGAGTTTTAAAAATATACACTGTGAGCTAGACAAAACACATGTACAACAGATTTGGCTCAGGGACTCTGTTCTTCCATAGCTTGTATTGGTATTTGCATTTTTATCTATAAACACTAAACCACAATTTCCATAAGAGACTGGGTTGTTTCTACCGTGATTTCATATTCTCAGGGGGCTTGTACAGAGTCTGGTATTGGAGCACCCACTCAATCTTTGATGAATGTCAAAGGATGTATATTTTATCTCTACAATGATATGTGGTTTCCTAAAAGTCAGCAACTTTTAATCTCTAACTCCATGGCTACGTGGAGAAAAGGTACTCCACAGGCCTGTTTTGATATTGTTGATGTATCAGATATATTCTACTTCTGCCTCCATCCCTAGAAAAAAAAGTAAGCAAAAATCACTTTGCATTTAATGGCTCTTTGAAAGAAAAACACTGTGCCAAAGATATGAAATCATCATTAGGTCTAACTGCACAGAGAAGTTCAGACAACTGCAGCGTTCTGCTTTCCAGCATATAACACCCATGCCAGTCGATTACTCGGCCAGCTCTGAGAAACCTACAGCTGGACTCTGGCACATAATGTATAATTTTTATATGAACAGAATAGTGATTTTCCTTACAAAACAACTGAAAATAGTAAAGATTGTGTCTTTTATCTTCTGTGGTGACTTTCATATAGTGGGGATTAACTACATATTTGTTAAATATACACCAAAAGTCTGAGTTACGTGCCAGCGACAAGGTAAAGTTTAAATCATCAAGAGCAGTGGTCCTCAACCAAAGGCGATTCTGCCTCCCATGGGATTATTGGCAAGATGCAGAGACATTTTTGGTTGTTGCAGATGGGGGTGGGAGGGTGCTGTTGGCATCTAGTGGGTACAGCCCAGGGATGCAATGAAACATCCAACAACACATGGGACAATCACCACAGGAAATAACGGTCTGGCCCAGAATGCTGACAGCATCAAGGTTGCGAAACCCTGGTCTTATGTTTGCTTGGAGTTATGAGTATTAAACCCTCGAGCTTAAACTCCTAGGAGGTGAGACATTTGTTGGCTTTACAACTGACAGGACATACTCTGAGAGCTCAATAAAAATGAGGAGTCTGTAATTATCAGCGAGGACCAGATAGCATAGTGAAGCTTAGACTAAGCTGGGGATTCCCAGGTTTGGGTCTTTCGATTATTTAGTTAATAAAAACAGCTTCTCTTGTCTACCAGCGAAGCTAAAGGTGTGAATAAGTTCAAGGTAACAGGTCCTTCAATATTTCATCCTGCCATGTAAAATCCCAAAATTCTATCAAAGCACTCAACTCCTTTATCCTTTCACAGAGAATTTCTTGTTTTCACTGCAGCCCCTATTACAGAAACTATCACCCTTAGCTTGAAAGAGAACTGGACACAATAGAGAGCAGTTATTTTTTCCTCAATTACCCACAGTTCTCCTTCCTCCAAGCCACTCCCGACGCCATGGTGCATCCCCACAGACTCTATCAACTCTCTCAGGAGGACTAAGCTACATGGTGCTTAACTGTGTATGACTTGTTTGCCTAATAAATGCCATCGGAAGTAAAAAATTCCCATCAGCTCCGTCTTTCATGAGCACACCGAAATGCCCCAACTTTCTTCTTCTGAGAGTCAGCTTTGCTAATGCAGAGTACAACGAGGCATTACAAGCAACGGGAGAGAAGGCAGCACTTAGGCAGGTCAGTAGGGGTTTTCCTAAACATTTTGATTACAACTTTAACTGCTTTAAAACATATGTAAAAGTCCTATCATTAAATTTAAACAGCCTGATGATATGCGGAACAAGACTATGAGAACGGCAAATAAATTGCTGTAATCTGCCATACTGTCACTTACCCTGCTCTTCAGCAGCTGTAATTGACTAATAGGATAATAAGGTGGCAGTTTACAAATCTGAAAGCTCTACTGCTTTGTTGGAAATGCCCTTGAGAAAAAAAAAAAAAAAGGCTCTGAGTCAGGAAGGCAGAGTGGAAGTGATCTACATCATCGTCCTGAATTCAATATATTTAGATCATCGCCCTGGATTCAATGTATTTAAATACGCTTCTCGTACGAAGTCACCACGCAGTCTAGTATGTAGGCGCAGCACCAAATGCCAGGGTTTATTTTGCTTTGTATTAGTTATGACATAGAAAATATACTCAGAAGGGCTTTCCCCACCCTCGGGACCAGGCCAGCGGTACTGTCCTAAGCAGGAGGAAGGGGCTGCAGAGAACTTCTTAGCACAAGTTCACTGAAGGCAGACAGAGGCCAAACCCTTGGCAATAGCTTCTGTTTCCGGTTTGAACCATCTCCTGAGCCTCTGACTCCCAGAGGAAGGTTCCAGCCACCCCAAAACCATGCAGCCCACAGTCTCAAATGTATATCTTACAAAAATACTTCTGATATGAGGATTCCAGCCAGCAAAAGCCAGCTTAAATCTAGCAAGAAAATGATAAGTATTATTCCTAGGACTACTACGACTACTGTTTGGAGCATTCATGCTGGCCGGGAAACTGGCGAGGAAGAGGAGAGCTAGGAGAAGACATCAGACACCACCACCCGTGGTCACAGGGAGAGACATGGATACCACTGTGAGTCGGATGGGACCAGAGGAGGGATAAGAACTGGAGTATCTTTTAGAGGGATTCCTCTGGTGGCTGCTGTGTGGAGAAGAATTTGTAGTGGGGGCAAAGCTGGGAGACAGAAACATGGAAGACAGGAAGCTAATGTAGTCTGAATGTATCCCCTCAAAATTCTTGTTGAAACCCTAATGCCCAAGGAGGTGGGGTCTTTGAAAGGTGATTAGGTCATGAGAGTGGCGCTCTCGTGAAATTAATGCCCTTAAAAAAAAAGAGAGACCCAAGGGAGCTAGCACCCTGACCCTTTCTGTCATGTGAAGACACAGCAAGAAGCCTGCAACCCACAAGAAGGCTCTTACCCACCCATGCCGGCACCCTGATCTCAGACTTCCAGCCTCCCAAACTGTGAAAAAACAAACGTCTGTTAATAAGCCACTCTGTCTGCCGTATTTTGTTATAGCAGCTCAAACAGACGAAGAGGCAACTGCAGAGCTCAGGTGAGAGGTGACCATGGCTTGGATGTGAGAGGAAGCTGTGCGATGGTAAGAGGTGGTTGGATTTTGGATGTATCTTAAAGCTACAGCAAACAGGATGCTCTGGTGAGCTGGCCGTGTGGTTTATAATAAAAGAATCAAGGACAAAACCAAGGCTTCTGGCTGAGCAATGATGAGAGAAAGGACTTGCTTTTCACTAAGATGGGAAGACTCCACACCTGGGTGGATGCACAGGGAGAAACCAAGAGCTTGGTACTGAACACGTTATTCCGAATCATGTCATAATCTTCTATGCTTAAAACTGCATTCACTGTTTTATTTCTGGATGTTCCTGAAAAAAGCATCTGATACATCAGAGCTGCATTTATACACATATACACATATACATATGTGTAGAGAATGGATTTATGGATGGATGACATACTTAACTCAACCTGAGGAAAGTATAGGGGTTCATAGCAAATCACCCCAGCATATCTGTGGTACGTGGATTGTTTTGAGCTAAAGGCAACCCAGACCCTGCGGGCTCAAGAGAAACTTGTGCCCCCACCCTCAACTACCTCAAGGAATCTGAATTAAGAGCTTCATAATAAATTATCAGAGAACCTTTATTTGACCTATGCACAGGGCAAGGCAAAGTTCTAATTACTGGACATCTCTTCTTATCATCCTGTAATGATCTTCCTCCCCCTCTGACCCCCCAAGCAGCTTAACCTACCTCATCCTTAGCTCAGAGTGTCATATATACCTCCTTTCAATTTCTGTCTCTGACCCTCTCGTGCATGTGGAGTCTCTGACTCATGTACACAAGGTAAGTATGCATTTGGTTGTTTTATCTGGCTAATCTGTCGTATGCTTGTTAGACTGTTCGACCAGCCAGAAGAATCTTGGGGGTAAATAAAAGTATCTTCTGCCCTAACACTGGCCATTTCTTTCAGAACAGAAATGGCTCTGATATGTCATCTTTCTTATTTATGGAAGTGAACCTTTTGCTAAATAAATAACTAAAAGAATATAAGTATAATGAAGAAAAGGGGAAAACGTTAGCAATTTTTAATCTATCAAGAGATGAGGCACAGAAAAGCCACTTGGACAGAAGCAAAGGTCTCTGAGAACAACCAGAGCCGTGCTGTTAATACCACAGGGTTAGATCGACCTGTTCTTTGCCAAGGCCATATGGGGAGCTTACAGAGAGAATGGCACGAAGAAACAAAAGGTCTCCGGGATCCTCTGAGGATTGCTGGGCGAAAATGGAATTTGGGCAGTGAGGCAAGAAGCATCCAGGCTAACCTCTGTGGGGTACAGCAACATAAATTCCAGATATTTGCACTCAAAAGCTGGCCGATAAACCCTTAGCGGTGCCTGACATCCGAGCCTGTCTCTAATCCCTGGTGCCTTCTGCTCTGTCCCTGGCATAAAGTAACCATGCTTTGATGTGGTGAAACCCTTGCCACCTTGCTGCACTTATGGGTCACATGTGCGGAGACCAGACAGTGATCAGCGTTATAAGCACCCCTGGGAATATTCTCCTCCATGACGGTCCTTTTGGAGTTACGTATGAGGCTGGCAGCAAGGTGAGCCAGGTGATGGATTGATTGCAGCACGAGGTTTAAGGTTCACCTGTATTTCACAATGCTGTTAAAATTAACAGAATCAGTCCAGAAAGAAAAAAACAAGGATACTTATATTCCTAACACTGCTTGCTCCCCTCACCCCATCTTTAATTCCTTTTTAAGTAATTCAGGAGAAATATGTCCCTGTTGGGAATAAAGTGACTATGAATTAGTTATACCCATCCTTCCCACCACGACTGGGGCCTTGTTTCAAAGCAGAGAATGGACAGTGGATGTGTCTCTTCCCAAGACTGCCACCTCTGTCACTTGTAGTGAGGGAGACCTCAGCTGATTCTGAGCGCGGCAAATTAAATGCATTATAAGGAACATGCTCCGAATGATGCTCCCTTCTTTATCGCAACGTCCAGTTTAATCCTGGCACTGCTTTGGGGGGAAAACAGCAGGAAGTGAGAGAGAAAGGAGCTCAAAATAAATGTGGACATGTGCAGATATGAGCATTTCACTGAATATAAATGGGCTGACTGGATCAAGCATCAACTGGTGAATACAATGCCTGTAAGCTTCATGAACTTGCTATATCAAACTGGCAAAACCTCCGGATGGGTGAACTAATCCACTGTCAATGGGGAATCTCAGATAACATGATCGAAATGGTTGTAAACCAGGGAAGGCTGTGAAGTTACGGGGACTCATCTGATAACAGGCCGGCTTGCTTGGGCTCGGCTGTAGTAGAGACTACATGGGGGTTTATCTATGATTTGGGAAAAGCACTCTACATTCCAAAAATATCAGATGTTGTTTATGATCATAAACCGATCATGACGATGAGAGTTATAAAAAGGCTTTCGCATTTTGGTTAACGAATACTGTAATAACTGCTATCATTTACTGAGCGCCTACACCAGCCAGGCATCAGGCTAGGGCAGAAAGAAACAGAGATAATCTAACTAACATGGCAAACACAATCATATTATAAAACATAGCGGGCCCAGCGGAGTCTACTCACAGCCAAAACCCTCAGTCGTTTTGAGCACTTGAGCATCGAACAGTGAACATCTTCACACAAGACGGAGGGAAGTCATTAAGACCACCCAGTGTTACATGCAACCGTTAGTGCCGTTAATTACCTTCCAATAATAATGCAAGTTACAGAAAATAATGAGACTGTTCACCCCTCAAACTAACTAGGACTAGTACTTCAATATATACCAGAATACCTAGGCAACAGGAGAAGTTCTTATTCTCCTATGGCTAACTGCTTTGCTTTTTCTTCCTTTCCTGCTGACCCCACATCAAAGGTTTCACGCTGTAAACACTCATCAGGTTCTTGTTTGCTGGAGTAGCTTCCCGTCTGGTGCCTCCATTCGCAACCAAGGTAATGCTCATGACCTGTACACTCTGTGCCTTTAGGAGCCCACACGCTCATCCCGAAACACAGATGTTCACCTCTCTATCAACCGCCCTGTCTGAAAGATCACATGAGTTTCTGAAAGACATGTAAATGAGCACTCGAGTAAAGCTAAAGCAGTAAGATTTTAAAATGTGAAGAGGTTTATGCTTTTATATTTTATCTGGAACACCATGAGAATTGAGATCATGTGCTGGATTTTATTTCTACTTACACAGAAATAAATAAATAAATAAATAAATAAATAAATAAATAAATAAATATTACACAGAAATATATTAATATTTATATATTATATATAAATATATTTACATATTTATATATATATATGTTTCTGTGTAACTAGAAATAAAACCCAGCACATGATATCGATATGTGTGTGTGTGTGTGTGTGTGTGTATATATATATATATATATATATATTTCAAGAGTTTCAACTTGAAAAATCATGTTTATGCACAAACACCTATGTATATGTGTGCACACACACAATGAATGAGTTTATATTTTAAAAACGTGTGCCAAAAAGAAAACCTACAGGTTACTTTATAAATAAATCATCTCCTATATTTTATTATAAAGTCTTCCTGTTAGTATATTTATTTCTAAGTATAAATGATCATATATAGACACTCTCTTCACACATACTTTGGTGCTAAAATTCAGATTCAGAGAACAAGTTAAAAATCAGCCAAAAAGGGGAAGGAAAAAAAAAACCAACCCACTGGGGGATGTGAGAGGGAGTGTATATGGAACAAAAGCAGAAAGCCAGCTGGTTAGCTGGCCTTTAAAAAGGTATCAGGGAATTAGGCTGAAGGCCATTAATCCTACAGTTTTCACTCCTCTGCCAACTCTCACTGCTTGTATTACCAAGCCATGGTCCGGATGAAAACAGGCTTCCACAAGGTTTCTGCTTACCTAGAAACCTTCTTCTCTACCCTCCCCACCTGCTGCCCCTCACACAGCAGCAAAGTGAAATCCAGAAGGAAAATATTAAAATCAAACGAGGCTTTAGGGAATCAGAGAGGTGGGTGGAGAGCAGCTTCCTAAGCACAATATTCCTTCTTCTTAATTAAACTTAGAGAAAGAACAGGGAACAAACAGAATAGCGGACTTCTAAATTTAAATGAAAGGGTCACCCATAGGCTTTATGAAAGTGATGATGAACTTCTGTGCTCAACTTCTTCCCTCCATCAGTCCTGGCCCGCTCGCCCCTGCCCCCATCATCTCCAAGGACAGTGTTCTGCATCCTGCCTGCTCTAAGGTGCCCCCACATGCCAGCTACTCCGCACACACAGACTTCCCCTGCTGTGCAACTACATTATATTTTTCAACTGGAAAGAAAACAGGCTAAGGTTATGTTTGTTTCTATGATGCCAAAGCATCAGCTAGTTACAAATGGAATAATTCAACCCAAACTCATTGTTCTCTCCAAACTGGACAAAACTAGCTGCAAGTGGCTTTTTTTACCTATAATCTACAGCCTGTTCAAACCCCATGTATGAAGTCATATCTAGCAGGGCACAGAGCAAGTACATCACTGAGTGGAGGTGATTTCAAAAGTGCTGGTTGTCAGGTAACAGGTTTGGGAATCTTAAAGAGAAGCGTCAAACTAAGGGCCTGACTGCTTTCCCCAAGGTAAGTAAGTTCCTCTTTACTGCAGGCCTACTATGTGCCAGAATCCTTGCTAGCCACTGTTCACATATTACCTCAATGAACATTTGTAACAATCTGTAAGGTTGTACTGGTTAAGAACCTCAGCTCTGAATCTAAAGCACACCTTGGTTTCAACCCACATCTACTACATCTACCAAGACTGTCATCTTGTCCAGTCGTCTGGCATTTTTAAGCCTTAGGTTGACACCTCTTTAAATGCAAGAACTTAACTCATAGTATGGTTGTAAGAATATCAGTGAGCACAGGGCTTGGCACAAAGGATGCTCTTCATCAGTGGTTACTGTCATTGGCATACCCATTTTATAGCTGGAAAGTCATTTGCCCAGGAGGCAAAGCTAGGAATGGGCTCCCTAATTTGTCCTGACTCCAAAGCATGTGCTATTTCCACAGCACCTATCTCCCTGTGACTCCACACTGTATGGAGAGAGACCAAGAGTGAAAGTGCCCAGGCTCTTTCCAGCCAAAGCTTCATACTAGCCAGGTATAGCCTCAGGGTTTCCATGAACCCATAATGGAGTCTTTACTTTGATCTCCTTCCTCTCAGAAATAATATGTAATGAGCCAGTTCTTTGGAGGAAGTGTCTCTATATGGGAAACCAGGCAAACTGCCCCAGACAAGGTGAAGGCCAAGGCCATCTTGGGGATGCTCTAAACCAGAGGTCTCTAACCATAATCAGTCTGTGGCCTGTTAGGAACTAGGCCACACAGCAGGAAGTGAGCCGCAGGCAAGCGAGCCAGTGAAGCTTCATCTGTATTTGCAGCCACTCCCCAGTGCTAGCTAGCATCACCGCCTCAGCTCCACCTCAGATCATTAGGCATTAGATTCTCATAGTAGCACTAGTCTCCGGTGCCAAAAAGGTTGGGGACCACTGCTCAAAACATTCACTCTGTTTTTTTTTTTTTTCCAGTTTCAATCTTGCAAATTTGGTGAACAGAAGGAGTAAGGGATGTTTAAGCCATGAAAATGTTGAATTAGATAGAAGTGGCTCAGAAATGCAATCTAACAGAATCGTGGTGTCTTCACAGTTTTAAGTATGACTTTAATCACATCTTTTCAATTTAGATATTATTAAATTGCACAACTATGACAAGCTGCATTCTAACTTCCTCAATGCCACCTTTGTGAAATGCACGAATTGTTGAGGGCCATGTGGAGATTTGTAAGTCAGAATTTTACACATCCTGAAAAGCACACTTCTGGCCTTTCCAGGCAGAGCTGGATGAAAGGGAGGGGAGGCGAAAAACAGGCAAATGCAGGCACAAATTCCAATTCTGTTCGTTATCTTGCAGCAATTTATTTATGGTAGCTGGTTTCTGCATTACCTACAAAACTCGGTGTGCAGAAGAAAGATTAAATTGAATGAACACGACACCAATCAGGTCAGCAAACAATAAGGAAACTACAGTTTTGTCCATTTCTGATTTGTTTTGATTAAAAAAAAAACTAGCCCCCCCCCGATGCTTTCTTTTTCTACCCTCCAAGTCT
The DNA here is from genome assembly GCA_004027375.1 of Macroglossus sobrinus. NCBI lineage: Eukaryota > Metazoa > Chordata > Mammalia > Chiroptera > Pteropodidae > Macroglossus > Macroglossus sobrinus. The sequence continues at coordinate 27,572 of PVKZ01001167.1, forward strand.
GTAGGTAGAGAAAAATGAAGTAATTGATAATAAAGCTTTATCTATACATACACATGCACACACACATACACACACGTATATATACATATATAATTTGAATAAAATGACAGAATCCTTGCTAGCCACTGTTCACATATCATTTTTTTTTTTTTGGAATACATTTATTCCATGATAAACACGTTTACAGTGAAGAGGTCTTCAGAATAAGCACTTACTAGGATTAAATTTACATCCTCTGTCTAAACATACACACACATACACACACACTCATGCAGGCGACTTATTTTAAACTGCCATGTGCTCACATTTGCAAACACTATAAAGGCAAGTTTTTTAAAGAACAGTTTGACAACTTTAGAAGCTGGCAGAAATATAATTTTTCAATACCAGCTTTATGATTTGGGAACACATAAGAGAACAGTGACCTATTTTAATGATAAAGCATTCTGAACCAACCTTCCTGTCCTTAAGAACAGGCTCTGTCTCAGCCTATCCCCGGAAAGGAGAGAGGTCTGGGTGTATGAATAATTAGGCAATCTCAAAGTGAGTACGCAGCTGCTCTGAGATGAGCCCACTGACAAAGTCATAATGACAGCTCGCTAACATGTTCGCAGGCCATCGGTTTCTCTCAGAAGTTGCTTTCGAAAGGATCAGCTGGGTTCCTACTGGATTAAAACACAAGCACTCTGAGGCAGCTTGTGTTCAACAGCTACATAAATCTATTAATCCAATCTAGAGAGATGGGGGGAGACCAAGGATTATGTCTCAAAGGCAACAGAGGCCCATCTTTTGAAGCAGCAGCAAGATAAATGTGACCAACATAAAAATCAAAGCTTATCAGCTGTCAAGGTTCTGTAGTCGATGCCACCTTTTGGGGCTGGAGATCAGGAAAATGTATGTCTGAGGAAAATGGTTCCCTATATGTGACAGTTTGAGCACAGAACACTGTATGTCAAAATGCCTTACACCTTGCACTCTGTGTGTACTCATATAAGCATCAGTCTAAATTTAAACTGGAGTTGATGAGGAAGAGAGTCCCCTAAGGCAGTGTTCCCCAACCTCTGAGGCACCAGGGAACGGTGCTCCTATGAGAATCTAATGGCTGATGGTCTGAGGAGAAGCTAGGTGGTGATGCTAGCGCTGGGGAGCGGCTGCAAATGCAGAGAAGCTTCACTCACTAGCCTGCAGCTCACCTCCTGCTGTGCAGCCCGGTTCCTAAGAGGTCATGGACCGGTCCCAACCCATGGACTGGGGATTGGGAACCCCTGCTCTGATGCACCAGTGAAGTGAAGGCAAGCACAGCAAAGTGGACGGAGCATCCATGTGTGCCAGGTGTTGTACCTGAGATGGATGCACCACAGTGACCACAGGAGATCCTTCCCCCTGACCCCAGAGCTCCAGTCTGAGGGGGGGGTCAGTGGACACATGAACAGTTCACGCCCACACGATATTCTGCATGCTTTAAGACGTGTTCTACGTGAGTGCAAAAAGGAGGAAAAGGAGAAAAGCTCTACCTGGAAATGAAGGAAAATGGTCAGAGATGACATTTGGGTGTTGGCCTTAAAGTACCCAGCTAAACATAGAAAATCCTGTTTGCTAAAGCAACATCAACACCATCACTCTCTGAAAAGCGTGAGTTTTAATACATTTTGTATACTTTTCACATGCAGAAATTCCATGCGGAAGTTCTTTGTTTTTAAAAGCAAGACCGAATCAATTTTATTGCATTATTATTGTGTGACAGAGAATACCTGGGCATGGTCGCTTATTGAGTTTGTTCTAACTCAAGACTTACAATAGCTGGCTCCAGGGCTGAGTGTTATGGCTAATACCATGAAATTCACTCTGGGAGGCTGGTGTTCACCATGAGTCTAATTCTGGGGTAGGAATCCATTGTACTCTACAATCACTCATAACTGACACACAGGGGAAGCTACCGTATATACTGCTACCGTATATACATCTGTCAAGGTGAGTGAGCTCACCTCCTCTGGCCTGTCTTCAGCAGAGGCCTGGGGTTAGCTGGAGACCCGACCTCTACAAAACAGTCTGCTGTCACCAAACCCTAACTCTTGTATGAGTCACTTTCAGTAACAGTGGATTTGATAGCAGCAGGAAGTAGAGGTAGGAGAAAAGAGAAGAAAAAGAAAAGTGTGTATCAGTAAACTAGTGGCTATCGTTTATGAATAGTTACTTTTCCTCGAGTCATCATTACTTTCGAAGTACGTAATGCCATCCTTGGATTTACTGATGAGGTTCAGAGGTTAAGTAACACGCCCAGGGACACCTGGCTAATGAGAACATCTATGGTTCAAGCCTAGGTCTGCCTGACCCAAAGGCTACTGTGCCATTACGAGCACTCTCTGATCCGTACCAAGGGAGACACTGTAAATGCTGCAAAAACTCCGTCTTACAAGGAAGCAGAGAAGACCCAGTAAAAAATCACAAGGAAGCCAGAATTCTGATCAGAATTCTGAAATGAGATCTAGTGGTGATGAGTCCGGCATTTTCCAAGGCACTGCTTGGCAAAACCAAAGCACCGACTTTAACAATACTTGGTCATGCATTGTTAGGATAATAAGTTCCCCAGCATTTCTAGGGCGTCCTAGCCAAACAAGGCAAATGACAAAACATATCAAGAAAACAATACAAAGGTCTGCTACAGCCTCCAGTAACCCTGTCAAAGAGAAAGGGGTACTCCTGTGCGTGAAACAATACATTATGTATCTTCTGCCCTTCATTTTTTCCCTTTCTCCTCCACTAAGGCCAAGGAGCAGCTTAGGGTCTTGATTTAGCACACATATCCTTTGATAGAATCCTCATTACTGTCAAACAGGAAGGGAGACATTACAAATGCACTCAACAGTCTGGGTACAAAGGAATTTCTTTCTTTAGTCCTTTAGGTGTTCCTTGATTTTCCCATCAAATGTCCAACGTTATAAAGAGAAATTTGTTTTTATTTCACAAACAAGAGATATGCACCAGGATCTATGTATATTACTACTGAGATACACAACCTTCACTGTCATAAGCCGTTCATTCATTCTCTCTTTATTAAATGCTTTATACATATGACATTGTGACATTGTGTTTGTCTAGAACTGTCCCCAGCACAAAGGAAGCATGAGCCCACGTACGTTTCTTTGTGGTATTAAGAACTGTTTTATTATGTTCAGTTATATTTGAAGACTAAACTAAAGAGAAGAGGAGGTTGGAATTTGCAAGGCCAAAACTCCTGAAGATATTAAAGACAGGAACAGGGGAGAGGTGTTAATTCAGCTCAATGGATCCCCCAGACATCTGCAGAACACACTACCCTGATGAGCCAAAACTCCCACTTAAAAAACTCTGTTTATTATCAAAATATTAGAGCATTTTATAAATTTCCTAAAGTGTCAGATCACCCCTGAGTTAGTAGTGACTTAAAAAAAAGGCATTTAAAGATTTATCATCAATTCAATTCAACATGTATCAAAATGTCTTTCTCTCTGATGACCTGTACTGAAACTCACATTTCCTTTCTCTTACACAGATAAGTTAGTCTTACAAATTGACAGAGATAGTGTCTATCAACATATCAAATTAAATGACACCTCTAATCAAGACTCTAAGGACAGGCTCAATTCCAACATGGCAGTATTCCTGAGTTCGCAAAGACATGAGAAGGCAATAAGCTAACAGACTCACCCCCAAAACTGAAACCATAAGACTTGTTCTAATGAAAGAGAGCTGGTAAAGTCTTAGATGCCTTTCTCTAGAACTTCACTGGTATCAATTCAAAGGGCAGGTAAAACATTTCATAGAAACATGGGTTACTAAAGGGACAGTAACTGACTTGAAGTTCTTAATTTTTTTTTTTTAATGAACTAGGACACAAAGCAATCTGATTTATCTCTTGTTGGTACCTCTTCAGGAACTTCTGGTTCTGCTAAGAAAACCAGTTGCAACAGCTTCAAGCCAACAGCATTACCCAACAAGGATGCAAAGTTCAGCCCTTACAGTGATGTAGAAATGTGATAACAGCTCCCCAAAATGACACTTTGTCATATTTCCAGGGCTGCAATGGTCTGGAAACAGAGTTTTATTCTAAAAAGCAAAAAGAAGAAAAAGCAGTTCCTCTAACAAACCTAGAGTGTCTATGCCACTCTGTTAGTCTTATTTTTAAGCATACAAATGTATATTTAAAATATCACAGTGCTCAGAACATTCTAGGTATATAGTAAATGTTAGCAGAATGTGACTTGAAGTAGAATTAAATCACCACACATGATTCCTGTCACTTCTCATGTTCATCATTCAAGTGATTCCCAGAAGAGGGACACTTTGGGCATTGTCCCCGACACATCATGGAAATCCTCCAGGGCAAACTGTTATGATCAAGAAGCCCAAGGGAACACTAACCTGAAAGAAATGGGGAACAAGAGAGCAGGGGAGAGGACAGGGAAAGAGAAAGGAGAACAGGAAGGCAAGAAGTAAATTATCCAACAGTTAGTTTCCACTCACTTTAAGTAAGAAACAAAAGCAAGCTCCTCTAGGTGGTGGTTACAAAGGGTGTGTTCACTTTGAGAAAATTGGCTAAGATGTAACTTATGATTTGTGGACTTTTTCTGTATGTGAATAATACTTCCCTATAAATGCTTTCTGTAATGTCTTTCAAAAAGAACCTCAAGAACATTCTATCTCTAGAAATGGGCAAAGGAGAATTTAAATCAAAAGGGCCCATACTATACCACTCGATCTAAGTGTACTTCTAACAACTCCGGTGAAAAGCAGCTGGAATTCAAGTGCGAGGGACCTAGATTCAAATCTAGCTCTGCTGGCTCTCAAAGTAATATTCCTGAACCTTGGTTTTCTCTTCTGCATAATGGAGCTAACAGTGAGTTCCTTTTAAGAGGCATGTAGGTATGAGTGGGTAGTAATTTTCTTCCTTATTGCTCCTCTACTCTGAAAAATCCTCCAAGTCAGGGTCCATTCCAAGCCCTGTCATCTTAACATGATGTCTGACACATGGTGTGTTGGTTAATATAGCTTTGCTCAAGGAAAGAAGGTGACTGATGACTAGCTTCTTAACATCTAGGGTCTTATAACCTGGAGCAGAGCGAGAAGACCATGAAAACAGTTCTACCCACTTATATCTACAAGGCCCTCTACTAGCTGGTGGCTCTCCTTTCTCTCAATCACAAATAATCTACCCAAAAGGCTGGCATCCTCACATTCCTCTAAAAACGCTACACTTCCTGCTAGCTGCCTTTGCTCACATAAAAGCTTTCACCTTTGCCAGTGTTTACCATCTGAGATTCTGTGATTCTCCTGCTCTTGGCTTGCATTCTGTTCCTGATTCTCACAGTGGTTGTTTGACCATTCCCCACCATTCTATGTCTCACCTAATACTTCAATTTACCTTTAATTTAGTATATGGTGAACACTCAACAAATACTCAATTTTGATTAACTTAATTTTTGGAACATTGATTTAGAATGTATCTAAATACTGTTCAGTCTCAAGAAAGAGGAATATATAAACCAGTAATGGCCAAACACACATGACAATAACTGATGCCGTGGCAGACTCAAGCAAGAGATTTCTTTCCTATTGAATTAAGGAGTCCTCAGAATCTTTCTCAACATAGCAGTCCAGGAAGCTACTACCAATAAATCTGAGTTGCCATCAGTTGAAATCTATTAGTTACCCCCAGGAATAATTATCTTCCCAATGACAGCTCTCTAAGACCTCAGAACCTCAGAGCACTTTTCCAAACTCTGCCCCAAACCACGCACTATTTCCTATGTAATTCCTTAGGGCACAGAACAATTATACCTCGTGTATTAAACTCCTTATATACAACTTACATCTAAAAAAAAAAAAAAAGACGATGTACACCATTGGGCACCTAAAAAATTAATGAACGAAAAAATTTACAGGCAAAACACTGTCTTTTTGGGAAAGGATAATGTGAGTTTTTAATCTATTTTAAGGAAACTGACGGTGACATTAATATATGAGATCAGAAGGCAGAGGTCATGTGACACAGGTCTTAACCCCTCCTCATCCCTCCCAGAAATCCATCCTATAGTATTCAGGTTATACAGAATTGCTTATTCAAAATTTGGAGAATTCCAAGAAAACAAACACGAGACGGGAGACTGCTTATTTGAGCATGTCTCCCTCATCCCTCAGTACTGTGATGGCCTGGACGGTGCCTGACCCTGGACATTTACCCACAAACTACCCTGAATTCTCAGGAAAGGGCAGAGCACTCCTTACAGAATTACTTCTTAATATCTTCCCCGCTGTGCACCCACACTCAAAGGATTCTCTGATTGAACGAGACTGCCTCAGCAAAGAAGATGCTTCTACCCAGGCAAGTCCACCAATATCCAGATTCTTGCCCAAACACAAACAGGTGACATTGAATTGTCAGCATCTGAGTAGCTAAGATGAGCGTCCCATCTTAAGGGTCTAGCAATTTTTGCCATCAACAATCTCAAGCCACCATCATCCGTATTTTTTGTAGACACCGAACACCCTAAAATGCTCGTTCTAGGTACTCAGCATCAGAGTCCTATGCAGATGGCTGGGAGAGCAATCTACAAAGCCTCTGTCTGTTTCAGGTTGATGCTCAGTTCCAATATTAAGCGTGTTTCTTGCCCTCCTCTACTTCTGTTGTTAGTGGGAACACCATCACCTTAAAATAACATCCTGCAATTGCTTGCTGCTAAGCACATTTGTGCTTTCAGTAGTGACACTTAAAAAATAAAAAGCTCTATTAATTATTAATAATGGAAAATGAGCTACTCTGAGTGAGGAATATCCTCTCACTTTGCTGTTTTTAGTAGCCACCAGTTGTACAGTATCACCTACAAATTAATGAAATGTGCCTGTGAAGTTTATTGTCCTACCACTCCTGACTTGGTTAGAATCCATCCTAGGTCTTCCTGATGAAATTCACACTTTTAAAAAACAAATAAACTGGGAAGTATTTATCCTCTATTAGGAAGCACTCACTTTTAAAAGCAACCTCACTTTTAAAAGTTTGCTGATCAGGTCGTTAGTAAGTTTAGGTATTTATAAGCCTAAGAAGTACACCAACCACGTGTGGGTGTTTTTTGTTTGTTTTTGTCTTTTTGTTTTGTTTTGTTTTGTTTTTACTTGAACAGTAAGAGAGCATCAGCTATAAAGCATTCGCAAGAAAGCAAATATCTATGACACCATTTATAACATTAAGGGACAATCCACACAATTACATTTCTCTTTGTCAAAGAAGGTCTAAACTTTAAAGAAACAAATTCTTGGCTCATTTTAGCCAAATATAACATTTCCACTAATTTAGGCAATCACATTTCCATTAATTTGGTTAATTTGGTGTTATTTGGTTTAATTTGGTATTAATGAGTCTAAAAATACTATGTACTGAAAAAGTCTCTTTAAGCAAGTAAATGTTATCAACCATATAGAATTAGGGAGGTGCTTTTCTTTCCTTAGGAGAATTTCTGGAATGGAAACGATAAATGAAATTTAAAACTGCTGTACATCTCTTACAAATCGGTTTCTTAAAAAATCGTTTTATAATAGGGTCAGATAATGATAAAAACTTAGAACTAGTCTGATAAAGGAAATTGTGGCCTAAAGAGATATTTAAGGTCCCTAATTCACAAATAGCTAAAATGGGGACAGAAAGGAGCGCGGGCGATACCTGGGCCTCCTGGGTCCACATCTGGCCCTCTTTTTCAAGGACTCATGCTCGGCCTGAGTTTAATGAACTTAAACTAAACATAAAATGGGAACAAAAACCAAGCGTTTTTAGAATTTATTTATCTTTTATGTCGAACACGTGTAATTCCTGCTGGTTTACAAACAGGTTCAAATGCATTTATGTCTATAATTTTTAAGGCTCTAGTTCACCTTTTATTGCTGACTACCTGATTTCTTTGAACTTCAGTGTTCTCTTCTGTCAAGTGGACTGATACCATTACAAAGATAATATATAGAAGTTATTTTCTGTCTTGTAAACTGAAATGATTGTTTTATATTTCTAATTGCAGTTGAATGGCCCTTTTTTAATATATTTTTTATTTTGTAACGCTTAATGTTTTTTAATTTTTATTTTTCAATTAGAGTTGACATTCAATATTATTTTGTTAGTTTCAAGTGTACAGCATAGTGGCTAGACATTTAAGTAATTTATGAAGTGATCCCCCGATTAAACTAGTACCCACCTGGCAGTATAGAGAGTTATCACAATATTATTGACTATATTCTTCCCTATGCTGTCCTTCACAGCCCCGTGACTATTTTATAACTGCCGATTTGTACTTCTTAATCCCTTCACCTTTTTCAATCAGCCCCATGCTCCCTGCTCCCATCTGGCAATCACCAGTTTGTCCTTCGTGTCTGTGAGTCTGTTTTTATTTTGTTTGTTCATTTATTTTGCTCCTTAGGTTCCACATATAAGTGAAATCACATAGTATTTGTGATTTGGCATTCCTTAATGTCATACTCTTAGTTTAGAATGGGTCACAATTACGTATGTTTGGTTCATTTCTAGTCAGGTTTGTCTATACCAGCCTCTGTCAATCACGCTAAATGAGTTGGCTAAGTAAACTGCATCAATTTCTTTTTTTAAACAATGAAAGCCTGCCCAGCTCTCAAATGAAACAGGTCTCCATCCAGACCTTAAAGGTAGCTGGGGGCGGGGCACATGCTTAAGGAAAGGAAACACGTTGCCCTTTGTTTCAGGCTGGTGAATCTGGGGTGCCTTCAGCACTTCCTTCTTTTGATCTGCTGCTAAAGGCTCTTCACAGCCCTAGATTGCCACTCCTACGACAATGGAGCTGTCAAAGTGATAGAGATGTTTTAAACTGTGGCATTTTATTATTCTTTAAAGACCCTTAATTCTACTCCAAAAGTTCGGAAAAGAGCCATCCTATAACACCTTACATGTTTGTTTGTTTGTTCATTTTGGGGGGCAGGGAGATATCAAAGAGGACATTACAAAGGCCTAGTGGCAAAACTGACATTAATTTCAATGCCTTTGAAATGCTCATCATTTTTTGCTATCTGTCCCTTACACTATATTCCAGTTAAAGAGAAGAAAAAGAGAAGGGCCGCTTTAACAATAGGGCTATTATGGTGCTGGGCACAGAGACCTCCAACACATTCCCATTGACTAGGTGACCCAGGGAAGATGCTCCAAAGGAAAGGTGAGGACAGCTTTCCTCTTCCGGCAACCATCACTCTCAGAAAGCACACTCACTCAGCCAGCAGACGCTTCTGGAGCTACGTCTTACATGTCCTGAGTAACAGCAGGTCCATTCTCTCATGGAGCTCACATTCTACTGAGGACAGCGATTCAAGGAAGACCTTGTAAAGCAACCTGACTGTATCAGGCCAGTTTGCAACTAGAAGGGACAGGCTTGTTTATTGTCTAGCCAATATTGTCATTAAATCAAGGATTACAGTGACAAGCTCTCAGGAAAATCAGAATGGGGTGGACAGCTATTAAAAGCAATTTTTAAATGCGTTTTTGAATAGAAGAAGATAATGTTGAATGTTTACAAGGTTTAAGAACTACTATATACACAAAACACTTATTTTTACATTAAAAAAAAGAGAGAGACAAGAAGCAAGAGGTTATTTCCAAAAGTAAGGGGTGAGGGAAAGAAAGTAAATCAGGGTGCAATGACTGAAAAGTGATTGGGGGTGGGGGATCCCCATATTAGAAAGGAAGGCCAAGGAAGGCCTGTCTGAAGAAGCCACCCTTGAACACTGAAGATGAGGTCAAAATGGGCAGAAGGAAGGCAGGAGCCGTAAAGACGAGGCAGGAAGTGATGCTCAAGTAGAGGGAATGGTGACAGCCAGCTCCCTGAGGTGGCAGGTAAGAATGAGCTTGGAATGTCTGAGGAAGCAAAATGATGGGTAAAGTGTGGAGGTTTTAAGGAAGGTTCCCACATGCCCACCAAACGAGGCTGGGGCTCTGCCTTGCCCTTTATAATCTGCGTGTCCCTGGCAGGTCCCCTCCCTCACTCCTCCACCCTCGGTTTCCTTATGGACAGACAAGGGCGGAGAGAGAAAACTACAGGATGTCCTGCTGCTTGCGCTTCCTGCACTTAGCAAGGCCTTGAGGATGGAATCCCTAACCAAACCCTGGAATTTACTGCAGGCAGAGATTCCAACCACTTACTATGGCATACAGTGAAAATGTCTTAGACTGGGATGCTAAATAAAAAAACACAGCTACGGTATAATAATATTAATTAACTATAAAACAGATTAAAGGACTGAGAAGAAGCCTTGAAATGAATTATTATTGTCAATGTCATGGGCGTTAAAGAAAGACTGAGGACCGTCACTGAATGGAGGGGCCTAGGGAGAAGTGAAGACCAAATGCATTGGGGGATCCCAGACTGGATCCTGGAAAGAAAGAGAATCAGTGAAAAAACTGATGGAACCCAAATAAAATCTGTAGCTTAATTAATGTATTAATACACACCGATGCTAATTTCTTAGTTTGAATAATTATACTAAAGTTATGTAATATGTTAACGTTAGAAAGAGCTAGGTGAAGGGTATAAAGAAACTACTGTTTTTGGAACTTTAAGTATAAAATTATTTCAAAGTAAGTTTTAAAAAAAGGCTATTTTGCAGTCATATAATTGCCAGTGATTTATATCTCTTAAATGTGTTATTTTTATATCTTACATTTATAACTTTATGCTGATATACATATATATTTTAATCACAATTCGTTTGCCACCATTCATCCACTGCCTCCATTTCTCGGATAATTTCCCTTTCTTGAAAACTGCTGGAGAAAGCGTACAAATGAATTCATCTACAGGACATCCAGGATGGTGTCTAATATGCTTTCCCCATGATGATCATAATCTGCATTCTATTTCCTCTAAGGAAGGTGTCTCCACAGTGGATTAAATGCTTTCTGCCAGGTTTGCAACAGAGGAACCATCATTTTCTCAAGCCTCTCTAAAACAGTGCATGAAAAGGCGTGAGAGGTCAAGATGGACTGCTGATAGAGATAACAATCACTCCCAGAAGAAAGAGATATCTTGAGCAAGAGTGTGGTCCACTAGCTGGCTACGCCCTCCTGTGAGGCACGTGTCCCCTGGCAGGCCTTCTTTCCTCTCCAGAACTCCAAGAAAGATGGTCCGCCTGGTATGGTACTTGACTACAGTTTACAAACACAACGAACTCTCACCCTGAGAGCTTGAGACTGCTGTAAACACGTCCGGTTCTGCTTTCCTGCACCTTGGAACTACAGCCTGGCAAATGAGACGCTGAATTACTGTGACAGCAAGAGAGAAAAGCAAATAGGAGGGAGGAAGAAGAATCAGCAGGGAAAAGAAAAAGAAAAGAAAATGAACTGAGAACTATTTACGTGAGCCTGTCTCTGTTACCTAATTTAACCACCCAACACCCTCACCAAGTGTCTCTGTCCTCATTTTACTAATGAGCTGACCAAGGCTTAGAAAGTTTATCAACGGTGACCAAGTATTTTGACTCTACCTTAAAAGCTCTTTCTATGAGATCGTGGTGAAATCCACAGGACCCTGGCCTAGTGAAACAATATACTCAGTTAGTGCTGTGTGGATCTCTAAGAAATAGTTTTGCTGTTCAGTGCCACTGGAATGTGTAATGAACCCACAAACAGCCCTGAGGCCTAAGTCTGTGAGATGTTAGGCCACTGGGATGGACACTGCTGGCAGGGACCAAAGTGAAGAGCTTCAACTCTTGTCAACCTGTTCAAGGCCGATTCCTGACTCTGAGATACACTGGCTGAGTGACTCCAAACTCCACCTTCCTGATCTGTACAATGGGCGTGGTTATTAATAGTTGCCTCTGGGTGCAAATGGATGCATAGTCCAGTGCCTGGTACACAGTAAGTTCTTCAGAATTACAAGTTCTTTCATGATTAAATTCCCCCATTGTGTAATCAAGCCAAGGGCAGGAGACCGTCGCAGATTTGATATGCCCCACGTAAGCCTCAGACACAGGTCAAGGCTTCATATCTCCCGCTGTCTGGTGGGGCAGCTGGAAACTGGGTCCCACGCATCACGAGAGGCAAGCAGAGATGCTGAAATGTGATTACTCCAGCCTCAATAACCCAAGAGATGAAACACTCATCTGACTAGTCTGTTCAGACTCCCTATCCCATGTGTAACTGAGTCTCAATACCACAGGCGAAGCACTCAACAGGGGCAAAAGTCTGCAACTGACCATCCGCGGAAAGCAACAAACACTCGACAGCCTTAAGCCAATTGAGAGCCAATGGGGCTGCCTCTCAAGGAACTCGCCTTGGGGAGAAGGCAAATGGTGGGTCCATATTTTATATTTCTCAGATACTTTTTGGGGGGAGCTTGTAAAGAGCATTCTCTTTAACATCTGTTCCTCTTCGTAACTCAGCAAAGAGTGCCGGCTTCCAGGATACCCAGAACCTCCCTCAGCTTTCATTTCAATCTCAGCAGGCCAGAGGTAAGCAATGATGGTTTTGAGACCACATTATCACACCTTATTCTAGTTCTCGGTTCGATGTCTTATAAGGAGCAAGCACTCAGTAAATATTTGTGGATATGACTAATGTTGTTGTTTTTTTAAATACTGATAGTTTGCAATACTACCATACTTTCTCACAGGGAGCTACAAGTGTTTCGTTATTTTAAGGACATCCCTATAGAAATGCAGAAGAGGAAAAAAAAAAAAAACAAGAAAAAAGTAAAAAAGTTTTTTTAAACACGTTACGAAGAAATAAAAGCTACTGAAGACAAGATGTTAGATACACACATACAACAGGCTCTCTGATCAATGGCAGTGCCCATTGCAAGGGAGAGACGACAACCAACACTAAGAACCACTCCCTAGAAATGGTCCTGCCCCACACAGAGAGAGTCCCACCTAGAAAGCTCAGGGCTGCCGCTGCTGCCATCAGAGATCACCGCAACCATCTTCAAGCCCAGACACTTCCCCTTTAAAAACTTTATATTTTGAGAACTAAAGAGCAGACAGGAGAACTTGCACTTTCTACTTTATTCCTTTCTTTACTCTTTTATGTCATTTAGTTATTTCAATGGAGCGAGGAATCATTTTGTGCTGAAAGAAAATACATAATTTAAAAATTGCATTGAAAACATAATTAAAAAGAAAATAATCTTTTGGGGGGCTAGAAAAGATCCTGAAAATAATGTACTTCTGCAGCCTCATTTACTGAGGAGAAAATGGGGTCTTCCGTGACCGAGCTGGGGCTGGGGTGCCAGCCTCCCCTGCTTGAGCTCTGAGTCCTTTCCGCCTCCTGCACCGGCGTCATAGGCACTCAGCGCCAGGTGGCAGAGGCCCAGGTGGAGCAGCATGGTGCAGTGAGTTTATTCTGGCCAGACTGGGTCCTGACCCTGGCTGGAGAGTCACCTCTCACTATACAAGATGGCCATCACAGAGCATAGAAATAAAATGTCCCAAAGTCAAGACCTATCTTAAGAAAAATTCCTTCCCAGAACTTATGTGAACATCTGGGAACCGGGACCTCTATTGATAATGACATTGGCCAAGTGGTCATCAAGTGAGACCTGTGAGACAGGTTCCAAGTCATCGTAACCACAGACGGGGTCGAGAGCCAGTGTGGGGCATAATGCTCAGGCTGGCAATGGGACAAGGGAACATTAGTTAGAAGGCGTCAGGCAGTCTGAGGGATGCCCGGTCCACACGAGGCTCCTGGTCCCCGCGGTTTGCTGGCCTCTCACCAGGAGTTAGCATCAACCCCCAGGGACACGCTCCGTAACTACAGCTGGGGCTCACTTCCAGTCCTGGGGGCCTCAGAGCACGATGGGAGTTCAAGTCTCTCTCTCCCAGATGCTCTGACCACTCCAGAGACTCAGAGTAAAATCTACCCTGCCCTCCACCCCCAGGCACGTGGCAGATCCTCCTGGCCATGGCCCCGAGCTGAGTACAATTTGAAATAAGGCCTGGAATAGTCTGTTTTGGTTGAACATAAAAATTAAGACTATAAAGCAGAGATGCTGTGGACTGTGGCAAAGTCAGTTTTACAGCAGGAATCCACTGTCTTCAGTGGATTTCTCTGAAAGGATAATTTTGGCATTTCTGTTCTTTTTCTCTTTTTTTCCATGGAAAAGACGTTATCCAGGAGAAAATGATACTATATCTTGAGAATTAGTCAGGAATTAGCACTTTTTACGAAAGAGTTCATACTTCTCTCTAAATTTTATTAACAATACCGATTAAGAAAAAGCTAATTTAGTGTATAATGGATAAGAAGGCATATAAATAATTCAAGGACACCCATCAAAATCAATTCTTTCTCCCTGGATGTCACCCAAATAGTAATATTATCGGTGGGAAGAAAACCAAAGGAGAGGAAGAAAAGAATTTTAACAAGCTGCCACAATGTAAGCACCTCTTTTCATCAGTCGCTAGTCATTTTTATCTTGGTCCAAATACTCACTGGATATCTAAAACCCACACCACTTCTCTAATATTTTCATTGTTAATATGCTTTTATAAAATTCTCACCTCCCAATTTCTGAGGTGGATGGTTTATAACATTTAACAGAGCTAATAGGAGGGCCTCCAACTCTCCTTGTACCAGCAGGATTAACATATCTGTACATTCTCAAGTGTATGTAACATGGACTTTGCTCCTGTCTGTCCAGTAGAACAGTCTCTGTAGGAAGAGAAGACAACAGGGGATGAGGATGTCCCTGGACAAGCAATCACACGTTCCATCCCACAGGTATTCGCTTGGGGGCATTGCCGGTATGCAGGACCTACATCCCCTCATTTCTTTTCACTCACTCACTGTCACTCGCTGACATAGTCCTTAATGAGAGCTAAACATGTGCTCTGTGCCCTTCCGGTCAGCTCACTGTTGGGGGGATAGCAGCGAGGATCCTGCCATAGTGCATGTTAAAGTGGGGAGTCCTGTGTCCTTTCCAGCTCTGCTACTTACGCCTCCAATTAGCACTGCTGCTGACAAACGACTTCCTTTCTGAGCTCTGGAGCCTCCTGGAATGTGGCTTTAAACAGTACGCGATGGCAGAAGACGTGAGGCATCATTAAATGTGAAATTGGTATCTCCTATTTCTCAGCAATGTTACTCCTTAGAATTTCTGTTATATTCCAGCTGACACCACATGGAGTGGACAAACAGCTCAGTTAATGCACACGATTCTGAGATATTATCAATTGTTGTGTTTTAAGCTACTATGTTTAGGAATGTCTTATTAGTTATACGAATCATCATGTAAAAACAATATCCACAGATCAGTTGCCCTACGTGAACCACTGAAAATTCTTGAGAACAAAACCACAGGTTTTCTAAATTCAATACGGCTTACTTCCACTGCAGAAGACACTCTTGTTTCCCACCCCCCGCATGTATCCTTGGAGAACCAAGAATGCAACTTCATAGGAAAGTAAAATAGAACTTACCTTCACTGTTGTGCTCATTAAAGTGAACATTAAGATGACACCTGACTTTTAACGAGAAATACTTTAGAGTTCAAGTCCAAATTCCATATCATGTTAAAATGACTCACTCTATCTTACTTAGAAAGTCAGCTAATATGATACTTTATAAACGAATGTGGCTTTTACGTATTTACTATAGGTAAAGAAGAGTTTTCTAATTGAAATCTGGTTTATATTTCTCACATTGATATGAGGCAAGATCACTCCCCATAATGTTGACAGTGGAGATGGTGAGGGTGATGAGAGGGAGAGGAAGGAAATGGGGAGCTGAGGCGAGAGGAGAAGAGGGAAACACCAAATTTCTATTCTTGAACAGCAGCAGTGAGATTTTAAGAGCAAAATTATTCACCGATGAGCAACACATTCCTAAATCCTCGTCTCGAACATTCTTCCCCTGCATCTCTCCTCAGCATGGGAACATCGTCACGTAACGAAGAGAATACGATGGAGAATCGTCGTCGTACCAGTCTCCTGGGACGTAAAAGGGACCACTGCTTTCTGATGAGTTATTGCGGTTAGTGTTGGCAGCACGCCTTTACACTTCCAAAATGCCTTCATGATCATACACGAGTTACTCATTCCAGATGCCCAGGGAAGTAGGTCAGCACTATTGTCTAAGGATTATTTGAGGTTGGAGGAAAGAGATCAATGGCTATTAAGGTACCTCACCCACCACTGTCCTGGGATAACAGGGTTCAGAATAGAACCCTTAGAGCTTCCAGTTTGTTCTTCCAAAAGATTAACCCCACTAACCACCTGGATCTACAGGTCCCCACCCCTAAAACATATGAGATGTAAAATTCTGAACAAATCTATATCTTCAAATCTGTAGAACACAGGATCACAGTATCAGGCCATCCTTTAACGGTTTACATCAGAAAGGTGATTTTTATTCTCCTTCGTCTGTTTTTAAAACGCACTTACAGCTTATAAAGTAGCATTGCGGTGGGGTGCATTTCCTGACAGTAATGATCAGTAAAGGCTTCAGGCAAAGCCCAGGAGCCTGCAGCTCCTCTGGCCAGCATCGTTAACTGGGGAGCAGCTACTCAAGAGGCCCTGCTATTTTCATAGTACATACTAACAGGTGTTCCTTTCATCTGAAGATCCTGGAGCATCTTACAGATACTACTCATTAAATCTCAAGAGGCCTCTCAGAGACAGACCCTATTCACCAAAGAGAAAGGGGCATCTCATTCGCCGAAGAGAAAAAAGAACAACCAGCTCATATACTTGATAAAGCAACAACAATTTTACTGGAGGATGTCATTATGAAATCTCTCATCTGCATGCTTTCTTCAAGCATCATGCTCTCATTGGCAAAATGAGAATAATAGTGCCCATTCAGCCAATTTCATGAGGTTAGAGTGGAGATCAAATGAAGGAACAGATGTAAGGATGCTGAGTAAACCCTGATGTCCACACAAACAAAAGGCATTATTTCTATTATCTAAACCAAACCTAGTTTTGAGGCAGAAAATACCATCTCCAAGACACTGTGACCTAGACAGGGAGCCTTTTCTCCAAACAGCATGGGCATTATTTATATAAATGCAAATTCTATTTCTATGTCTGTGATCCCATTCCTATAGGGTATAGGAGATGAAGAAAGCATATAATGTTGGCATACATTCAACAATCAATCAAAAAAAATTTTTCATCTGCCTGGAAAACATTCATGATAGAAGAAACAGACCCATACACTCAAACTCCACATAAGATATCCTCCTTTTCAGATTTTTTTCTTTTGACCTCAGTTACAAATATTTCAGCTTTAAAAAATTTCAAGGAAATCTTTGTAAAAAACGATAAATGTTCAACTGCCCATAGGATTTGCTGTTGGAGGACATAATCCACTTTGTTCAAGGTCTCATGTAACAGAAACCTGGCAGTTTGCTTTGAAAACATATACACTACCTTCCCCAGAAGGCGACAAGGTAATGAGAAACCATCAGAAGTCAGAACTCAAAAGAACAGAGGGCCAAGCTGCTATGTTACTTGTTAGTTGGCAGCCAACTTCACCATCATTGAGAAACTTTTACTAAGTAACTTTCTGTGAGCATAAAAGTTATGGTGATCATCGGTCATCTTTCTGGCTTCCTAAGAACTGATCCCCTCTTTTCTATGATTGAAGAATTCTCCACTGTGAGAGTCTGGAGGCCGGGGGGCAGGTTTTGCCTCCCATTAGAGAAGCAGAAATAGCCCAGCTCCTCTCCCTTTGCCCTACTTGCCCAGGTAGGTAGGACATGAAACCTAAGGTAGCCGATCATTTGTGGCACTGCCCAGCATGCTGGGTACCCGGGCTGCTTCTGAGCAGAATCCGGTCACGGTTCCAACCACTATTTCTGGCCTAGTCCTAACCATCCTGTCAATACTGTGAACTGTCTTATGTTCCTCAATAATTTCTTTTTTTTCTGGAGAATTCAGCCAGCTCCTGTTGTTGTGTGTAAAGAAGCTTCAGTGGACTTATTTAAAGGACAAAGAAGCAACGCTTTCTAATGCTAATGGTGAATGGGACTTGAAATTATCAATATGTTCAACTGACACAGAGAAGCAAAAGGAAGTATAAGGATGACCTCCTCTGCCCCCTCCCCCAAGAATGATCTGGAACACTTTAGAAATGCGTAATTTTAGACTCTAACTTACATCTACTGGATCACAATCTGAATTTTAAGAAACTAACTAGGTAATCTGTATCGATGATTTTAAAATTGCCTGAGTGGGGAACAAGTTTTTTCTCTGTCTCTATTGGTGACATATTTATTGAATGCCCTGGGCTAGAGTTATTAGACTATATACAAGGAGCTGACCAATCTTATCTATAGTTCATGTACAATTAAAAGATTTACTTTCTATGTCATTAGCTACACTCGAGAGCAGTACTTGTATGTCTGGGGGTGGGGGGTGTATTTTTGGCTGCTATAAAAGCCAACGGGAGAATGGAAGCAATGCTAAATTAGTGAAATCCCTTTAGTAATTGAGCAGGAGCTAAGAAGAAATGATCTGTTTGTAACTTTAGGCAATATCTTTCCAGATCTTCTGAGCACAAAGGCAGTTGGCGGTTGCCAGTAATTACTAGGCCATGTACATACTACTGACCTCACACTGGCCTCCTTGGTTACATCATGTACTTCAGGAAGAATAATTATCACTAAGGGAAAAACAGGTAAAGTGGGGAATCCAGAGTAACGATGCCTTCTACACTACCGACTTAGAGGGACGAGAGGCAGAGGGGAAGGAGAAATCTGGTCCAGTATGGTGTGAAGGATATAAAACCTAATCCAAATTTGATAAAGATGAGGCAGAATCAACATCCCTCTTTTCTGTATGTTGGGGGCTGCCAGTTCAAAGGGAATTTTATGTCATAGATAGGAATTATTAATAAAGCATATGAGTAAATGGCACTTGAAATGTATACAACTTTTGGTACATAATGGGCTCACCACAGGATATTCGAAACTCTGCAGCCCATTTGCCTACCAAACTCAAACTCCCAAGTATGTGTTCTGTTAATTTTGGCTCTAAAATGACTTTCATTATAAACACAGACTTGTTTCCACGGGGAAAATATTCCAAAACATAGATTTGAAGTATTTTAGGTAGGAAGGGCTATATTAATGCCATCCCCTGCCACAGTGGGTATCTTTAGACTGAACATGGGAATGCTTTTGAAATGTTTTTATCAGTGCAATGTCACTCGCCCCCACCCATGCCATATTCCATAGCCGACCCCACATGACAGGAGAAGGCTGACATACAAGGACAGGAGGAGCTGTCATATTTGTCATACTTTCCATAGCTTTTAGTATAGTCCTTGACAACAAGTGTTAAAAGAATGAATGGATCGATGAACACACAAACAACACAAACAAACAAACAAACAAGAAAACCACAACTTACTATTACAGAGGAAACTTGGCGGCATATTTCAGAGAGCAGAAGTTTGCAGAGAAAAGAACCTTGTTCTCAAAAAGCCTGCAGACAAATGCTAACTGCAACGTCACAGCATGCCCTAAGCCTTTTCCAGTTATGGAAGGAACATGATTCCAGGTCCATGGGAATATATCTGAGGTAATTTGGGCTGATCACCAAGAAATTACTTCCAGCTGAAGTATCTTGCAATAGCCATTTCACACATTCTTTTAGCTTCTTCATTTTAAAGTTAAGGATACTGAGACCAAGAAGGGCAAGCCATCTGCCTCAGGTCTAAGTCCACAGAAGAGCCTGGACCAGACCCCAGGCTGGCTATAGCTCCTAGTTCAATGCACGTTCTTCTCACTCCAGCAATGGGGACATTGCTGCTCTAAGGTGGAGCTGTGAACCTCTTCTCAAGAGCATAACCCATAACCTCAGCACAACTCCGGTGCAACTGCCATGGCAAACTCTCGTTCTTTAGTTTACAAAAGGGGTAGAACTTCTTTTTTCCCGATCTTTTCTCTCTTCTTGTATTTACAATACTTTAGAAAGATTTATTGGCCCCAAAATGGACCTCAGTGGGCCATTACTTTAGCGCCTGTCATCCTAGGAGTGAAGGCCCAGGTGAGCTCCCTTTAAGATGGACCAGGTAACACTCCAGACAGAGCCTCCTCATCACTGCCCTCACATTTCCCCTACATTCTTACAGGTGCCATTTCATCCTTCAGGCTTCATCACTAACGCAGAGTTTAGGCTAGGTGCAGGGACGGGGTGGTGGGGCCTGAGGAATGAATCCATAAAATGTCATCAGTTGCCAAAATTACTCAGTAAATTCAGACACTTGTTTATGCATTTGCGTGTCTGAATTTCCTGGCTCGTCAACGTAATTTGTTTCTAGGAAACTGGGGTGGGGGATGGGGGAGGAGAGGTCACTGAAGCCAAAGCCACAATACAGGAGGTCAAACAGAACAAGGAAAAGTAAGAGGGCAGACGGTTCAACTCCATTGGTTTAAAAGATCCATACCCAACAAATATATTTATGAAAAAGGCTTTTCCTATAAACATCTTTACTTACATTCTAGCTGGATGGATTTCTAAATTTTCCTAGAGTCCGAGTTATTGAAAATAACTGCACCACTGATGTCTCTTGGTTTAAGATCTGCCAAAAGTTCTAGGAGAAAACTAGCAACTAAAGCCTGAGTTCACAATGTATTTCATCAATCTCACCTCAGAGGGTTCACCAATGCTCCAAAGTCCAGGAGTTTATATTCGTAATTTATAACTCCTTCAATGAGCCCTCCTTTGGGTTCTCTGCCATGTGGGATATGTACTATAATAACTATCCCCTACATAAGAAAACTATTGATTTAAGATATCACTCCGAATACATGCAGAGCTACAAACACTGTTAGCCTGTAAATTCCACTCACTACTGTTCTTAGCTCTGCCTATCTGGCTGTCAACTTTCATGAAGTCCCAACCAGCAATAAAAAAAAACAAAACTGATTTGTGTTGCACCAAAAAGGTTTAAAACAAAACAAAACATCTCACTGAGGACTCTTTCCTTTGATGCTGCATAGGTCCAGTGCTATTTCAGAGCACTTCACCAAACAGCCCATTTTAGTTCCCACAAATGCCTTATTAAACGTTAACTCTGACTTCTTTAAACTGGATTTTAAAAATTCATTTCCCTGGGGAAAAAAGTGTTTTCTCTCTCTCTCTCTCTCTCTCTCTCTCTCTCTCTCTCTCTCTTTCTCTCTCAATCAATCTCTCAATCAATCTCTCAATCTCTCTCTCTCTCTCTCTCTCTCTCTCTCTCTCTCTCTCTCTCTCTCTGAAAAATCCCAATGTCTCTTTATGACAAAAGAGTACAGCATTCAGCAAACATATGACACTAGCCATCTGGCTGGGGGAAATCATACATTAAGTAAGCTGTGAGAAGTTGATACTCTCGCAAGAGAAGATGGGCAGAGGGGCAGTGTTATTTAAAACAATCATAGTAATAATAACAAAAATAACACATTGTGAAAGAGTACTGTACCCCCTTAATCTGCTCACAAAAATAGGAAGCTACTTCTGTGTTCAGTCAGATTCATCTGAAGGCAGGGCCGGCTGCGTGGGTGTGAGGCCCGTGCAGTGACACTGAAACTCTGTGATCTACGAAGGGCCCCGTACTTGTTTTAATGCTCCGCTGTGTCACGAAACTCCTAGTTTTTTAACAAGAAGCCTGCGTTTTTACTTTGTGTTAGACCTGGTAGATTACGTGGTCGGTCCGGCTTGCAGGCTAAAACCTGCACACATTAGTCTCAATGTCCCTTTCGTATTGGCCACCGTGGTCAAATGAGAAACCCTAGAGGCAAAATAGAGAATGTTATTTATTCAGTGTAGCCTTGAGTCGAGAAGGCAACTTCCTTCTTATTGCACAGGCCTAATAGAAATGCTGCTGCTGACCTTAACTGTGGGGGGGAGGGGGGCACATCCCTCATTACAAATATCTTAGACCTTTAGAGTTGATAAATAACATCTAGACCAACAGCCTCAATTTGCAGGTGAAGAGCCGGACATTTATGTGACTCCTCAAAGAATGAATCCGTTAGTTCCTGAAGACAGGATAAAATCAAGGCCACTGCTCGGTAAGCTAGTTTAAGTTCCATTTGATGAGCCCAAAAAATCAGGGCAGGAATCTGCCTGGCTCATTACTGTAAATTGGCACCTGTACACAGTGCCTGGCACACTGTTGGCATGTAGTAAATATCTGGTTGAACGTACACATGAATGAATGAATAAATGAGCAAAAAAAGTCAATAAATTATATCTCAGGCATGGTATCAAAAAAATTCTTATGTTTTATTTTACTAAAACTTCCTCGAAAAAAAAGAATCAAAAAAAATTTTTAATCTCTGGACAAAAGATATCAAAGGAATGCCTCTCTGGAAAAATATCAAACAGGGATCACAGACTAATGATGATGATAATAAGAGCAATAACATGTATTTAGAACATGATGATTGAGGGAAGCTGAGAGATCTCACTGGCAACTGGCTCAGATCTCACATCCAACAGAAATTAGCACTAACAAGTCTCCCACCTGGTAACACTTGACTGTGTGCAACCTCGGGCCAGGGCCGAGCGTCTGTTAGACGTGACAGGAGATGCATGTGCTCAGAGCCTACAGGTCTCTCCTGATACATCGGTCAATATTTCAAAAACAAAAGGATATTAAACCAATGCATTGCAGAGTAGGAATTTTTTTTAAAGAGAAAAGTAAAAATGAGACCACTTCTTTACGGAGCAAGTACTTTGATATAGACTGAAATGAACAAAAAAAGCCCAAGGATTCTGAGTCGTTCCCATTAAAAACACCCAAAAGCCCAAGGCCAGATCGAAAACTGCAATAGCTGAGTCCCAGGTTGATTAAATAAGCCTCCTTTATGATGGATCATTTGAGGTAAGTCTGAACCCTGTCTGATCCTCGGCTTCGTCACCTGGGGTGCTAACGCAAACAGAAACCTCAGAAGTCTCTGGGAGAAGAAGATGAGTTCACACGTGTACAGTGTACAGAGGATGGATGAGTGCTGGGTATACAGTAAGTGCTCAATAAGTGCTGTCTGTTTATGAGTGAAGCCCAATCAAATAGAGTTCTATACTACAATGCCCATAAAAGTGAGCTCAAGGAGACACCTCAAAGAAGGCAAAGAAACACGTTGAGTAGGGACACCAAACATAAGCTGAAAACAAGATAATCTACAGGCAGGTGATCTGAACAGAGGCCGTGACGGGCATCACAGTTTCCGAGAACCTCCGCACCACTCTCGTGCACTAATGTGAATGTCAGCGCCTGCTCTGTGTTACTCGCTATCAACGACACAGGTGACACAATAATGAACAATACGTATTGTCATCCCATTGTCACGCTCACAGACTAGCCAAGAAAGTAGTTATGAGGAACTTGTATTTGCTGAATAAATGAACTGATGAAAAATAACCTCCCCCTCAAAGGAAAAAAAAAAAGAAATCAAGGACTTATTAGCAGACTCAACAGATTTTTCTGGTAAGTTACCATGCAGTAGGCCCTAGAACTGCTCTTATTAGGGTCGTGGGGGATAAGGTTAACGCAGTGCACCCCAGAATGGGGAACTTCTCAGCAATTCCTAACTGCAAAGCTTGCACAGCCACATTAGCCGGCTTCTCTTGGCATGGGTATCTATCTACCAGTAGCTCTTTGCTTGATAGAAGCATGGAAGAGCTGGCCAAATGGGTGATCTTGTCATTAATCAAGAAGTAAAAGACTACCTGTCACTCACCATCACCCACCCCCACAAGTGGGCTGGTCAGCATGTTTGAGATGCTCACACCTGAGAGGAAGAGATGAAGAACAAAATGAAATGGGGGTAGGGACCACGACTGACAGCTGTCATTTCTCTCCAGGCTACGAAAACAGATTTAAGCAACTGAATGCAAATTAATTCTTTTATCTATGTATCCCGAAGAATAGCACATTTACATAATCAATCACACAGACTTCTCCATTTGGAAAACTAGCAGACTTACATCCCTGATCACCCACATTTGGTCTACCCCCCCACCCCAAAAAATTATTTCTAAAAATGAATTAGGCCTAGAGGCTGTGAAAGAAGAGAAGAATGTGATGGCAAAATGTCTATCGAGTTTTAAATATATATTTCTATATTTATATAAGCAACATGACAAGTTGAGGGAGTCTTCAACAGCCAAGCAGATTGTCTAGGGACACGGACAGGGATCCACTTCCTGTACACACACTGCAGAGGAGGCATGGTGGGGAACAAGTTAGTCGGAGATATTGGGGACTGATAAATCTTTATAAATTACAAGCTCTGTTGATATATATGAGGTGTGTGCGTGCGTGTGTGTGTGTGTGCACGTGTATGTGTGGTGTGGTGTGTGTGTGTGTGTGTGTGTGTGTGTAAGGAAAGGAGGAGGAAAGGAGGAAGAGGAGAGAAGGCGAGGATGGGGAGAGGAGAAAACCAAACACGTAAGATGGTTATTAGCCAGATAACTAAGATGACTGTTTTACTGAGTTTATCAGTCTTTGGGAGACCAAAAATAAAAGTCATGAAGAGAACGAAGACAACTATTTTCAAATATATGCTTCCCAAGGGACCTGACCCCAGACATACCGGAGAGGAACAGCTGCATGCTACAAAATTACATTCCTTTATCACACCTACTCCTTTTGAGGGCATCAGAGCAATAACTGTATTCACCCCCAAGGTTTCTTCTTATTGGGTCTAAAGTCAGAATCCCAAAGCTTTCCATTCATCCTATCTGGGTCCTCGATTGCTGACCCTTTGAAATGCTCTGTGGCTAGTTTGTGAACCAAAACGGTGACCCTCAAATTTAAGTAATCATGAACCACACCTGACGAATTAAATGCTCATGCATTATTGCATTTATTTAAATTATTTTTGAGATGTTAGTCCTTATGCACAAATACAAAACTTTCAAAACCAAATAAATTTAAATTGTTTTAATCTGAAATCCATTGGGTTTTAATCTAAAACCCATTCGTCCACACTGAGTGTCCCAGCAAAATGACAGGACTCTGGTTGGGTTCTGTATTTAAGGGTTTTTTGTGCCTTAACTTCCTTTTACAGAAGCAGGCTGCACAAGAAGCTATTAGGAACTTCCAAGTTTCATTTGTGGGTTCAAGATAATCAGACTTTAGCTTAACCAACATGTAAACCAGGAAGCAATCCCTTCATCTGATTTTACTGAGCAATCACTTGGGTAAATCTGCAAAAGTGTTTTGTTCAGATGAAGATAAGGCTAGTTTTGAGGCTTTGAAAGTTACCTTAAATAGTATCTAAACCCAATTACAGTGTCTGGGAGTGAGGAGGGGAGTGTGGACCTGTGGTGGGGGAAGAGCGACAGCATATAATTGTTTAAACTGTTTCTAAGAAATGTGCATTCACGTTGTGCTAACTACCTGGCCTCAGTCCTTGAGTCTGGCACGGCCACACCTCAAAGTCCAGGATGCCTCACTTTCCCTGTCCCTTTTTTTCGATTCAAACTACTGCAAAAATCTTCCCACATGTAGCATGCCCTGACTTCCTGGGCCTTCACTTCAACACAAGCCAATTGCAAAAAAACAAACAAACAGTTATGAAATGCACCACTTTGCTCAGTCCCATCAAGATGACCCAGAAAATCCTTCTTTAAGATTATGATCGATATGAAAACGAAAAATGAAATAACTTGGATTCACGTTTGCGGATGCCCCAAATCCAGTTTGGGAAGCCCAGAGTTGGCAGCCAGGGCGCAGCGGCACAGCGAGGCTGGGGAACGTGCTCAAGGAGACTCAGGAGGAATAGAAAACTAAGACTCCTAACGCTCGTCTCCTTGCTCACTCAACACCAGCCACACTGAACACAGCACTCTCCTGCCTGCCTGGGGGCCTTTGCACTGGCTGTTCTCAGTGGTATGTTCCTCCTCAACCTTCACGAGACGGGCGACATTCTCTACTCACTTTTCACCTCAAAAGTCTTCCCGTAGGCCTCCTGGTTCTTAGTAGATCCAGTCATTCTCCAGCATATCATAAACCAGTTTAATTCTCTGCACAGCCTTCACCACTCTGGGATATCTTAGTCTAAGAATTGGTTGATTGGTTGGTTGGTTTATTCTGTCTACTAGAATATAAACCCCATGAAAGCTGGGCCCTTCTTGGTCTTATTTACAACTGTGTCCCATGTACCTAGACTAGGTTTGGCCATTATAAGTAACCAGTAAATACTTGTTGAATGAACGAAAGAAGGAAAGAGGAAATGCATGGCACAGGACACAGAAGGATGATATCATCGCCCTCTCTATCCAGCTCTGTCCACTCTCTCATTCTGCATGTGTCACATCACTCCTCTTGCTTTGTTTTCAAATGTCCAAGTCCAGATTCCCGTTTACAGGCTCCGAGGGGTCCTGCCAGATAGCTCTGTTCCACCTGACGCTACCCTCTCCTTCTGGCTCCAGCTCTGAGAACCTCTGCCTCGATCCAGCCAGCTAAACGTCCTCTCCGGTCTTGGATTCTAGACAAAGGTTCTCTCTCCCATCCAGAACAGTCTGTGCCTTCTCCTTCCACACGTGTTGCTTCAGCTCCATGTGTTGCAATCCTTTCAGCCTGAGACACACCTGTAAATTTTCAGAACCACCCCCCTCAACACACACACACACACACACACACACAGTGCAGGATCAAGGAGAACTGGCTGGCTTTTGTTTTCCTCTCTCTGTTTCCCCAGAGTACTGAGCAGTAAACATCTTAAATGAGAGAGAAGGCCTGTTACTTGCCTTCAGGAAGAGCAAGGAAGAAGAGACCCAGAGAGGCAGCAGGCACACCGCTGGCTTTATGAGAGAGGGAGACGTGTACAGCCCCCCAGGGAGGAAAACCAGGAGGAAAACCTCCAGGGAGGAAAACCGGGCGAGTCTGGGAGTTGCAGGGGTGCGAGGGAAGGCGTCAGCAGAATCAGGATGTGATTTCCCATAGGCTCTAGCGTGGAAGCTCCGGAGGCAGTGCCACTGGGGAATTTCCCTCCAAAGAGTGTCACACCCCATTTCCCTTCTTTCTCATCTCAACAACCCTCTTTGCTTTCCTCTCTTCCCAGGGCTCCTCCTTCCAGCTTCTTTCTACAAAATGAAAGCAAGAATGCGATGGCTTCACAGGGAGCCAGCCATCTGGCCACCTGGAAACCCCAGAACCTGGAAACCCCAGAACTGGTCCACACTTCCGGTCCCCTCCACAAAGGCGCAGGAGGCACCCACCTGAAGCAAGCACCGTGGTATAGGACAGCAGCGGGCACCCGGCTAATTTTCATTTTTCTACTTAAAGCACGGAACCTTTTCCTCCATAAAATTGGTATGTTTTAACTCGTTATTAAACAGACTGAGAGCAGAAGCTGGGAGTCTCAAAGCTACTCGGGCCCTTTCTCCCAGACATGCGCCATTCCTAGAGAGTGTCTGGGATTCGGCAGAAGGCAGCTTCAGAGAGCATCATTCAAGAGAAAGCACGTGAGCCTCACTATCCAAACGGATCTGGGTTTGAAGATCTGCTGTTGCTTACTTACCTCTCTTCGCCTCAATTTCTTCATCTCTGAAATGAAGACTTGTAATCTTCCGGCAACTAAGGTGACCATTAAATGGGAATGGGGCTTAAAGAGACTTGCCACCTCTCAAGAGACAACACAGCAGTCTTAGAGGCAAGGGATTGACTCTGTCATTGCCATAGTTAGGCTTCCTGTTTCCACTCACCCAGTGCATCCCTCAAACCCGAATCTTTCTTCTGCGCAAAATCCCGTTTCGTCACCTATCGCTCTTAGAATCTCATGGCATCCAAACTCCATTTGCGTGAATATTCCAATGCAAACATGTATTTCTATAAGTCAGACCTTTATTTCATACTTTAAAATTTTCGGACCTCTGTAATAGTCTCTCAACACAGAAAATCGCAGGTACAGAGAAAACCTGGCCTGTCAAAGAGCTAGGTTGTAAACTTGAAGAGTAGGTGCAAGATTTCACGAGGACCAATGTCCACAGGACACTACGTTCAAAGTTCCCCGTTTCTGGTTTACGTAAGAAGAATGCCAGGCAGAGGGGGATGAATGAATTTGCTTTTATAAAATCTTGCCTTACTCAGTGGAATGTCTAAGGAAAAAGTAGGGTTGTTTCTTCTTCAATTCAGCTTATCAGGACATAAAAGCTAAGTATTTCCTCAGGTCCATAGTGGTCGGACTTGGCAACATAATTATGCAACGAAAACAAAATGGGTGGTTGGCTGGTACATGGAGGGGAATAAATCCATATCTAGATTCGCCTCACGAACAAAACCCTTCAGGACTGCAATTCCCCTGCCTGGCTTCTGGCTGGGTGAGAGCTGGAGCCTGTTTTCAGTCAAGGCTTCCCATGGGGTGTGGGTCTAGAATCCCTAAGTCCCATCATCACAGATGCCACGTGACTCTGCCCGGGATTTCTTACATCCCAGGCTCCATATCAGTCAACTAACCTGCACGGGTCAAGAAGTACACGGGCAGCTACGACTTTCACTTCTCAAATTAAACATCGCTAAAAACCACCAAGTCTAGAGAAAACCAAGTCTAGACTGACAAAGATGTCAATCTAGAATCGTGATATACAGAACTTCTGATTTCTAAATAAAACGTTAAGAAGCAGCAGCACCATTTTAGGACTGTCTACTCTCTCAATTCTCTTCACGTGAGATAATAAACATTCTTTGTTTAAGCTGCTAGGGGTTGGACAGTCTCTGCCGTGTGGCCCTGAGAGTTCTGATACTCGCTCACCCCAGCGCCTGCCACGCCGATCAATAAGCAGCGCCCTTCCCGTAGCTATTATCACGCTTCCTCCATCTCTTCATCCACTCCCTTCCTCCATTGCGACTTCCTCCACCCAACATCCCCTGAAAACACCCCATTTAGCTAATTCAAAAAACCTTTTTAAAATTTATGCTTGTTTGGCACTTTTCCCCAGAGCACTGTGTGTATTTAATATGATTAACAGCTTTAGTCATTAAACAGCGCTTTCTTTAAGAGGATTGCACGAGATTACCCTTAGGGTCCCAGGCTGCAATCATTGCAGAGACCACTGGTACACAGAGGCAGGTAGTATAAGTTGACCACAGGTAACAGCGTCACTCAGTACTTAATATAATCGATGACATAACCCATAAAAACATTCTTGCTAAACTAATCAAATCATTAAAATGTCAGCTTCCATGCAGACACTGCCTGGTGCTCGGGTCTCTGGCCCAGATTCAATTCAAACGGAATCTTGCTGAATCGTCCTGATTTATGAACTCTGTGTTTCTTCACACTGCCCCCCCTCCCCATTGCTCAACTCTGCCTGCCTGAATAGAGTCGTCCCAGCAAGCAAATAAACTGGCTGGAGGCCGGAAGCCATAACACAAAGCACGCTCTTGTCAAGGGTTTCCTCATTAGCTGTTCACCCACATAAAGGCTATATGGTTTTTCCCTGTATTCGCTGGGGTCACAGCATTTTCCCCATTTGTTTAAAATCTGAGGCTAGGAAGAGAAATAACTCTGATGCAGCATGTGCCCTAGGAAGCACTGGAGAAAAAAAGAGGGAGGAGGTAGAGAGGGGGACAGGGGGAGTGTTGTATATATGTGTGTGTGTACACACACACATACACACACACACACACACATTGGCTTGTGGTCTATAGTTTATTAACAGAGCCTGATTATGACAATAGCTTCCTGTGGCTCAGTAATCAGTCTGGCATTCCTTAAAGCACTCTACTGGAGCACGGCTTACTCTAGTCCTAGATTGCCTGAATTTTCTCTGTAACAATACCGATCAAAATAAACAGCTGGTTTTGTGGTCCTTCTTGTCTGGAATTACAGGACCAGAAACCTCAACAGGAAACATCTCCCTCGCCCCGCACCAATCCACACTCAATGGTTCACATCTGAACACTCCCTCTGTGGATATCCAAAATAATTTCTAGGCTAGGATGCTGTGAAGTATAGTAGCCCTTACCCACAGAGGCTAAATTTAAATTAATTAAAATGAAATAAAATGAAAAATTCAGTGTCTTCGTCAAACTAGCCACATTTCAAGTGCTTGATTACCTATGGCTGGCTCCCTGGACGGCACAAATTAAGGAGCATGCCAATCTCTGAAAATCCCCTATCTATTAAAAAAGGGATACACACAATATTTTCAAGTTACTATAAGAATAATTTGGACCCAAGGCCCATTAGCAATCTCTAACATAAATGAATGTTAATGCATGAACACAAAACATCTCTTTGGTCTACAGACCAAAGAAATTTAAGAAATATTTATAAGGATATAGTTATTATTTATATTTATATAAGATTCAAGAAGTATTTACAGTTTCAGCTCCCACAGAAACCCATCAAGCATTCTACAATACATCCCAAAGCCATACTACCTGATAATTCTCAAGTAACTTATCCCCTCACTTTTTTTTTTTTTTTCAGGCTGTTTCTCCCCATGGGAAGCCTCTCTGGTGTATGAAAATTCAAGGCCTCAGTCAGGTTCCACTTATGCTCTGGGACCCTCCATCAGAATTCATCCATCAGTAAAAACATTCATAATAATTACTCACATCTATCCATTGTACCAGGCTAAATACTTGACATGGATAATTTTATTTCATCTTCACAAACCACCCTGTGAGGTGGGTACTACTGTTATTTCCATTTGACAGATGAGAAAAGTGAAGCCAAGGAAATTAAATTAGTTGTCCAAAGTCCCAGAGCTAATAAATCACAAACCTGGGATTTGACCGCATGGCCTCTGACGTCGGAGACTAAATTCTTAACCAGTGCCCTATCTTTTGGTGTATATCCCATTATTCCTTTGATTACTGCCACGTATGTCCGTATCTGCCTTAATTTCCATCTCCTTCCCTGGATTATAAATTTCTTGAATGCAAAAACCACGCCTTATGCATTTTTCCCCTACCCAACAGACAATACATACAAAATAAGGGAAAAAAATGATTGTTGAGTAAGTGAATGAATGGACGAATGTTTCCATTTGACTACTGGAATACGACTGTAACTTTCAAAATCTAGTTCTAGACCCAACGATGACGTGGTGGCCCTTAGAAATTACAAAGATGCCTCAACCGTCCTCCGAACAATTTTCACAGTTGTAGCTGAATGCTCTGACATTCAATGACACAAGCCAGGATTTCCCAACTGAGTGGCAGCCAGAGTGTCATCCAAGAAGTGGTGCTTGTTTCAACGCATCTCCCTTGGGGCCCAGCCCATGTCGGCAGGAGATGACAGCAGGCTACCTGCCCATACTGATTAGTGATAAAGTAACGTGACATTCAGGGGATAGGTGAAAGAAAATGCTAGCCCAGAAAGAAAACCCAGATAGGGTTGTAAAATCTCAATGGCTATGGAATTCTGGGGAGAAAAGAACAGCAAACTGAGCTAGAATTCCCGGAAGAGACTCCCCTAAATTAGGAAGGCTTGAAGGAATATTCCCTTGGGAACAAAGCACTAAGAAGCCTGGAAGAATGTTTCAGCTCATTTCAATTCAAATGACCTTTACTGAAACAGCTACACAGGCACAGCCCTAGCTAGGGTCTGGGGAGTAGCTATTTAAAAGTGAATTAAAACATGCTGTGCCTTCAGGACGAAACAGGTTAATCTTGCAGGGAGCCAGACATGAAACCAATCCACAGTGTCACAAGGTGGATCTCCATAAGGCCCATAATGAATCATAAAGAAAAAGCAGATGATAGATAACATTATTAATTCAGAATGAGGATTTCTGGGTTGGGGAAAACTTTACATGGATAGAATCTGTCTGGGTCTTGAAGGATCAGTAGGAGTTTGATTTTCAGGCACGATGGAAGCTTCTGGTGACCTGACCAGCTTCCTGGGCCCATGAAGGCAGCCCCACGCTGTGAGTATTGGCTGCTAATGTCTGCAGAGAACTGCTCTAGTAGCTAGAGCTGTAGTGTCACCTCTAGAGGAAATGCCTGGTCAGTGACCTCTCCCCCACAGAGGGCAGCCTGCTGCCAACAACTGATTTAAGTGGGGATGGCTGGCCTTCGCTTCAGGGTGGGTCAGCTCTGTAAGGCCATTCATGCTGCAGAGCACCCCAAGCTGAGGTTTAACTACAGCTGAATAAACATCTTGGCCCAGCTTCTTGTCCTGCCCTACCCTGACTCCCTCCTGCCTTTACTGGTTTCCATAAAGAAGACTCTCTCAATAAACCACTACTTGCACAAGAATCTCCAACTCAGGCTCTGCCTCTAGGGAACCCCAACTACAACAGTGGGCAAGAGGGAGAGTAGCGACCAAGGCAGAGAGACCATCAAGTGCAAGGGATGCAGGCATGGATGTGGACATCTGATGAATACGGGTGGTCTATCCAATGCCAGGCACAAGGGATGCAGGCATGGATGTGGGCATCTGATGAATACGGGTGGGTCTATCCAATGCCAGGACAAGAAGCTTGAATTTACCTTATGTAGGCAATGCAAAGCCAGTGAACAATATTAGGGGAGGAAAGGAAAATCAATTTTTATCTTGAAAAATTTGAAAGCTGGGACGTGGCCACTATGAGCTATGGAGGGGAGAAAAGATGCTGGTCCAGGCTCATCATTTCAAGGGCTGAGGTCTGAGCAAATTCCAGCAAGGTTGCATCTGGGGTCGTCAGTGAGTGGAGGTGGGACTGGGAGAGAGTTCGATGCCAAAGGGGCAGCTGTAGAAACAGCCACATGCCTTGCGAACCAGGCACGACAGCAGCAAACCACGGCCCTCGCCACACACAGCATAAAGGGCTGATCATAAATGAACCTTTTTCTGCCCAAACCCCATACAGGCCTCCACAGAGGACTGGCACAGAAGGGCTCTGTTCTTATACATTTCACACCCTCGAACTAAATCCTCCGTTATTCCAGAATGGGCTCCTCAGAAAGCTTCACACACAAAACTCACTGTCCCTCTTCTTCAATCGACCACTCATTTTATAACGAAAACACGGGGTGGAAACCACAACGTTTAGCCTCACACCATCTAACTTACGGCACGCGTGAGAAATGGCAAAGCGGCTGAGCCGTCCTCACCCCTCCCCCACTGCGTCCCACCACACTGTCAACGCCAACACTGTCCTTACCCACTAGCTCTGCTTGCCATTTACTCTAGTGGGCACTGTTCACGTCCTACGATATGAATTCTACACATTCAATACCTATTATCATCCGGTTTCCAGATGGGGCAACTTGAGGCTCATGTAAAGTAAATAAACTACTCAATAGGCCAGGATGCAAACCCAGGGCAAACTGGTTCCAAAGCCCAAGATCTTTCTGCTGCCTCCCGAGCCTCACTAAATGTTCGAGCTTACTAACTTTAACACGGAAGACACATCGATCTATCCAGCCCCAATTCCTCACCGCTTTAAATTCAGCTCAAGGTTCGCTTCTGTTAAGTCTTTACCCCAAATGCATCTTGCTTTTCTCTGTACCTTTGTGCACAGACCATAATCACCACCTGCATATCTGAGCATTCGTTTATTTACCACAACTCTTCTGGGTCTCTCCCCTATGAGATGATAATGGCCCAGGGCAGACCCGGCCTGTGTCTTTTATCCCAGAGCCTGGCACAATGGATAGATAGTATGAGCGAATGATAAGAAAGGTTCTACACTCAGAAATTCACCAAGTTCTGCTGAGGTACTAAAATTTACATTTCATAAAAAGTCGGAAGGCCTGGGGTGTGACTGGCACATAACAGTCAAGTGCTCCTGGGAAAACCTGGGCTTCCATGGCTCACTTAATCATGAGTCCACTGGATTAGATACTCGCCAGTGATTATGAAGATCCTTTTCGCTCTATAGTCAATATATACAATCTAATTTTCCAGCATCTCTCTTAAATATGTATTTGTGCAAATATTCACATAGAAACCTTAAACATTTTATCCACGAAGCCTAACTACTTTCTTTTTTTCCAGCGTATTTTCTAAGGAAGCATTTATCCAGGCAATTTTAAAATATAGTTCCGTTTAGATCCTTAATGTAAACATGATATTCTGCCCTGAACCTTCCAGATTTAAACTATGAACACCCCAACACTACACTGTAACTGCTTTGCAGTTCTAGCTCTCTTACTCCATCTTTAGTAAAAGGAAGATGCAGAAAATTCCTTATTGCTCCTTAAATGGTCTAATAACGAAGCAATAACTGACTGTCTTCACTCAAGTACATTAGTTGAGTACATATAATGACTATATTGAAATACTAGAAACACCTCCTCTTTATGGTAATGAATCCCTAAAGAGCCCCCAAAGTACAGCTTCCTACCCGTGAACAACCAGGGTATCTGCTGTACTTGAGTTTTCTTTTTCTGCTGCTTATGATCATACTGCGCCCAGAAAATTCTCATTCCTGGAAGATCATCTTCTTGTCATTAGAAAATTTATGACCAACAGTGAGATAACAGGTTGAATAAGGCATTCTTATTTTATAAGAAAAATGGAGCCACCATAATAGAAAATTAGGCAAAGGACATCAGAGGGCACTTCACAAAAGAAATGCATATAGGCAATAAATACATGAAAAGATCTGCAACCTCACGAATATCCTACAAACATACAAGTGAAACCAAGGTACCTTTTTTAATGTAACAAATTGCCAAGAATTTTTTTTCCCTGAAGACACCAACCTCCTCCCCCAGATGGTGAACCTCCCCCATGAGATTCCAGAGCTACAGAATATTTGACAAGGGTCAATGTGTAAGATTCCTCTGCCATGCTTGAGAAAAACTGTAATCGAATATAAACTGGTATAGATAGGGTTTCGAGGGTGTCCACGTTAAATCTGGACTTGTGTGTCAGGGGCACTGGACTTATCTATCTCAGTTTCCCCTGTGGCAATAAAACCCAGGTAATGATTTTTTCCTTTACATCCATGTGCTAAGTGAGAAGCATAAAGGGGAATGCAAAGCGCTTAGTGCACAGGGAAGCCCTACATAAATGCTGGGTGGTGCTTAATCCCAGCAGCCTCCGGGGCCTGTTCCTAAAGCTGGTCACACAGAAGGAAGGTACAGACAGGCCAGGGCCTGCCGACACACAGTCAGAAAGCTGAATCACCCACAGAAGCCAGCACGTAACTAGGGATCGTAAGGAAAGCAGACGAAAAACTCTGTCAACAAACAGAGCCTATCCCTGGCACGAAGACCAGGAGCAGGCTTGCAGCTCATTTCAGCAAACAGCAGGCATGGATCCAGGGGTGGGTGGAAGGCCTTCGGTGTCTTAATCATTAACTTCTTGTGTTCTCATGTAGACTTCATCACTGGTACTGTCCTGAGGGATTTTCTACCATCTTCTTTGGGGAAAACAAAACTTAAACTCACGTTGGGGAATAAAAAGTCAACATTAACTTCTGGCTTCTTGAGAATGCTTCCTCCTTCCTTCTTCTGCAATTGCTTCATCAGCATTTCAGAGGAAACCATGGATGACTCTGAGGCCAGTTTCACATTAATGGGACGTACTTTTGAGAAGTGTATGGGCTACCTGAGCCAAGAACTGTTATAAAGGAACCGCCTAAGCCTTAACCAGAGATCTGTTCTGTCTTGTTAAAAGGGATCACAATGAGTTATTAATTCCACTTAGGATTTGAGGGAGAAGGAAAGGCAGACATGATTGCATACAGATGTGCTTAATCCACATAAGCTAGGAAATAAGCACCCCTGGGGGTGAGTATACTTGCATCTCAGTTATAGAGGGGTAAAATGTTGTAAATTTCAGTGGCCTAAAGATCAAGCAGTTAGTTCAGGGTTCAAACATAAATTATACTTGACATATATCCAAAGTCACCTGTTCATTCATTTTCTTTTTCTTTCTTTTTCTTTTCTTTTTTTTCTTTTCTTTTTCTTCCTTCCTTTTCTTCCTTCCTTCCTTCCTTCCCTGCTTTCTTTCTTTCTTTTTCTTTCTTTCTCTTTCTTTCTTGCTTTCTTGCTTTCTTTCTTGCTTGCCTTCCTTCCTTCCTTCCTTCCTTCCTTCTTTCAATTTGTTTTGAGATAATGTTTATTCAAAAAATATACAACTGCATGTTTTAATTTTCAGGGATCTGCTACTATGAATTAAACTTGATCACCTCTATATAAAAGGGAACATTTTGCTCTTAAGCACTAGCACAGCAAACTGTTTTGAGAAAGCACAAATCATCACTAAGTTTGGAAACCTTCGGGAAGTGGATGACACTTTGACTGCAAACACCACCATGAGGCTCACTTTAAAATCCTCCACAAAGCAGAGACTTATTAGGCTCCTAGGCTGGGAAAGTCAGCATTGATAACTTTGACAATGGAGATTAGTGTCTTGATCATTAACTTAAAGCACATTCTTACTGGCTAGTGGGAAGCATTGCCCAAAGAACAACTGATGAATAGAAAGCACATGATGATGGCCCTCATTCTTAAGGAGCTCAAAGTCTACTGGGGGATATAAGATAAACTAGCAAAAGCAGGGACACAACCCCTGTTGGAAGCATAAAAACAGAATGTAATGTCTGAGTAATTAGCCTAAAGTAGCACTAGGAAGACAGAAATTATCTTAGTTTAACTTCAGAGGTCAGCCAAAGTCCCCATTCCTCCTTTTATGAGCCTCTCATTGAAAAAGGACTTTTCCCATCTGCCATCAGTAGAACAAACACTTGGAGGCTATTTTTTTCTCCCCAGTATGGCTGAGGGACAACCTATATTCTCTACCTCCCTCACTCTGTAATCAATCAATCAACCAGTGCTCTGAGACCTTGGGGAGGCATGTATTTTATTTATATCTCAGCTGTTTCCAAGAAAATTTAAGGTAGCTTATAATAAATAATAATATGTCCAGGGCTATTAAAAAAAAGAAAAAAGGAGATACCTAAATACGTCTACATGGTAAGAGAAGACAGAGAAGGATGTTCTGAACTACTGACAGAACAGGTTGGTTTTGCTAGAGACCATCACATTTGGTTGAAAGCATTCTGGCAGCTACAGTGGGGTGGGGAAAAGAAGTCATTCTCACTCTCCTCACCTCAAAAAAAAAAAAAAAGAAGAAGAAGAAGAAGCTGTAAGTTTATGAGAAGGCAACTTTAGTTCATCTTAAATGACAGAGAACAGTACACAGATACCCACATCGCTCAAGCTGCGGCTTTGAGTTCCACACTGGAGGGTCAGTGGGCTCCAGTGAGAACCAAATGGAAGTCCTAGACACTTTTCCCACAAGCGCTCACGATCATACAAGTTTGCATAGACTCAGGGTTCTAGGGGCCTACACTGAATACTCGCTCTGGGAATTCCCTGCAAAATTTAAATTCACAGAGGACATCTTCAATACTGATTCTTCACTGGATGCACAAAGGCCACTGCTGAAGCCAGAGATCTTAGAGCAACACTGGGAACATGGTTTCCTCCACCACGTACAGCCATCAACGGCTTGTAACCATAAATCAGAACTGATCCGCTTGAAAAGAGCATAAGTAAAACCCTAGAAATCTGTCTCCATCTCATTCCCCCCCTGCTTTTTTTTTTTTTTTAACCTTAGGACCTGCTTACACTTGTATGTTGAGATATTTTCCCTGTTTATCTACTTATGTTTTCCAGTTGTCGGTTTTGAATACTTGGCTTTCACATATTCCACATCTTAAATTCTCCTAATTTACTGTGTAATTAAAACACCCATGCACATTTGTTCTCAATTAATAGATACAAATTATTCCCCAGTGGAAGACAGCTCCATTCCAACTTGGAACTGAAAGGGTGGAGAGGCCTGAATTTTAAATGTTGTCTAATGATGCTAACTAATATTCCTTGTTGAGCGTGTTTAAGACATAGGTTAATGTTTCCTTGTAAAACAAAATCGCAAACTCATATTCTCACCCTCAGAACCAGACGATTCTGGAAATTCTCAATCAGTTTTCTAATTATTATCTTAAATATGTTAGCAATTTGTTTATAAGACCATCCTCAGAAGAAAAATTTCAGCTGGATAAAAAGAAAAGGCAGTTGGAACTAGCTGAATAACATGTAGGATGAATAACAAATGTCCATTAAAGTTAAATGTCCATCATAAGCCTACACATTTGCAGCCTTCGAGATATTTGAGAGCATTAGAAACATCACAGAGGACCTGATAGTTGACATCTTTATAGTTTTCATGTAAATCTAATGTCAGTACCTTTTTAAAAAACGTGTGTGTGGTGTGTGTGTGTGTGAGAGAGAGAGAGAGATAGAGAGAGAGAGAGAGAGAGAGAGAGAGAGAGAGAGAGAGAGAGACAGTATTAAGATAGAGGAATCTAAACTTTTGGAAGTTATTCTCTCAGGCTTGCTTATGAGTCATTTGTGAAAAAAAATTACAAAATAAATGGATTGAGAATAGGTCTCAATTATTTTGTACATAAATAATATGATAGCAAGTGTCCAAAAATATAATAAGGAAGTAATTTTATGCTACTAAAGATTTCAACTTAGGAAGAAAGACCTTTCACAAATAAAGACTTTGGTGGGCGGAGGAGGGTTTAGAAGAGAAAGGAGAGAATGGGTAACTGTCATTTTTGAGGATCTGTGCTTAGAAACTGAGAAACTGTGCTAAGAGCTATACTTTAAAAACTTCTTTTAAGCCCAATATCAAACCCACAAAGGAAATGAAATTATGTCCATGTGTAGACAAGGTAACTGGGGCTCAGAGAAGGGAGACTAGATGACATCTGAGTATCTTTCTAAAATTCCTACCCAGGAATTCTCTAGGCTTGCCATAAAATCTACAACATGTGCTTGGACGAGCCACAGACCTTCCATCTCGAAGGTTAATTCACAGAGCTGATTCTAAGCCACTGGTGCTAAGGGCCAAATGGGGATTTACACTGAGTACTTTGTTCAGCATTCAACACACTTCAATTACATCAGATAATGCCGTCTGTTCCCTTTTTTTTTTTTTCTCCTGGAAAAGGGGTATAAGTCCAATTCCTGTTTATTTAAGCTCCTGCCACAATGAACCTTTACTTTGTCAAAATACCACAACAGAACGGCTAATGAAAGTGACCATAATAGGAAGAAAAGCTGTTTTGTGCCAGTATCATTGTTAAGTCTAAATTGTCCTTTTGGGGCTTACATCAGCTTAACCTGATAGAACCAGGAGGAGCACATGGGAGTAAGAAATGGGATGAAAAGACAGGCATAGGAAGAGGATAAAGATCAATGTACAAGAACATTAAATGGATGAACTATGAATTGTGCTCAAAGAAAATGTCCAAACCCACCTTGATTGTTTTAATGGAAACCAGCCCAGAGCTTCAACTAGACTGAGCCCACTAACTAGGTAGCCCCCTGTCATATGTTTAGTAGGAGAATTTTACTGGCTTTCTACATGGTACCCATGAAGAAACAAAAATGAAAAAGTAAAACAAACAAACAAACAAACAAAAAAAACCACACGAGTTTCTTTACTTTTAAACAAAGGGGGAACTTGCATTTTGAGGGCACTTCATTGAGTTCTGGATCTTCATTAAGATAAGGGTAATTTAAAATCAACATCAACATAAAAAGATCATCCTCAGTTCCAAGCTGTAATCCCATTTGAGATCCTATCCTTATAGAAACCTTCTCTGAGGGTTAATCAGCCCCCATGAAAGTGGAAAGCAAGAAAAGAGGTAACATTTAGAGCATCATTAATGACCAACCATTTTAAGGGAAGAACTGAAATTCCTCAGCAACCCCAGGCAGTAGAAATGGAAATCTTTCTGAAATGATTTGCATATGTCCTTCCTTCCATACCCCTCCTTCACTAGTCACTCTTTCCAGATGTTCCACAAAGCCTATTTATGATGTTCAGTGTCTCTAGGCAAAATGACAGCAGTCCAGTGGGCCTCCTGTCCATTAGTTTTTCTCAAAAGAAATTTCATCTTTCATAATTCAGCATCCACAAGTACCTGTTGTTACGTGTGAACGTGAGTGGTTCTTTTGTTCTTTTGCTCAGTCATTTATAGGAACTAGATCTTTGGAAGATGGGGAAGAACAGGGCCAAGACTCTGCCTTATGAGGGATACCTGCTGCTTATGTTAAAGGACAAATAGAAAACAAAAACCAAGGAAATTATGACTGTACTGAGGTATGTGCTATTGGCTACAGGCAAAACATTCTCCCGCCTACTCCTGATTTGTTTAAAGTATGCCCTTCGCGTAGACCACTTACTCTGCTGACAGCACGCTGAGCAGATGACCTGGTCTACATCAGAGTTCTGTGAACTACAGCCCACGGCCACATCTAGTCTACTGCCTGTTGTGGTACAGCCTGCCAGCTAGGAATGATTTTCACATTTTTAAATGGTTGGAGGGGGTGGGGGGGAAGAATCAGAAAAGAACATATGAAATTCAAATTTCACTGTTCATAGTTTAATTGGAACACAGCCACGCTCTTTCATTTAAGTACTATTTATGGCTATTTTCATGCTACAATGGCAGGATTGAATGGTTATGACAGAGTCCATCTGGCTCACAAAACCAAGGACATTTATTAAGTGGCTTATTAAAGAAGAAGGTTTGCTGACCCCCTGCCTAGATGGTTTGGACCTTATTTAAAAGTAAATTAAATCAATATCAGAAATTATGAGTATTGAACACATAAAAACATGGCTCATTAGAGGCTTCCGACAAATTATTTGGTGATCACCCTAGGACAATTACCCATCGTCAGTCAGTTTTAAAGAATCCCCCCCTTGTTAATACACGTCAACACATTTCATCCTCATAAAGTAGCACATGCACTTATTGTATAGGTAATAGAGTATGAGACAGTATAATGTTACTTGAATACAAAACTCATGTCATGCTACCTTTAAAATACAGTTGGGGTCACTGGTTCAGCACCTACCCAGCAAACAGGAAAAATGAGGATGGCACATTCCTTAAAAGAATCCACAATTCAGTAGGAAAACAAGATCAAGTCTCAAAATGTGTGGGTGTGAAGACTTTTCATAATAAAGCTGCATATCCCTGCCCACCCCCCTGTCAATTCTGCATTAGCTTAAATGAGGTAAACCATGGGAGACCATACGATGGATTTGTGCGCACCAAAGAGGTTCATCAATTTTATGGTAACGTAAAGGTTATTCATCGACTGATATATTACAAGCCTATACTTAGTAAATGACTGAAAAATACAATTAGAAAACCAAATATGTAATAGCTTTTAATTCTGACAAGGACACACACACACACACACACACACACACACACACACACACAAATTAATTTCCCTTTCTTCTTTTCACCTACTTTCCCCACTGTGCTCCAAATAACAATTCCCTCTATTGTTTTTCAAGCCTTCCAGAGATTTGCAGACTATTATCTTATTTTGAGCTTTAACCCAGCTGGCCCCTCAGCTGTCACTTAGCCAAGCTACACAAATATATGTATTGCTGCTTTAATCTTTCCTCATAAAACCATTCTGCTAGCATAACTGTGCCTGAGTCTCCAGATTATGGGAAAAACAGTTATTCTGCTCCCACGATTCAGTGAATGGGTTTTTCCAGTGCTGTGAACCCCAATGAAGCTCACAGCTTATCCAGTGCCCTGAGCTCTCTCTCACTGTCTCTGCTCTCTCTCCTCCACCTAGCTCATATATACCTGGTGGGCTACACTTCTGGTGACAGTACCATCCTGAAGGCCTCAAATCTTTATGCCTCAAAGTCCCAAATGACCAGCCTTAAATTATCAAGACCGAGTGATGCCTTTGCTTCCAGTTCAGACTACAGTTAGGCAGCCATGCAGTTAGGTCATTCTTCCAACCGTTTAATCACCTCTCCCATTTTTTAATTTAACACTTATGATACCAATGAATTATAATGTCTTCAACACAGTAATAATAATAGCTACTGCCTCTTGAATGTTTATTACGTGCCTGGCACTGTCTTAGGCACTTTATATGTATTAATTCATTTGATTCTCACAATAACCCTATAAGTGCTATTTTTTTTGACACCCCTTCCACAACTGAAAATACTGAGGCCATGAAAACACTTTGGTTATCACTCCAATATCCATTTCTGGCTTAGATTCTCCTTTCTAGAAGAATTTCCACTGTGTATCTGCTCTCCAACCAGGGACGTCTGCTTGAGGGG
Organism: Macroglossus sobrinus; assembly: GCA_004027375.1. Taxonomy (NCBI): domain Eukaryota; kingdom Metazoa; phylum Chordata; class Mammalia; order Chiroptera; family Pteropodidae; genus Macroglossus; species Macroglossus sobrinus. The sequence goes on from PVKZ01001167.1 coordinate 69,625, forward strand.
AGGTAGCCCCAGCCTCAGCTCTGATTCCTCCTTAGAGGAACGGGATTAGTTAATGGAGGTGAAGAATGAATCAGAAGAATGAAGCTGAGAAATCTGCTAGTGGATTCCAGAAAAGGTGTCCTTGCTCCTGAGAGAGGACCCAAGGAAGGGGACCAGCTCTAGAGGCTGCCATACCCTGGTGTGATGAGAAGAGTCAGCTTGTGACTGAAAACAGTGTGCTAAGATGGCCAGGTGGAGAGGTGTACTGTGCCTGGACGCCCACAGGGGTGCTGAGCTGTGGAATGACACAACTCCGACGCTCCCCTACCTCAGCATTCCTTGTCGGCAGGTTAACAGGTGTCCTTGCTAAGGAATACAAACCATGACCAGACCTGGGGCTCAAACCCAGGCCTGGACCGGGAGCCTTACGTTAAATCCCACGGGTGCTCAGGAATTCCAATCCAAAACTCCACCACTGTTCCGCACACTCTCTGCATCTGTGACTTAATGTAAAACAGATGTACTACCAGCAGCACAGGGTCACCCTACCTGTTCTCCTCTACATCAGTGACATGACCCGAGTGCACCCCTGGTTCTCTCAGTACAACAAACAACACTCAGAGAAAACGGAATCTTAAAATAATAACAAAGCAGCACATTTAAAAGCATCATCAAAATGACTTCAGAATATCTGCTCTTTACAGATAATCTGAGCCTCCTGGATCTAAGTGTGGTAATCAATAAATAATGACACTCCAGAAAAAGATCCCAAAGTGGTGAGCACGGATTTTTTCAAAACGGCAAAATGAAAAGTAGAAACAGTGTTTCCTTACTACCACTGGAAGAATCCAACGACCATCCTATGAGAAGGCACGAACGAGTCCAGAGAAGTATTTTCAAACAGAGAAAAGGGCTTCCTTCTCTTTGCCACCTTAAGATTCTAAAGCGTGAGGCAATGGGCATTCTAAACTCGGTTTCTCTGCCGATGGGCATACATTCACCACGATGGAAGAGGAGAGAGGAACAGGCGGGTGTGGATGTAGAGATACTCGGAAGAGCCGGTTCACAGTGCCCGCCTCCACCGGGAAGGCACGGCCAGCTGGGAACTGGACGGTGCTCAGTCAAATTCAGTCCTACGACCGCAACCATCTCTACCCTGTTAAATGATGAGGCCAGTTTGAAACACACACCCCTTCACTTTTCCCGGGATGTGACAACAGTCCTAAATTTCTTTTTAACGTGAACCATCTGACAGTTCCAGAGAAGCGATTCTCCTTGCTTTGTGTCTCGGCGACAACACCGTGGTAACAGTCACAAAGAGTCCCACGCCAACTGAGGGGAAGCATCTCAAAAAGCGTAGAAACCATAGCAGATACGCAAACGGCGAATCCCATGTGTGGCAGTTTTAAGAGTGTGCTGCATCACCTCGTTATTGCTGATGTTTTCCAAAGATGAAAGCAAAGGGAATTGGGAAAATCCATCACTTCTGAAGATGTTGCAAACTATTTGACCAGCAAAAACAGTGCCAGTAGATTAAACTGGCCAGAGAGATGCCAGGGCCCCTAATAAATAGCCAATTGCTCCCTGAATGCTGGCAAGTGGGTGTCGTCCCTGCCCAGACAGAAAAGCTGTTCGTTCACCAGCCTGACTTAAATGGTGGCAGACCCAAAAGAGGACAGGAGAAAGCCCTGGCACCAGCCTGGCCTGGCCCTGAAGAAGTCACTTCTACTCACCAGGCTTCAGTTTCTTCCCTGTGATGATCAGGGATCCAGTACACTTCCACCGACCCGTGACTCTGGTGTGGACCATCATCAAAGTGGTGGAAAGAAACACTCAAACTTTTATTGCATGGTGGGTAAAGGGAGCCAGTTCTTGACAGGGACTGAGTCTCACTACACGATGGCGCCTGCAGAGTCCTCACCTTATCTGAAAACGACTGCAGTTTGACTGAGACAGTTACGCGTGCATCTGTGTGCGTGCGTGTGCGTGTGCGTGTGCCTGTGTGTATGGTGAGTTTACAAAATCAAAATGCAAACTCCTTAAGGACCCCCCCCCCAGTTAAGTCTTTAAAACAGCTAAACTCTGTCCGCCTGATACACTCAGAGCCAACCTGAGATGTTTTAATAGTGCGCCACAGACTTTCAAGAAATGTGACAATATCTGTACTTTTGTGTGTGTGTGTGTTTATGAACAGTGTGGACTGGAGGGAGTAAAAAACAGTTCATTCTTTTCCTTTCCTCTCGCCCAGATTCCAAAAAGATAAATATGCTCATTTCCAGCTCAAAGCTGAAAGCATATCTGTGCACTTCAAGATATTGAACTATGTTTCTGTTGAAATAGTATTCGTTAGCATATCACCATTAGATATTGAAATGATCTTATCTTAAGCAACTGTAACAATCAACTTATTCTAAAACAGGAAGGCTAGTAAATACACACCTCAGGGGTTATTTTGGAAAGGGAGAGAAGGGAAGAGACTTAAATATTTTTTTTTGTTTTTAGCAAAATCAAACACCACCTAAAGACTCCCTGTTAACAAGTCATCTTAAATAGGTGTACTTGATTTTTAATGGCTGAGAAAGTTAAGGTAGAGGGAGATCACACATGACTTCTCTCAAGCAGAGCTCATTGTGAGCAGGATTCCAAACTCACAAGAATGCATCCAACCAGAGTTGAGGAAAAGTAAGAAACAGTACTAGAGTGTACGGACAGGGCTCAGGAAATAAAATGCAAACAGTTATGTTGTCACAGCTCCATAGATGACCTTAAACCTTCTTAAAAAAATCTTAACTGCCAGGGAAAAAACCAAACTTACATCATTATGTCTCACAGTTGAATTAAACATAAATCACCAGCCCGCTCCCTCAACAGCTTGGTAATGGAGAAATACCGATACTGAAGTCACATAAAAAACAAAACAAAACTCAGTCATCTGAATCAAATCTAGACTAACGACTGATTTTTCCTTCTATTTAAATCATGAACTCTAATATTAGGCTGCTTATTTGCTTTCCCAAATAAAACAACAATAATTAAACTGAACTAAAAATTTCATACCAGAGGAACACAATAATAATCTTCAAGTTAATTGGGTAGCAAATAGTAATCATGCACCCATAGACACTAGTTTTAATCCCTGCACGTAGAATTGAACCTTTTTTCAATTCATTTGGTCAAAAATAAGCCATTTAATGATATTTAAATTATTCAGTTTAAAAAGAGATCCAACGGTCTCTTTTTCTCCCCACTACAAACAGCATTTCCCTCCACGAGTCTCGCTCGTACTATCTATGGCTTCTCTATGAAACATTCTCATTTAATTCCACACGAAGTTGCTTCTCTGAAGCCACTGTGAACCAGCAACAGGACGCGTTTATCTGCAGTTTGATTCCCCACTCCTGTCTTATATCAAATCATGTAAGTTCTAACTAACATCGCCTGTGGCTATCAGCTAAAGGGCCCCTCAGATGAACTCTGAGGTCTAACACTGGATGCCTCCTCCAACTAGCATCACTTTACCCCTGGGAAATTGCAACAGATTGTTCCTGAGGAAGGAATGAGAGTGGTTAGTGCGTTCACTGGGGAAAACTGGCCACAGGACAGGACATTTTCCTGTAGGAGACAGAGAACGCTCATGCCTAGCACACAAGGCCGCCCTGCCCAGGCTGCTGCCTCCCTCCCTTGCCTGCCCTTTGCCCATCACCGCTGTGTGCTTGGAGCCACCGTCACTCCACTCTGCTTCAGGTTCCCCCACAAACGAAGAGTTTCATCTTCTGAGCCTTTGCTAACTGGTACTCTTCACCTAAAGATATAACCATGGTGGCGGGGTGGGGCACTTCCCTGGGAGGGGAAAACATAACTAAGGCAGTTATCTGTGCCATCCTCATCATGTTCACCACTGCCATCATTATCACCTGCTTGATGCAGGTGCGGGATAAACACCTTCTGTTATCTTAACCTCCCAGGCACCCTCTATAGTTAAATAGTTATTAGTCTCATTTCACAGGTGAGAAACTAGAAGTTAAGAGACTAAGGGAAAGAATGAGAGTGAACCCACAATCATCTGATTGCAGAGCCCAAGCACATACCGAATGCATTGTACTACTTCTTTATAATACAGTTATCCAACCACACTGAATCAGGCACTGGACTAGCATTAGAGATTAGGAACCCGCAGTGAAGGAAGCTGGATGTCTATGTTCACATCCCACCTCTACCCTAGAAGCAAAACTTTGCCATGTACTTTCCCTATAACCATGGTTAAGTTACTTAACATCTCAAAGCTTCAATGTGACATCACAAGGTTGTCATGACCATTAAATATAACATTAGATTTAGCACAGTGAGTTCACATAATAAATATCTAATAAAACATAAAATATAAATTCTGGATTTATCTGCAAATTGAATAAAATTTGAATTTTTCATAGTAAAACTTAAAACTACTTTTGTACATTCTAAATGTACCCTGGCAACATCATCCCCCATCTGCCCCCGCTGTTCCTTTATTTTCTTCCAAAACTTACAAAAAGCTCCAAACCTAACGTTCTTTTCTGGTTTGTATTTATCTAAACAAAACACATTATTTACTACCACTATCACCTCACCTTAGAGGTACTCGATTGAGATTAGAAAAGAAAATCGGATAAATAAATGAAGCTTAGAAAAGACAGTTTCGTTTCTTTTGTACATAATTATAAGTACCATGAGTAATAAATGGAGAAAAATGTGACAGCAGGTGTGTAAAACTAAAATAGTTTAATTACAATTTCGTTTTGACTGAACCGACCGCCTAAGGCGGCCATCTTGGTGAAGTGATAATGAGCATCCTGGATACTGTGCCGACAAAGGATGTTTAAGCAGTGAAATTAGACATTTAATTTTGAATACTGCTACTTATGAGACGCCTGGGGCAAATTATGCCAGTGTTAGTGCACTAAAGGGCTACAAGGAATCCTTTGTTTTTCAAATAATAACAAGGAAGAATTCCACACTGGTGAAATATGCCTGAAATATTCTATGTTACGCCCTTACCCGGGTGATTCTAGCAGCAGAAAAAGAAAAACAAAAAGGTGGGATACTCTTTGCCTTATGTTCCTAAACTATTTTTTTTTAAGGAGGAAATTCTCACTATTATTTAATTTAGTACGGAGAAGACTCTAAATGTGACCAAATTTCAGGGCATTTACTTGTCTAAACCATTTCTTAATTTTGAAGCAGATGTCAAGAAAAAAAAAAAAACCATAGAATTGAGAAGGAAAAAAATTCCAGCATACAGGCCTGAGGATGAATAGTTATCTTTGACTTCAATCATTGTCTGAACATAATTTCACAGCCAACATGCCAACATTTCCGGTGAATTTAAGCAAACCCAGCATATAGAAATCTAGATGTACCAAAACAATCATTATGAGGTGAGCTGACATTTTATAAGTCTATATCTGCAAATTTCTAGAGGTTTTTAAAATGAGTTCTTCAAATTGGATGCTATTTGCAAACATCCAATTTACCTGCACTTATTTCAAGAACTCATATAAAAAGTCAGTTATATTCTTTTAGGGACAAACATTCTTGTAGAAAACAAGCACTGGCCTTGCACCTGCCAGACAGATCTTTCTCAGGAGAGCATCCAAGAGAAACCACAGGTCCCTACAGCAAGATGCACCTAGAACAGAAAGAACCTTGACGTGACAGGCTGAGCTGCTGCTGCCTTAAAGGTGTCTAAGCTAATCTTTCTCTTGTGGTTGCCTTGCAAAGAACCGTAGATCTCACAGTTGAAAGAGGTCTTAGAGGTCTCCCAGCTCTGAGGAAACTATGCATTCCACACTCAGTATCCTCCTTAAGTTAGTGATGTTTTGGTGAGACCTAAGATAGTAATGAGAAATGCAGTGGAGAAAATAAAAACTAGCAAGACAATCAATTCCTTCTTTCCATTGCCTCAAATCTTGTCCATTGATCTCATGCCACCTCAAAGTGCTCATTTGTCAGTTTTGGTCACTAGATTTTTTTTCCTCATTCAGTTACCAGGTAATCTCAGGGAAGGTATCAGCTTCCTGAATTGAAAGAACTGCCACCTTCTGGTACAAGAATGTACTGCAGGCTTCACAGTAGTTACAGTAACAATTATCCATTTGGAATACTCTTCTTTCTAGGAATTCTATGCTATGAAAAACAGAAACTACCTATGTTGCTTCTGTAAATATGATAAAGCAAATTTAGCCACTGCTAAATACTTTATTCCCAAGAGTGTGATGTATGTGGCTATTTACCCCAAATATAAATTGCTGTTATCACATGCAACCCATCTCTCCCTGCCACTGGAAAGTCAGGTCATTTGACAAAAGTCTCAATAATTTTGACTAAATGGTTGTGCTGATTAAAGCTGGTGCAAGTTATAAAATATGAAATATTAATTTTAAGTACAAACCATTGTACATTCGTAAAGAAACTGCTTTGGGGAATTACAGTGCTTTTTATCATTTGTTTATTCATATTTCCCCTCTATCCCTTTAATTTACATTATCTTTGAAGAGAGCAATGTAAAGCAAAGATAAGCTTCAGTCTAGACAATCCTCCCAGCTGATCCAAAATCCAGAATTAGTAGAATTCCAATGAAGTGCTTATAATTCTTGTCTGCTAAGTTTTTAAACATATCTCCTGAGGTCAGCTATCACACTGGCTTCTAGAGTACTGTGTATGAAAGAGAAAGAAAAAATAGCTGCCATAATCACAAACTGATGGAGGAGGTAGATAGAACTTTCGGTGCCAGGAAAGTGAAGAATTGTCCAGTGGGGGCAAGAAAGAGTGAGTCAAAAGCTGATTCAATGAAATGCCAATTATTGGGACTGGAGACTGAGTTACACAGACCTTTGGTTTGAACACAGTAAACACTGCCTTCAGTGTTTGTTCAGCAAATTTATCTTGTCCTCCCCACTTTTCCCATCGAGGTTCATATATAGTGTGGTAGAGGCTGGGGTGGGGGAACAGCGGTTAATTTGCCCAAATATGATTTGTAGAGTATTTTGCCTTCTGGTTTAATTCTTCTTTCCAAATACAATTACAGGAGGCAAAGGGTTATTTACAGAATCTGAACAACCTCCATGGGAGAGGAGTGTGAGTTTCAGACAAACAGAAATCTTGCTTTCACTCACCATTACATTCCAGGTGCCTAGAAGATTATCTCCCAGCATGCAGTGGGAATTCAAGAAGTATTTGTTGAATAAAGGAAAAGGGAGAGTCGGAAATAATTTCACCAGAATTCACTCTCAATCTCCTTCATGTTGGCCTTAAGATACAGAGTGTTTCAGAGTTAAATGGACCATGGAAAGATACAACGAGCAAATCCTCTGGAACTTGAGGATAAAGGTGAAAGGATGTGTTGTTTTCTCTTCAGTCTTTAGTACAGAATGATCTCATAGTCGATTACAAATGCCTGATGTCCCGGGCATCTGTCGGTAGCATCGGAACATTAAAGATCACACAGGCTGATGGTTCCTGTTCAGTGAACGACCTGGAGCCAAATCAGTGCTGCCAATTCTAGGACTCTCTCAGCAGCAGAGTACTGAACATCTCTATTTAGTTCTTCAATGGATACATGAAAAACAAGGGCAAACTGACTCCAAAGACCACCAAAAATGATGCTAGTATTTTGAGTTCAGAAGCCTCCCGTTAAATAGTTGCGAGTTCTTCCAGATAAATAACATGTAATTCAGAAGACCATCTCCAAACCTTGGGACTTAACGGATAGTTCTCCAATACATATGGAATAAGAATCTTTTTCTTCCTCTTTCCTTCCAGTTATTCTTGATTAAGTTATAAGCTGTAAAAGCACTAGCACTCCCAACTATGGAACAGGCTCAAAAAATATTAATCAGTGAATCTTTTGAACCTTTTCTCTAGTACCCAAAAAGAAGTTACTTTTTTAGAATTAGGAAAATAAAAAGGGTTTACTGTAACTAGTTAATTTTTAACCCTAAGTATGTGTTATTTACGCAGATAGTTCAGATATGTGGAGTAACTTCTCCCACTGTGAACGAAAGGACAACGTCCAAATTTCCTATTGGAGGAATAACCAAGAAAAAGTGTTTCTTCTTCATCAAGGGTGGGGCTGTGGCAGGAAAATCTTCACAGAAATTACCTATTTGGCAAGCCAGATCATCGTGAACAGCTATATTTTATAATTTAATTCTCCTCAAAGAATCTAATAAGTGACACAGAAAATTCTCCAATCAACACAGTTGTAAACTTCAGTATCTGCCTTCAACACAGAATGAGATCCCTCCCTTACGTATATTACTATGACTGCTCAGATTTCCAAAGTCTAAAACGTTTCCCCCTTGCTATTCGGAAAATTTTTAACCAGCCATAGCCCCAGTTAATTTAATAATAGCAACATCTAATATTAATTTATCACTACTATACAATAAAACAAGTGTTTTATAATCTCATTTAATCTTTACAAGAAAAGAACTTTCAGTAACTAATTTTCCTAATTAAGAAACTTTCAGTAACTAGTTGATTTTTCTAATAAAGAGACTGAGGGTCAGAGGGGTTAAGTAACATGGTGGTCACACAGCTAGACAGCATGGGTTTCAACTCTGGGATTTCCTTGATTTCTGAAGTCAGGCTTTTGACTGCTCTCATGTACTAAGGCTAGCTTGTCTTTTCTTACATGAGACATTTCGTTTTCCTTTTATTTAGTCAAGTCTGCAGTGAATCCACTGCTATCTAAATGCAAAGAAAATCACTCTCCATTTAAATAAGGGAAAGACAAAAAAAAAAAACAATAATTTTTCTTTAAGACCGAGGATAATATCCACCGATAATTTTGAAGATAAAATTTATTTTCCTTTTCCCTATCTCTTTTTCATTTTTCAATCTAATACAGTTCACTTTGTCCCTTAAATAAAGTGTTCAACTGCTATTGGGAAACCAATTTCCTTCAAGACTTTATTGCAATATTATCAGGAAACTGGCTACTTAAACAGCAGGTAATCTTTTATTTCATGCATAATTACCATGCACTATATTTTGATTTGATCCTAATGGCCTTAAGTACATTTTAAACAAACCCTCAACCTGCCCAAATGAAAAACATTTTGCCTCCTCTGTTGCACTTGTGTGGCGATGATAATTAACACATCTTGGGAAATTTGAGCTACATCTGATTAAATCATAACACACCATAAAGGTCTTTACAAATAATCCTTTGAAGAATCCAGCTGAGAAAATCATGAAAAGAAGAATTATGAGAAAGGAAGCTCATTATTGTTTTGTGCCTGGCACTTAGAGGTGACCCTGCCAAGGTGAGTGTTTTGAATTCAGATAACTTTCCCAGAATGCACCTAAACAGAGGGAGGGCAGCTGTCTAGATGACCAACCCTTCACTCACAAATTCCACATGTATGTTCAGTACCAGTTCCTATTACTACACCTTTGTTTGAGGCAATGGCCAAGAAAAGCTGCCTTTTCCTCAGACCAAAAACTTAAGCGGCGGCAGTCATTAAATTTTAAAAAATAATCCTTTCATAAGAGGAGATATTTTCAGACTTCCATGCTTAAAATTTTAACTTGGGAGAATGTATTTAAAATGGAAACGTCATAAAATATGCATATAAAACTGAACAAGCCAAATTTCAAAGAAAATAAAAATCTTACCCAGAAATTAAGTGTAGCTATTTCCTCCAAAGGTCAAAAGTCAAATGAGATGAGCACTTAGACAATTCAGCACTACAGCCTCTCCAATAATGGAACGATGGCTACTGTTACTGTCTTGATAATAACACCAGTAACAGCAAAGGCCTCTATGCTGTCATTTATGGAGGGCTTACTCGTGCATTCTGCTACTTAATCTTCACCAAATCACTGAGAGTTAATACTATTGACTCATAAAAGAGGAAACTATGGTGGAATGGGGTTAAGCATCTTGCCCAAGATCACACAAAGGACAATTAAGAATCATGGCTGGGGTTCAAACTCAAGCCCACCCCATCCCAAAGTACACACTCGTAACCACTAACCATTCTGCCTTATGTAAAGCAATACATATTTGCTAAAAACTACCTATTGTATATAGCCATGTTCAGGAATCTGAATGGAGTGTAACTAATATTGAGCACAGAAGGTACTTATTGTGCTGAAACAGAAGAGAAATGTATATCTTTTTCATGCCCCAAACTATTTATTTAGCAAAAATGCCATGGTCCTATGCCATGATGGTGTATAAAGAATGAAAATGCAAAAAGCAAACCTAGTCCAAAGGAGTTTACTGCCTTTATTAGGAAGATAAACTGTTTCAAATGAAACAATTAGGGAACAGCTACAAGTGTTGGAAAGTCCTGGGGCAGAGTCCAGCCTTCAATGAGAAGCCCCACTATTGAGAATCTAAAGTGAAAACATGAACGCACAGGATTTTGTCTCTTCCCCATCAACCTTATAAACGAAAAGTCAGCGACAGAGTCAGACCCTCCACGTGACATAAAGTGAAATGCCTCATGTTAAAATATGCACACATGTGGATCCCAGAGAAGCCACAATGAAACTCCAGCTTAATCTTTACGGAATTCTTACAATGCACAGTTTAAGAAATCACCTCCAAATACTGAAAAACCCATGAAAATCTTCCATAAGTTGTGTTTGCTAGTCCCCTCATCTTATTTTTTTTTCTGTGTGACAGATACGAGCTGTATGCCTGTGTGTGTGTGTGTGTGTGTGTGTGTGTGTGTGTGAGAGAGAGAGAGAGAGAGAGAGAGAGAGAGAGAGAGAGAGAAAGAGAGAGAGAGGAGCCTGTGTGTGCGATGGAAATCTTTTAGCTAGCTTATTGAATCTTTCCACCTCCCACAGAGAAGTCTGAAGAAATGCCCTGTTTTTTTCAACATTCAAATGAGTGCGAATCAGAACCCTCATTCTCACAGGACTCATCTTTTATGTTGAGTGTGGGGTCACTGACAGGATTGAAATGGATCCAAGTTTCCTTGATTAGCAGATTTTTAAAAGGCTGGAAGCACTGTGCTATGCTGTGGAGACAGGAGATTTGGTTCTAGTCTTCACTGTACCACAAAGAAGCCAGGAGAATTTTAACACTCGTTAAACCCTCTAAACCACAATTTCCTCTTGTGTAAAAAGAGGAGATAAAACCAGAATGTACAAACTCGCAGCTTGCAGACTTTTGGGTTTAGCCATCCCCATCCCCAAGACCTTTTTTTATTCCGGTGCTCTATAAAGAAGTTGACTGCATGGCTCTGAAGCTCTAGTGCACAGGAGAGTCTCCCCGGGAGCTTATCCTGGGTCCCAGCCCGAGAACTTCTGATCTGGTTGGTCTAAGGAGGGCCCAGGAAACCACGTTTCAACAAAGTCCCTCAAGAAATTTTAAGGTACATACGAGGTTCATGGACCACACTTTGAAAAACGATGGCTTAGTGGACACTCTTGCCAGTGTGGATGCTCACGTCGTGATTTAGCGATTACGAACTTGACTGAGATGGATCCCAAAGTCCTTGCAAATCTAATTTAAATGAACTGAGGACACATGTGAGAGAGAGTGCGCACAGTGGAGCACACACAACTTTGCCCGTAGCGGAGTATATAAAACTCAAAGAACAAGGGCTCCAATTCCGCCACTTTCTGTTACTTATAGGTAGTGTGATCCTGGGTTATCTCAGTTTTTCCATCTGGAAAAATAAAGGCAGTTAAGGATTATCTCCTAAGATTCTTGGAAGGATGGGGAAATTTGAGAGATTACTTTGTATGGTTCTTGGTACAGAGAAGGTCCTCAAACTCTCAGTCCTCTTCTAAGGCCCCATTCCCTACAGAGGCACTGCAGGGGGCTGCCTTTGGAGAAGCAGCCCCAACTCAGGAGTCTACTAGGTTTGCCTCTCAAGTCCTCCCCTGTGCAGGCTTGCCCTTCACTCCCTTAAACGGCAAAACGATCTATATTTCTCTTGTTTAGAAAAGGGGTGACCTGCAACCACCTGCACTTATCTCAGACCAGATTCTTTCACTTTCTATGAAAATTCAGAGGAATTTCAGACTGTGCTACTCCATCTCCCCTGCTCCCAAAGCTGGAGTAGGTGAGGCAAATTCCGGAAGCAGAACGTAGATGATAAACTTTGGCCAACCCATAAAACACAGCAGGAGCTGAAAGTTAATCACAAAATAATTAACTGATGTATGTCCCCTGATCAAAATGAGGACATGGCACATACTTCTCAGAAATCTGAAAAAAAAGGATAATTTTGAGGATAATTTCGAAAAACAGCCATTTAACAAGCAAAAGACATAACTCTGAGTTTTACATATTAATGAAGATTAAACCAAAAGTTTATAAACTCTTCATGATTATTAATGATTTAACTGCAAGGAAGTATAGCCATTCAAATTAATATCAGTGACAAAGAGCTAAAGAATGCTCAGCATCCCTCGTCCCCTCTCAAAAACACTCCTGAATGAATGAATGGTGGTGTACAGTACAGATGCCTAATAATTGTCTGAGTTTGACTCTTTTTGCAAAAGCCATCCCTGATCTTGCTATCCCTGATTTCTTCCAAAAGGGCATTCTTGAGGTCTGTGCCAGTGTGTTCAGGATCACCAAGAGGACCATTTATAACATATGACAACTTGAACAGAGGAAAAATTAAATCAAGTTTGGCACTCATAGAGGCTCCTGGATTTCCAGAGAGTAGCTGAAGAATCCATTGAGTGGTTGTGCAAAAATTGATAACATCTGCCCATTTATTTTGCAGAGTGATAAAACACTATAGAGGAATATTTACTGTTTTCTACTTGAAAAGCAAATTTGTGGCAAGGGTGCTGGACACACATAAAATTAATAAGGAAAAGGTAGACCGAGGAAAGGTCAATTGCTGGAGGAGGAGATATGAAACCACTTTCACTCAGATGGTAGAAAGGGGTGAAGTGGTGTCAAGTGCCTTTTTCACATTGGTGGGGGTTGGGGATACTCTCACACCACACACACACACACACACACACACACACACACACCCCACATTATGTGGCAAATGTGGAGTCGGATAGAAGTTAACCTTCTTTCAATAGTTTCCACAGATTCCACCAGAAGCCAACCTGTTCTGATAATGCCTTAAGGCTGGAAGATGTTTTCAGACACAAACTATGCGGTGCTACCAGAGGCGCCGTAAAATGTTTTATTTTCATGAGAAATTAAGCACTGGCGCTTCTGCACTGAAGTGTAAAATTTCTTGGGACACTCCTCCTTGACCCAATGAGGACATCCTCATGAAACTAGGAACTTGTGGCCACCATGATACAACATAAAATGACAAAAGAGTGGCAAGCGCCACTAAGTCCTACCCCTGCCACTGCCCCTGCCCCTGCCCCTGCCATATTAAACTCTCTTGGCTCGGGGGAATGGGTGGACCCATAGTGTGGTTTTAACCAAACTGTGTGAATAAATAAATATGTGTGGATAAATAAATAAATATGTGTGGATAAATAAATGGAAAATTTTGTCAACCGTACAGATCTCCGCCCCAAACCTGTTGGTGGCTCTTTGCAAGTTAACAGTTGTCAGGCTAGTTTAATAGGGGGCCTTACTGAAAGTCTATGACAACATCTGGAAGAAAGATACTAGCAAAAACTGGAACCTGGTGACTCACAAGTATGTGGTATATGTGTTTTTGTTTCCGCCAAGGTAAAGAGAGCAACTCGTATGGACCACTGGGGCAGTGCAAGCGGGTTAGGTGACCCAGTGGATCTCCGAGTGATCTTCACGACCAGTGCAGACCAGCCCCAACTGTTTAGACCCTCGCTACATGAAGTCTTTGCATAAAGTGAAAAGTTTATCATTTTTCTCACTCCCTTCTCACCTCACTAGGTCAAAAACCATTCCCATCTTCAAAAATAATGAGCATTCGTTACAAAAAAATATATGGGAAATAACAGATAGCATCTGCATTGACAGCAGGAAGGCCTTTGGTTTATTTTTGTTTACCTGCCATAGAAGGCGATGAACCAAAGAAAAGATCAACTCAAACTGTACAACTAGAGAAGCAAACATTTAACTGACTGCTGCCGAAGCTGGGCCAGCTTCTTCATTCTCTAGACTCTGCCTCTGGCCTTCCCAAGCCCTGTTCCCTGCTCTGCGACCCTCCCCCACTCTTCCCATCTGCTCCTGGGCTTCCCGGATCTGCCTTTCCGTCAGCTCGAATCAGGCTGACACCACAGGCTGATGGCAGTGCCTGGACGTGGCTTCTGCTTCTTGACCTAGTCTCCCAGATGACCCTCATTTCCACGATCTACGATCTACGAGCCAGTCTAGTCAAATCCAGGGCTAGTTATCATGTCACCAGAGGAGAGCTCTTCCTCAAAAAGCACTTTGGGCTTGGTAGAGGGCATAGCCCTCTGGCCATTGTCTCTGGCCATCTCCAACCCTACCCCTTGCCGTATAAAATCATCCAACTTTGATATGAAATCTCTAAAATAGAAACTTGGTTGAAAGCCGAGTCTGGGAAACACAACCTCAGCCTTAGGGGGTTAGAGACTTATTCTGGTGATAGGTACCTTCTGCACACAACGGGCCTTTTGGAATTGATTTCTGAGTTGTGGGGCACACACCGGCTTTTGAATGTGCTCTAGAGTGGTAGGTCTTAAACCTTCTGAAGATGGATTGTGTTTCTTTGGAGAGAGCCAAAAGTGTTCGGGAAATAAATCTGGTGAGTATCCAGCTGGGGAATATCATTTGGGTCAAAGCTATAAAGTACCAAGAGTGATTTTGGGTATGGTTTGAAAAATTAGTTCTCAAAGTCATTCCAAAGGAGGCATTCTAGAAACGTATATAGAAATAGCACCATTAACGGAATAAAAAATATTTTATCCCCTAAACTGACTACTAGATGCATAATACTATTTCATCCCTCCATTCCTTCAATTATGCTATTTAATCCCTTTACCTGGAGTACAAGCCCCTTACCTCCACCCATATTCCAAAATATGTCAAAATTTTCTCTTCCTTCAAAATCCACTGCTCCAAGACGCACTCTCTGAATTCTCAGTATGATTCAGATGCCCCTCATCCATGCTCCCTCATCCCTACCCTCCCCATCTCCCCTCCCTCCCACTCGCTGGCCCTCCCCCTGCACACACAGGGCAATGTTTAAATGACTTTACAAACACCAATTTGTTTTTCTTCCCCCCCCCCACTTCCAAACTGCCAGCTCCTTGCAAATAATAGCTATATTTTATGGTACTTGACAGAGTGATGGTTTCGAACAGTGCTTCATAAATGCTTGTTGCTCAAATAAATCTGTTTGAAAAATTAACCTCTTTAGTTTTTAGTTTTACCTCATACAATCTGGCAGACTTTTCCTTTGTAGTTCAGTGTCAACACAGGAGTAATTTTGTAAGGAAGACTGACAGTGTTGACCTCGACTCACATGTTATTTTTCAAAAATAATCTGAATGCTGGAAGAGAAAGCATGCTAATATAGGAAAAAGTCACACGAGTTTAAAGGAGTGGGCTAGGGCTTAAAAACAAACAAATAAAAACCCGAATAAGTATTCAAGATGACATTGGTAACTTGGAGAAATAATTTCTCTAAGAGTAACAAGCAAAAAAGTATTCAGACCTGTATTAGAGATATTTCTCAACTCATTGGAAAATGCACCCCAAAAAGCTTACTGTGAAGCATAATTCTCAATGTCAAATTCAATTTATCCTGTTAAAATCCTCATACGAATAGCCTACTACCCAGAAATCCCATTTGTGGCTATACCTCCAACAGAATATGTTTGTTTCCATCAAACGATATATATATTTATAGAAGCTTTATTCATAAATAGCTCCGAACTAGAAACAACCTGAATGTTCATCCACAGCAGTAATAGGTAAACATGTTGTGACAATATTAATACAATGGAATACTGCTCAGGAAGAACAAAGCATGAACCACAGATGCATGCAATCTCATGGATGAATCTCAGACAGCGCTGAGCTACAGAAGTCAGACTCAAAAGAATATGCACAGTATGGTCCCATTTGTGTGAAATCTAAACACAAGCGAAAGAAAGAACTGACAGAATTCATAAGGGGCATAACAGGATGCTTGAAATATTCTAAGTCTTAAACCTAGTGGTAATTACGTGGGTGTACACGGGCACAAAAATTGTACACTTAGGATTTGGTACTTTATGTAAGTTTATACTCCAATGAAAGTTTAAATAAGTATAAATTGGTTTAACAAATGCAAATAGGAGATTTAATCCTAAAATAACACAGTAAGACCAGAAGGGTTGGCAGTGAAGAGGAAGTTGGTAAGTGATTCAGGTGGAACTAGGGAGAAAGGGACAGGGACCCTCGCTCATGGATGAGCTAAGTAGTGGCAGTAAAAACAATGATGTCATTGGTAATCTAGGACTGAACCCTGACAAAGAGTGACACCAGGTATTAAGGTTCTTGTATTTGCATCACTACAATGAACAGAATCTTTTGGAACTGATCGCTCAGGGAGCCCATCGTTACACAGTGCCTTAGGGTTAATAAGGATTCCTAATCCTGAGATTTTTCATGTAGATTATCTTATATACAACTGCCTCTTCAGCAGGGACACCATGTGGTAAGCAAAGTAGCAAAAGAAAGTGATAGTAGGAAAAGAAACTGCCTGATACTGGATGAAGTTAAAATGCATTAATAAAATGATGTGGGGCTCACAGAAGACCACAAGTCATTTACAGTCTGTAAACCTGACACAAAGAACACATGTGAAAGGAGCAAGGAACACCAATAGCAGGAGGGGTAGAATAATCCTTGTGTGAAATGCAGCACTGTTTAGTTCTTCGGCTGGGTTTTGGGTTCTCTCAGTCAGTGTCTGACCCTGGTCATATGAAGACTCAGAAGAAAGGGCATGAGATCTACATAAACATTTCTGTACTCACTGTCCAAGACTGGTGGCATGGTAGGTATACAATAAAGTTTACAAATCTAAGGACCTAAAACTGAAGTTAGCTCCTAGGTTTTTTTTCTCCGTCAAAACTGAGAGCTCTGCATTTAACAAAAGAGTAAATGAGGAACTAGGCGGCACTGATATAGGATTAATTTCAAGGGAAAGAATTCTTGACCATAATAATTGACAGAGAAGTTGTCTCACCTCAGAGTCAAGGGTCTTTAAAGGAGTATCTGTTTGGATGACGGATAGTGGAATGCACACGCTCTCAGTGTCCACTCCGTCCAGAATGTGTAGGAGCCTCTTCGCTGGTGAAAGGTGTAGAGGTTATGCAATACATGGAGATGTGATCGTTCTCTTGCTTCACGGGCAGCACCGCCAGATTTAGGAAACAGCCATTCAAGACGCCCAGTGAAAGGTGAATGCCTGGCAATCCTCCGCTCGCCTCTTTCTGAACAACCACCTCTGGCTCGAACTAAAACCACATCATTACGCTCCTATTTTTCACATATACTTATCCTAAGTGATTACAAAGTAACTACTGAGTAATGAGTTAATAACTTTTTCCCATCCCCTGCCTCTCTTCAGCCAGTACATCACCCCTTTGGAATGTCAATGCAAATGCGAGGACACACAAAAGAATCTAGAGGTCACGTTCAACTACGCAAAACTACTTCTTATCTGAAACTTTCTCCCCCCCCCCCAAAAAAAAAACCCACGGTACATCTAAATTATGGGGAGAAAAACGTAACTGGGTTATGTTTCTGTATGAGGATGCCGTGGGGTGGAAAGGGGAGAGATTTCCTCCACTAGATGAGATCTACAGGAATAACACACTTTACATTCCCAGGATAGTCCAGAATGCTTTATCTTTCTTTGAATGTACTGCAACTGCACAACTCACACTTTTAGTTTTGACCAAGTGGCACTTGTTGAAAAGTAGTGATTACCACTGAGAGGAAGAGGGAGAGACTGAGACAGGCTCTGGAAAGGCCTGGTTTGGTTTAGGGTATATCTGCCATTCCCATGACTAGTCTACAAATAACACTAACAGGCGCAGGCAACACTAATAGGTGGGAACAGAGTCCACATGATTGACAAAGCCACTCCATGTTTATTTCCCTCTCATTTGGTTTTTATTCTAACCTGTGATGGAGGTAGGGCAGGTGTAGTTATCACCACATGACACGTGAAGAAAAAGGGACCAGAGCGGGAGAGTCGCTGATGCTAGGTTCTGCTGCGTGAACCCTGTTGTAATGATTGCAAGAGACATCTTCCCCCACCATCTCATGCTACAGCCCCCCAGACCCCGGCCCCGGGAGGAAGAAGCTACGACTATGTTGGGTTAAAAAATCAGTGAGATGGTTTAGTTTCCATGATCCCATCCACCATTTATTTCTGTCTTCATTACTAATTACAAAGGCATATTTTTATGATAATTCTTTTTTTTCTGGGTGGGGGGGCAGTTATGGTAACACAGACAGCAAAAGTTCTGAAACTGAGTCTGATGTCCAAAAGAGAAAAAAAAAGAAAAGAAAAAAAAAAGAAAGAGAAAAAAAAGTAAAGAAAAACATACTCTAGATGATGGAAAATCATGGTAGACAGATACTGAAAAAATGGGTAACAAATCCATGACAAAGATGGCCCCCAACACATAATTAATAATAAATGCATAATTTCCACACCAAAATGTTCCATGTTTTCTTAACCTCTACCTTTGAGTGGATAAAGTGACTTTTCATCTTTCCAAAGCTCTGTAATAGCACAGTGTCATGGGGAAACATACACGCAAAACAACATTTATTTGGAGGACTAGACTTTTAGTGAGTGACATACAGAAAGCTAGAAAATAAATTCCCACTTAGCTAAAATGTTTCCTTTTATGTCTGCTTCCCAATATTTCTCCCCAGAGCCCCATGGGTTAATGCAGGTGTTTTCAATGACACACTGAAACTGAAGTTTTTAATGTGAAGCTTGTAGAAACCATGGACTAGGTGGCAAAGCTATAATGAAGAGACCCCCATGGTATAAATGACTGTGGTTTGTTGTCTAAGATGACTTGGGATGTGTTATGAATTCACAGTGGGTCAACACTCAAGATCAAGCCCCAGAGGCTTCAAGCTTTGCACAGAATTCTAAATCCCTGGATCTGGCAATGACTGATCAAAGTAACTGTCTCACAAGCTCCTTCTCATTTCTCCTGAGAAGATGATGCAGAGGAACTGGGTAAGACAAAGGGGAAGATGAGGAAAAACGACAGGGCGCCATGCTGGTCCTTCCTCCTCACCTCGCCCCATTTCCCACTCCCAAGATGCAAACCCTCACCAAGTCCTGCTTTGTCTCTCACCCAAGTACTGCTCCAACCCTTCCCCACCTGCAACCTCTGCTGTCAATCCGAGTCACCATCATTGCTCTGCTGGACTGCAGAAACAGCTACCAAACTGGCCTTCCTGCTTTGTTCTTTCCCCTCGACAGTTCATTATCCATAAAAGCAAGCAGAGAGATTTTTCAAATGCATGCGAGAGCATGGCAACCTCCTCCTATGTAACCTCTGATGCCTCCCCTGCACCTGACACTAAATCAAAAACCTCCTTGAAGACCATGAACAAGGAAGGCCCAGCTTACTTCACCATCCCTGTCTGGTGACACTCTCCTGGTGATCACCGTCCCAGCCAAACAGGCTTCCTTGGCGTTGATACACCAAGCTCCTTCCTGACTCAGGCTTTGCACGT
This sequence comes from Macroglossus sobrinus, assembly GCA_004027375.1. NCBI lineage: Eukaryota > Metazoa > Chordata > Mammalia > Chiroptera > Pteropodidae > Macroglossus > Macroglossus sobrinus. Next base: position 89,249 of record PVKZ01001167.1, read on the forward strand.
GTTTTCCTCTTTCAGAATAGTCTTCCCCAGACTCTTCCAAGGCTGGTTCATTTTGAATTCCTATCTCTGCTTAAATGCTCCCTCCTCAAAGAGGCCTTCTCTGTTTGCCATACCTTAGTGTCATTGTGCCCCCGCCCCCCATGGCCTGCCCTTGGCACCGTTTGTATCATTATATCCTGTGAATTTCTTCCATATCATAGCAAAATTCCAATGGTAAAGTGACACTGTACAATTGTATTTAAATCCCAATTTAAAATCACTGGTATTTTCTCTTTCCCCAAGAGAGCACAAACTCCACGAAAGCAGAGATAGTGGCATTTTTTTCACCAGCAGTCCACTGAGAACCTCGCCCAGCTCCTAGGACATGGTTAAACCCCCTCCCTAACACCACCACCACCCAAATTTTAGACCATACTAAGCCAGATACAGAACACCTTTTTCACTTTGGGTGAGACCTTCAACGACCAGAATTCTTTAAGCACCATGCACAACTAACCCCACCACTAAGACCTTCATTACAAACTGAACACACTGGCTTCTCAGTCGGTTTCCCCCATTATTCACCATTGGGCCCTCTGCCAACTTCATATATGGAAATCCCACTAGGAAAGTCTGCTAAAGCACAACGATTCTCATTACGTTCTTCCTGTCATCTGGGTTCTAACCCAGTGGTCTGTGTTTTAACCCAGATGGTCTTTCATTAGGAAGGTTTGTTTGTTCGGGCTGGTTTTTTCCAGGGTGAGTTCTGAAGTGGAAACTTCGCTCTGGTTTTTCAACAATGTTTTCACAGCAGCTGGAGGACAGAGGCTGCTGTCCTCCCTCTTATAAACAAAAAGGCCAAACCACAGTTCCCAGCCAGCAGGACAAACACACACTCCTGCTGGGAGGGCAGCCCCATGCGGCGGGTGCACGGCGGTGGTGGTGGCGGCCGAGGGAGCAGTTGTGTGCTTTCCTATTGCTTACTGCTCTGTCTGTCATTCATGCAGAAGCCAGCGCGAGAATGCACCAGCGGCTTGCTTTCAAAAGCCCCTTTTCATCAGTTCATTGACTGCACTTATACAGCTTCTTGTGTCAAGATGCTTCACTCAAGTCTCAGGAAAGAGACTTCATTTATACAAACCCGCTGTAAAATGTGCCTCTATAGAAAAATGTCTATGGAGATCATAATAGTCATCAAAGGCTATCCCTTTTTATAAAGCCAGAAACATTGGGAATTTTAAATGCACTATGTACTTTTTTTTTTAAGGCTATCACTTCCAATTCTACTAATTCAGAAACTACTGTATTCAGACAGGAGGAAGGCTGAAACTAATCTCTGCACTGTCTATGAAGAAAGGATTGCTAAGTAAATTATACCGCATGAATAAGGTTGTTCCAAGAATAGATAAAACACTTGGCAGAAACTATTTTAAGTGTCCTCTACTACTCTGCAGCTACCCATTAATTTATAAACAATTAATCTACTAATTATAAAAACACATTTAAAACACGTTTAACCAGGACCCAAAGGAGCAAGGCAGTCGACAATGAGCTTGATCCCAGTGGTTGTGTATGTTGGCTACTTGTACCTACTAACAAGTACTTTCCTTCAGAAAGCAAGCTGCATGACATTTGGTAAAGTTCAGATGTTTTTTCAGATTTAATTTGCATGAGATTTCTCACGGTATTAGTTTTCTACTGTTGCTGTAATAAATTACCATAAACATAGTGGCTTAAAATAACACCAATTTATTAGCACATAGTTCTATCAATCAGGCTCCATTCTCATTTCGACCCTGAGCTGATCTCCCAAGCACAAATGGCTAGGACAGAATTCAGTTCCTTGTGGTTATGGGACTGAGGTACCCCATTTCCTTGCCCACTATCAGTCAGAGGCCACTCTCAGCCACTACTGGCCAACAGTATTTCTTGCCACATCCCCCACACCGCCCACCCACCCCCCCAGACTCAAAGCCAGCAAGAGAGACACTGCCCCAGGTCAAATGCCTCTTATGGTCTGCATCTTGAAGAAGTGTCCAGTCCCTTTTTAAGGGCTCATCTGATTAGGTCACACCCCCTCAAGATAATTTTCCCATCTTAGGGTCAAAATATTTGGGACCTTAATTACATTTTCAATCATCTTTTCACAGCAGCACCTATATTAACGCGTGACTGGATGACGAGGATTAGAGGTATACAGACCAGAGTGTGGAAATCTTGGGGGCCATTTAGAGTTCTGCCTACTCCCAGTTATTCAAAATGAACGATGCTTCTCACAAGATGGAAAACATATTTAACGTCGCTCCCCAGCCAGCACCATTCTTGTGCTCCTGACTTAAATGTTCTTGACACTTCATCAAGGCCAATAAAACAGTTTCATTTTAAGACAACCCTCCCTCCCTGCCCATCAAACAAGGTTTGCAGTCTCCTTGAAGGCAGCTAACAAGGCCCGTGTTTCTTTTCTATTCTCCACATAAGTAACACCAGTCAGGGCAGGGAAGCCTGCGTAATCAATATCAGCCTTAAATATGACAATAAAAGTCTGAAAACTCTTAATATCAACATGTAAACTCAATAGTACTAGCCCCGATGCCTGTTCAGAACATCTACCAGCAGTTACAACACCCTCCCTTTCCCTCAAAAAAACAGGCAGTCCTACTAGTAACAAATCAATATTATAGGCATTAAAAAAAATTAACATCATTTTAATAGGACCTTTTAGGGGAATCTAAAGATTTAATGTATGTGTATGTTTCCTGCAAAGGGCTACACAAATAGATGTGTTATTGTTTACAGAACTAATGACAATATTAAGTGGAGGTATTTTTCTCAGTTGTGATTACACATCCTGCCTGGTCCCTCATCCTCTGAACTTATGTGTCTTGTCTTAATCTGTTTGTGGTATCTCTGCCTTCTCTGGCTCCCCATCATATTGTCATTTTCAAAGCATGTGTAATTGGAAAATGAAAAACTCAAAACCCCACTATTCCCCATGCAACAAATACTTACTAGGCCCCTACTATGTGCCACGTTCTGTGTGCTAAGAATAGTTTAATCAATAAACTAGAGACCTACCCTACTTTTATGTAGCCCATATTTTAATAGGAAAGATAAACAATAGCCAAGTGGTAATTAGGAAAAATAAGGCACGGATGGGGGGGGGTGGCAGTGGGGGCTGCTGATGTGCTTTTAGATGTGACAATCAAGGACAGCCTCTCCAATGACTTTGAGCAAAACAGAAGGCATGAAAAAGGATGCAGTGCCTTGCAGAAAGCTGGCCCAGGCAGATGCCCTAAGGCCTCAGGATTAGAAGGGTGAAAGGGCAGGAAGACCTACCTAGTGGCTACAACAGAGTGAGCTGAGGAAGCAGCATGGTGAGGAAGGTGGCCTGAGTGACAGGGGCCACGTCATGTAGATAAGAAACCACTGACAGGTTTCAAGAAGATGAATGCCACTCTCTGGCTTAACACATTCTGCTGGGGTGGGGGAGGACGGCCAGAGTCTCCACGGAGTCTCTCAAAGGGGTACCCAGCTGATGAGAAGTGGGCTGGGTGATTCTTGTTTGTAATAACAAAGAAAAAAAGGTTTAACTTCTTTCATCATCTCAAAAATTATCAAAAAGCTAAAAAGTCGGGAAGGAACCAGCCCCAGAGAAGCTACCAGAGAGGAACCCAGCTGAGAACACTAATAATGGGAAGGTTCGCAAAGCTCTCCTGCAATCACGAGGGAAGGTCTACAAGTTGGTTAAGGGAAAGATCTGCCCACTTGCGCGGTGCCCCAAGAATTTGGAAGAAACTCTGTAACAACTTTCTGGACCTTCTGAACACTGAACCACTTGGAATAAAGGAATAAAAGAAACCCAGGCATATCATATCAAACCTTTGATGGACACTAGAGTCTGATAATTTTGGAATATTAACCAAGCCTGTGCTCACACATTCTGACAGCTTTCAAAGGCACAAGCCACACATTCTCTCCGCACAATCTCCCTTTTGCTTTGCACATAGTTGTCCTTTCATTCCATGAAACCTCCCACTCCCCTATAATATCAGGGAGAAGCCTCTAGCAGGCACTGATCATGCGTGTGAAGAAGGCTTAATAATTCAGGTCCTCAATCAAGGATGCTTCCCAGTACGGGCCCAGTACCATATCTACAGAGCTCACTACTCGGGGAGATGGCAGAATGGAGCCCGTGGGAATAGGAAGTGCTCTCGATCTGGCAAACCAGCCAAGAGAAAGGTGCATCCCAACTGCACGGGCATGTTCAGGATGCTCTCAGGATAAAGACAGCCTGTGCGCCTTCAAGAAACTGAAGTCTGTTCACTGGAGCTATTTTTTGTAACTTTATAAACTGTATACAGAGGAAGTGATGGGGGCGGGTGTAGCCACACTGAAGGCATTCGTTTTAAGTCAAAATTTATGACATCATGAGATTGCATCGTAATTGTAGGTTCCTTGGCTAATTTACCATTTGTGATTTAAAGAAATCTAAAATGTGAGAGTTGACTCACAAATCACTCTTCTATGATACTGGCTTTGGGTGTTTTCCTGCCTAGTCTTCCTCAGCTCGAACAATATAAACTGATTTTGTATCCTTATTTCAGTGATTCTGGGCTGCAGATTTCTTCTTTTACAGAAATCTACTGTACTCGTTTTGTTTGTTTGTTTTTGTTTCTGTTTTTGTTTTTGTTTAAGGAAAGTGGTGGCTCCTGAGTGACAGTCGATTCCTTTAATAGAAGTACTAAACATTTTATCACAATTTGTAACCATAAGTATTCTGGGTGAAAATAAAAAGGAACTGATTAACAGTTGAGATTCAATCTCACACTCTCGGCAGGAATAAAAGAGGTACCCAGTTATTACTTTCTGTGATGACTACAAAAGGTCCTACAGTTATCCGACAATTACATATGTACACACACACACACACACACACAGAGAGCTCAACGATGACTCCTTTTTGCTCTCGACATAAAATCTAGAAACGAGCCTTTCTCTCCCCCCTGCACTCCACTTTCTACACGTCATCATTCCTGGTGCTTCCTCTTCTGTATCTTTGGCACCACAACTACACAACGCAGCGACTGTTATGTCCTCTTCACGTTCCACAGCATTCACAAGGACTCTGGCCACCCCAGGGCAAGCACGTGAATCTCTTCACATAGGTTTGTCCCTCTGCTAACAACTCCAGCTAAAAACTGTATTCGTTTCTGTTTTAAAAGTTGGCCTTCATAATGGGACAAACTAATGTCCTTAAAGCATGGAGCTGGGAATTCAGTTCTCCAGGAAATAAGCACATTCCCTTAAGCATATTAGTATATATACTTGATTTCCACACCTTAAACTACCCTTGGTGGTCACCACTCTGCCCTTCGCCCTTTATCATTCAGTGTGCAAGGAATTTGACTTTTTCTCCTATTCAAACACTTTATAATGCTCCAAGCCAAATACAAAATATCTTATGTATACACAGGAAAAAATTAGAAAAAGCAACACCTATAACTAGAGCCATTTTGGAATCTACTACTATGGGCTAAATATTTGCTCCCCTCAAAAAAATTCTTATGTTGAAATCTGATCCCAGGTGTAATGACATTGGGAGGTGGGGCTTTGGAAGATGATTAGGTCCTGAGGGTGGAGCCCTCACGAATGGGATCCGCATCCTTAATGAAAGACCCCAGAGAGCTCCCTAGACCCTCCCACCATGCGAGGACACAGCGAGAAGGCGGCCCTCCACGAACCAGGAAATCGACCCTCACCAGACGCTGAGCTTCGCCAGTGCCTTGAAATAGCCTCCAGATCCGTAAGCAGCAAATGTCTGTCAACGGCGCTTTTGTCATAGCAGCCCGAATGGACTGAGATGTCTACACACTCCAACTGGATGTCTTAGCGACCCCTGAATCTCCAGGACATTGGGACACTTGTGAAAAATTACCGAATAAAAGAGAATTTCAAGCTTTTAAAGTACAGAATGTACAAAGAGTCAACTACAAATCACAGTTCCCAGGGGCCGTTTTCCAAGACATAATTTTTTTAGTCCTGTTTTTCTTCAGAGTTTTTGGATCAAAATAAAATATTCACAGTGCTTTGTAGGAAGATAGCAACAGACAGAGACACCCCAACCTAAGACTTCTCTTTTTTTCCATTAATTAAAAGCTCAAATTGCTCTTAAAAAGTAAGTAGCAAGAAGTGTTAAACTGTATTCTTTTGGCAAGAAGTGAAACTTTCTGGCATCCCTCCCTCAAGAATGCCTTTCTTTACCTCTCCTTTTATATAAAGAGTAACTTCAGGACTAAAAATAAGTCCAGACATAGTAAAAGTAGAGTTTCTCCATGGCCCTCTCTCTCCAGTGTGGATACTTTAATACCTCATACTTCAAAGGAGAAGAAACTCAAATTAATGAAGAGATACAATGAAGAGTTCTTGAGAAAGTTATACATTGATCACAGGTTCATTTTCTGAAAACTTGCCAGAAAGCCTCATGAGTTCTTATGATAAACAGCTTGTAAAATGCATACCGATGACATGGAAATAGTTGGCAAGTAGTTAATGGGCTAAAGAGTCTTAAATCCTGAGGTTGTCATAAACAAATGAAAAACTCATGAATGTGTAGTGTGAAAGGCCATTACACTTTAAAATTACTTATTAATAAAAATTGGGCTTTGGATTTTTAATGTGATCACAACTCTGGTGCAGTTAAAGCCAACAAAACTGCTTTTCAGAAACACAATCGTGAGTCCTACTAACAATTTCTCTTTGCATCTCAGGTTCTGAAACCTTCAAGATTTCAGAACCTGAGATGCAAAGAGAAATTGTTAGTAGGAAACTCTCCCCACCCATCACAGGAAGAATGTTCTCTAATAAACTTCAGGCCTCTATCTCCTGGAAATCTCCACCTTCAGTTATGTGTGAGGTCGTTCCTTTAGCAAATTCCTCCCCAGAGTTGGAAGCAATGGGACCTGAAGGAAGAAGGTGCTATGAATGGAATGATTGATTTTTATCTTCAAACCTGCTTGGGCCAGTCCTATTTTGATGGCCAACTTTTTGCAGACACTAACATGGAATCACTAAGAACAAACACACACACACACACACACACACACACACACACACACACACTTTTGTCTACCTCCAGACATTGGGAAAACCCCAGATTCTCCGTCTCTTTGCACAGCCTCCAATAAGCAGATTGAAAGTAGCATTCAACCTGCACAGGTGCTGGACTATTGGCAGAAAATGTCCCAGGTGCAGGCGCAGAGGTCAGTGGGAATATCCCCTGGCCTATCGTGTAGCACAGCAGGTAAAGGTTTACGAGAGAAGCAGGGCCACATATCCAGGTCTGATTGACCAAAGTAAATGAAGAACATTCCTTAAACTCACCTACACAGGGTGGACACTTAAGTCAAAATCAGAGCCCAATCCCAGGCTATAATGTAAGTAAAAACTCATTAAAAAATACTCCACGTTTAACTTGTTACTATTTACATAACAGGAGGTCACCTAGTACTGAGTTCAAACTAAAAAGGGTCATCCATGTACTATCACTACATAAGGGAGGCTGAAGAGAACAGCTGAAGGGAAGGGCTGGGGGTCTGGGTTCAAATGTGACTCCCTGAAACAGTATTCGAGCAAATTGTTGAAACCCTCTTTGCCTGAGTTCTCCCAGGGATAAGGCAGTATGTTATTAGGACCAATCTCACTTTATTATTCAGTGTAAAACACTGAGCGGTGTCACATAATAACCCTTCAACAAATATTAGCTATCATTATTACTCCAAAATGAAAATCGACTTTTTAAAGAGAGTCTCAAATTTTCCATTGCCCAAGGCTCACGTTGGGAGCTCATCAAAAAGTGCAGATTCCCGGGCCTGGCCCCAGTGATTCTGACTCGGGATGTCCGGGGTAAGGCCAGGAGTCTGCAGTTCTGACAATTATCTCAGGCGGTTCTGTTACAAAGGGTGCTCAGGCCACACTTTGAGTAGCACCACTGCTAAGGGGTGAGCACAGCATCAAGGAAGATGATGGTCACTGCTAGGAACTGAAAGAAGACAGGATGGGCCAGGCAGAGAGAGCACAACAGTGCAGGCCTGTGGCTGACCCCAACCCCCCATCCCCCCAGCTAGTCCGCGTCCAGCCCGCAGCTTCAGGAGCAGGCCCCGCAGAGGTGGCGGCAGCAACAGCACCTGCCTCCTCCCTTGCTGCAGACCAGGCAATGAAAGCAGCTGCTACCTCCAGATGCCAAACGACAAGCCAGCCCCTGTGGACAGAGGAGCACGGATTCTGCTGACCACCTCAGAGTTGTACAAGTGGCCACACGTAGATAGGAAAGGGGCTTTCCCCTGAAAACCAGTGAGGCGCCTGTTCTCATGTAACTACATAAATAACGACTAAAAAGTATGTGCATTTTTAACAACTCTATGAAGTAAGTTTATTATCATCTCCATTTTTTCCCCAGAGTGGGGGAAAAAGAAAGGTTTTAAAGAGAAGTTAAATGGCATACTAAAGCTACAGCAGAGGCAAGAGCTAGCAAGTTCTGCTGGACCCACCTTCCCCATACAGAAGACCCCATCCATCTCCCCTGGCCCTCGCCTGGCTCTGAGCTGAACCACTGGAGCACATCAAAACCTCCTAACGCTCTGCTGCTTCCACTCCCCTCCCCCCAGTCTTAGTTACTTAGTTTATTTTTGCTTCCATGTCTGTTGTCCATCTCCCCCCACTAGACTAACTCTCCAGGAAACATTCCTGTCCTGTTCATTGCTGTGGTCCCAGGACTCAAGGCAGAGCTGGAAGTGCTCATTCAAATAGTTCTTTTTAACTGACCATCGCCAAAGTCCACTCAGTTTGTTAACCATTCCCCCCAACTTGGAGAAGCCCTGCTGAGTGTCATTTACACACTGCCATGTCCCCCACACAGCCACTCGAAAGAGGAAAGTCCAGAACAGGAAGTCAGCTTTCAGCATCCACATCATCATGGACGAGATATTATCGACTTGCATTTGCTTCAGTGCCTAGGAACTGGTACCATTCCATGCCAGAAGATGCCTGATGTTGTCTCACCGGTGATGTTACAAATCAACATGTTTGCTCACGCCAAAAATGGGGAAAAAATCAAAATGGAAGCCGGGTTGGGTCTCCTTCTCTTTCTGTAGAAGAAGTTACATTTTCCTGCCCTCCAAGACATAACAATTATGAAAAGGAGAGAGATTCTGTTTCAAGACTACAGATAAGAAACAACTGGCTTCATGAGAAACAAATCCTAGAGAACTGAGGCCACCCAACAGATGGGTACGGCATCCATCGAACCAGATTCAGCAAAAAGAGGGAGAGGAAGGAAAGCAGACTCCTCAGCTGAGGGGATCCGTGACACATTCCGGCCTCCTCGAAAGGGAGCGTGTATACGTGTTCACTTACACTCACACTGTCCCTGGCAGCAGAACGCCCATTCACACCCGGCCCATCGCTTCTTCCAGAGCACAGAACAGTGAGCACAAATCAGGTCCGCTGCAGCCCGGGTGCCGAGGATGGAGCCCCCATCGCTGGCCTCACTGCCTGCGGCCTGATTTCTGGGCGGTCCTGGGCATACTCACGAGCTCCATCACCTTACTTTCCTCATCTCTTATTTTGTGGGGAGACACGACTCGTTGAGTAACTGCTGAGTTTGTGTCTTACCGGATATCGCATGAAGAAAGAAACTCAGGAAATCACTTCAGAGGCCCTTTTTTACCCAACCTGCAAAATGAAGGTGGCTCGACAAGGGATGACAGAGATAATGCCCACCACTCCAGCACAGGGTCCACCCCGGGCCAGGTGCTCGACTCTCACTGTGATCTTCACACCTACCACGTGTGAACGGTGTTACTGTACCTACTCCCAGATTGGAAAACTGAGGCACCACGAAGTTAAACAGCCCTCCCAAGGGCCATATACAGGATGGAGGAAGGTTTCAAGCTCAGTTCTTCCAGATCCCAAGGTCGTCCATGTACAGACCCGTCTTCCACAGATCACTCAATCTCGAGACTCAGAAAGGGATGGGCAGGGCCTGCCATGGAGAAGGAACTGAGCCAGAAGACCTCCTCCGGGGTCAAGAGCCTGCCTGGCCCCACCGTGGGGTACTCACCTTTCCCGTCACAAGGTCAGCTCGAGCCTGCCTAGTGTTCTTGCTCGGAAAGAAAGGTTTGTGGCTGGCACAAAACTTCTGGCAAAGACAAATGTCTCTCACCTATAAAACGCGTTGGCGGCTACCCACAGGGCCCCGCCCCCTTCTCTAGGGTTTCATCTCCTCACTTCGCTTCTGTGAACAGTGGCTAAGGTAAATATGGCTGAAGTCTCCGAGGAAGAAAAGTCTTATATAAGTGCAAAGAAGAATTATGGCCCCAACTTCAGAAGCCTCCCTCCCAAATACATTATAAACTCTTCCTTAAGCTATTGTAAATATTAAGGTTTGCATTAAACATTCAAGAGAGCGGCTCTAGGTACATAATTAGGGAGAGCAAATATTTGTTCCAATAAGCCTCCCTGGAACCTCCTCTTTTCGACTAGTTAAAAAAAAATTTTTTTTTTTAAGCAGATGGATATAGACTACAAAGGCCTGGCCCATTCTTCTCCTCGCCCTGATTAGCCCACTCTTCAGAGACCCAGGAATCTTCTTAACAAAGAGGCTTCCAGGCCTCAAGCATCAGCCCTGCATTTTCTCCCCAGGCCTTCCCAGCTTCCCCTCCTTGCAGAGGCTCTGTCCTCGGTCTTTACTGGCACCTACTTTGTAGCTCCTTTGTCTCCTGACAAGATAATCAGCACAAGCCAGAGAGCCACTCTGGACTCCATGTGGTGGGGCTGCACCAAGAGTGAGCCGGGGGGAGCTCGGGAAAAGGAAGCTGTAGACCCCAGTGTCTATGCGTCTCTTCTTCCTGCAGTTCTTTCTTATCCCACAGTGCTGATAACGTTAAGCAGAAAAACACCACTTTTTACTGCTTCACTGTCATCTTGTAAAGCTCAATATTTCAGCTTCATAGACAGCGTCTTGCTGATTTCACTTCCATTGTGTGGCAAAAACTCTTCCTTCTCTTCCTTGCAACTGGAGGGGAACAGGCCTAGATCAAAAACCAAATTACATTTATTTGTTGGGAGACAGATGTTTTCTGCAGATAACTTGCTGAAGAACTTTGAGACTGAAGAGAGAAAGGAGGAAGAGGAGGAGGAAATAATCCTCTAATTTTGTATTTTTTTTCTTTTCTTTTCCCTTCCTTTACTAACCCACTTGATTAAGTGAACAGAGTGCTGTGATCTGCTCCATTTATCTCCTACTGGCTGCTCAAGTTATGTAAAAAAAAAAAAAAAAAAACTTTGGAAAAATAAGTATGAATGCATTCATATGCACGTCTATATGAGGATAAAAAAAAAGAGAGAGAGAAAGAATGAACAATTACGGATGCAGGAAACACCCAGCATTTTGCTAACCACAAGAACTAAACTTGACCTCTTGGAAAGTCAACAGCAAAGGCAGAAGAGAAGATAAGGTACAAAGTCTCACCATCTCCTACGGGAGGGAAGAGCAAGCTACATACACTCAGGCCTTTGGTGGAGGTGCCTGTCGAGTGGTATAGGCCTGGGCTAAAGGTGCTAACGCTGGAGCAGGAACACATCTGTGTCTTTGGACTCATAGGCTGCGCAATGCAGCCAGCCCAGCCCATGTCTATCCACTATAGAGTTAACAACGCAAATGCAGGGAAGGAATGATCGGAGTCAAAGCACAAATGCAGATTTTAAACTCTACAGAAATCCAGAATAGGAATGGATTCACTGCCTACAAGATACCTTCAGTTCATCATTCATGGTGGCAGAAAGTGTCATTGCTTAAACCTGTACTTCCCAAAGCATGTTCCATAGAATAACACCAGAAAGACAAAAGGGGTCTGTTCGGATCAAAAATATTTGGCACTGACGCTTCATCTGAAGACTCATATCCATGTCAGCATATTTAAGGCTGAAAAGAGTTCAGAAAGAGAATCCGTATAATTGCAGTTAACGTGGCCCGGTTATCTTGCAGAGAACACAATAGGAAAAATGAGCATCATGGCTGCCCTGGTGGCCCTTTTTAAGTCTGTTCCTCACCACCCCTATCCCAGCCCTTAGTTTGCCAATGTCATCCCAGCCATTCCTTCTTCCCATAGGTTGCTCCTAGAAGAAAAATTACCAAGTTAAGATACTGCTAAAAAATTAGAGGGTTAGCAGAGCTCTTAAGCTCATCTCAGCAAATACCATGTCTAAAAATAGATCCTCCGACTGTTGCCCAAAAGGGTAGTCATCAGCCCCAAGTGGCTACTTAAATTAAATAAAATTTTAAAACTGAGCTCCTCGGTTCCACATTTTAAGTACTCAGTCTCTGCACATGGCCACTGGTGGCCATGCCCTTTTAGATTGTCTCATCCTTGTAGAAAATGTTATCGAAGAATGCTGCTCTAGAAAAACAAACAAATCATAGGTTTCAAAGTAAAGAAGCAGATTTTGAAAACCTTCATTGAAAACACTCTAGATTAGACTTCTGAAGCCCTGCATTTATAAAAGAGATGACTGGACCAAATCCAGCCTTATCCCTGGAGCAGCGAGCTGTTTCAGTCAGCCTAGATCCTCGGAGCTAGCAAGTCTCATTTGCTAGGAAAAACGCTCCCTTTACAGTATCATGTACATCTGGCAGTGACAGAGATACTTCTAACTCAGTCAATAGTCAGATGCAATCAGATACAGCCAGAGCATTTTTCTACTGGTTTAATAAGAACACCCAGCAGACGGTCTGAATCCTAAATCTGAACATCACTGAACGTCAGCTGTTTGGACATTCGTGTTCAATTAAGTGGATTTTGCACAGCATTAAGAAATAGTCAAAGGTCCAGAAAAATGCTCTACAGAACAGGAGATAGGGAAGGATGATCCGAGACCGGCATCCAGAGTAACAGAGGCCGACTCAGAGAAAGCGCCTTTGTGCAGCCCTGTGTTCTCACCGTCACTTCTGCCCTTCCGCCCTCCTAGTTCACCCTTGATTTTGAGATCTAAAAAATAGATGGAGCTTTTATTCTGGTCAATCGGCACAGTTAATGGTTTTCCACATCCCAGCACTTTCTGACATCAGACTCTAACCCACTCTAGCCATCTCCCTAGAAGGGGCCCATCAATATTTGTTCTCAATGCCGCCCATGTGTTCAGGCATCTTTGTTCCTCTCTCAGAGCCAGACCTTCTTTAGAAAAGCCAGCATGGTATGAAGATTCTCTAATCAAATCCATGTTTCCTGCTGACAGGCAACTTGTCTGTAATTCATCAATGATATCCCCTTGGGCTATGGATTTTTCTGGATTGGTGACCTGCTGGGTATGCGGCTGATTCTCCATATGCACGGTATGGCTGGGGACACACACTCAAAAGGAAGAATGTGGTTGGCAAGGTAACCTTACAGTTTTCTTTCTTGAACGAGGACTATAGAGTTGAGGCAGCCTCAGGAAAAGCTTAGCTTTGAGACTTCCCTCCTGTGGAATAGGCTCAACCTTTTGCCCAAATTACTTGTCTCTCTCTGGCAAACTCCTTCAGTCAGCCTTGTATGACTTTAAGATCCAGTTTCCATGATGCTTCTTCAAAGAGACTCCTATGTGTCTGAGCTCATCTCTACCTGCCATGTTTCTCATGGCACAGCTCATTCTGCCTTGGCAGTGCCTTTGCATGTGTTTCCTTCATTGCTCTCAACTACCTTCCCCTGCATAATCTGACAGCAGGTGCAGAGTAGGCACTCAGAGTCTGCTGAGTGAATAAATGAATGAATGGACTGATGACCTGGAACAACTGTTTATTTTTCAGAAATGACGACAGCAGTAGTTCTAGTCCCAAGGCTCTCCCAGACCCTGCCACTTACCATCATCAAGAAATGGAGTCTGTTGCCACTCATCTTAAACCTGAATGGGACGTTGTAACTACCCTGATGAATAAAAAACGCAGTGGAAGCCATATCACCTACTCCAATGCTAGGCCCCTCAAGACCCTTGCCCTGGGAACCCAGCTAACACATGAAGAGGAAGAGCAGGACACGTGGGGAGGTCACACACAGGTGTTCTAATGGAGCGAGACTCAACCAAATTCTCAACTAGTGGCTAGTGGCAACCATATTGGACAGTGCAAATCTACACCTAGCTATGAGAACAAGCCTTCGGATTAAATTAAAAGTTCAGTTCACTCACTGTATGAGCCATATTTCAGTCGCTCAGTTGGCATGTGTGGTTAGTGGCACCCATATTGGAGAGTGCAGATATAGCATATTTTCATCATCACAGAAAGTTCTATTAGACAGCACCGTTTCAGATGATTCTAGCCCCAACCTTTGAGCTCTTCAGCTGAGGTCTCATACATCACACAGCAAAGACAAGTCATCTCTGCTCTGCCCTGTCTTAATGCTTGACCCACTGAATCTGTCAACATAATAAACGGCTGTTTATGACGATAAATTTTGGAGTAATTTGTGATGCAGTTACAGTAACTGGAAAACCATTCTTTCGTATTAGAATTTCTGAGACCCTTTGCAAAACTACATTATTATTCCTACATTCCTTAAAGCAGAATTGAAAATGAGAAAAGCAATGGGCAAAGGGCAGCCATTGTTGAAATGGCTTATTATAACACAACTGAATACTCAGTCTCTGTCACTGACCCTCAGCCCATTCTGGGCAGAGCAGTTGACATTTTATAGTAGAAGCAGCTAAAATTCCTACCAGGATCTTTTCTGCGTGCAAGCAATACTATTAGTGGTATTCTACTAATACCACTTCCACTTTGGAACACTTTTCTGTGGTCTTCTCCTGCTCATGCACACGCAGAACTCAGATGCTAACATGCCACAGGTTTATTCTCTGTCACAGCCACATCTCCTTTCACAGTGGCAGTCCTTAAACAGGGGCTCCCACCTGAAGGAAATGGCACCCCTCTCAAAATCCTCCATTGTGATGTAGCGCAGTAGTTAGGAAGGAGCCCACCTCTGCTCGTCTGTACAATTTAAGTGTTGATCCAGGAAGTTAGGCACTGGTCCTTCCCTATGACTGTCCTGGTCATTTGTGTTTGTTTGTTTGTTTGTTTTTCAAATCACCGTAGCACACTAGGAAGAGACAACTACTAATTTTCAATAAGACCAACTGGCACACATTTGAGATTTTATTTATTTTCCGTCTGTCTGTCTGTCTCTCTCTCTCTCTCCTCCCTCCACCCCCAACTTAGGTTCAGCAAGGATCTGCAGTTGTTTACAATAAATGAACAGATACAATAAAGCCAAACTCATTAATATAGAACAAGGTGGACAAACTTTTTTTATAAAGCTTCCCTGGGGCATAGTTTGCCAACCATTGATACAGACTAAAAAATAAGTGCTAATGCTATTAACTCCAACAGAAATTGTTTTGGAAAAGATCAAGAAAACTACAAACTTAAGCTGGTTAAACTGACATGCGCATTTTCATTCGGGAGAGACATGGAATAAACAGCGCACTCTGGCCATTGTCTGAAAGCAGTGGCTCTGATTATTTTTTATAAGTTAATAAGCACCATTTCTGTTCCACTAATAGCCCAATGCACGCAAAATTACAAGACCTTTTCCCTTCATGTGTCAAGGATGTAAAAAGGGAAACCGTTTTCTTGGATGGTTATTGGATTAATCAACCATCCTCTTCTTTTTTTTATTTTTTTATTTTTTATTTTACTGAAGACAAAGGAAACAGATCACACAACCAAAGGAGGTTAGGGAAGAACTGTGACAGGTGATCTTGAGGCCAAGCCAATCACCTTACTTTTACAAATGACAAAATGAGGAGCATATAGTTTTTACCCAAAGGCATATACACTGGTCAATCTGTGAATATAGCCATCCCAGCCTGATGCTGTTTCCATGACATCCTAGAGGCCTGTGTGATCAAGTAGGATGCAAAGTTACAAAGCATCAAACAGGAAGTACTGTGTATCCAATAGTTCTACACTCTTCCAGTTCTTTCCCACAGTAACCCAAACTTAAAAAAAAATCTTTTTTTTCATTAACAGTTCTCCTCCTTCCCCCTAAGGAACTCTGCGAAATATAAACTCTCATCAGTGAGTATTCCCAAGTTGCAGAGAATCTCAGCTTCCACCTCGCTTTTCCTCACCACACTTTTCACAGGCTATTTTGCACACTGCCAAGGTGGAGCTCTTTCTTCCAGGCTGTTCAAATGACACTCATGTTACAGTCCTGAGATGCCCTCCCTGGTAAAGAGCACCCTTTATCACTGAGGTTAGCCCCACAAACATCTCTTAACAAGAGATGATAAGCTCTTCTCTTAACAAGCTAATAAGTATCCATTGGCCAGGATGGGTGCTTTTCACTCCCTTTCCGTCTCTCATCCCCTTTCCCTGAACCTCCACAGTTTAATACAAAACTCTGTTTTGTCTGGGCTCACCTCCGCCCTGCAAGGCGGTCCCACAGCCCCCATCCCCGGTGAAGTCACCCTGACTGTGCAGCCCTGCCCTGTAGTATGCCATGTGACTGGCAGTTCTATGCTTTTGCAAAGCACCTTCTTGGAGAGAGGGGACCCACTGCCATTCACGCATATGGGAAAATTCTGCATTTTTAGGAAGGAGTTTGTTTCTGTTGGTGAAAACATGCTGATATTGCAGACTAGAAAGCATAAATATGAACGTGCTCTGACGCAGATACAAGAGCTGAATATGGGTGAAGGCTTCTAGGCTCTAGTTACCGAAGGCTAACTGGTGAAACCCCAAATAAGTTTGAATCAGCCCGTTTTCGTGAAACTGAAGAAGGATTATAGGCACAGAAGTCAGCCCTGCCTTCCAATTCCAGCTCTCTACTTCCTAACAGGGTGGGCTTGCCCAAATGAGCTAACAGACAACACCACTAACGCCCCAGGGATCCAAGATGAGAAAACACATGTTTTGTTCAACATGAGGCCTGAGGGAGAGATTAGGCTCTTCATAAATACTAATTCACTTTCTCCTCATCCTTTCTGAAGTTCTGGAATGAGAGGCTGGCATGCAGGAAACCAGCTAGATTTTAAAGCAGAATGTAAAAGCCAATGGTAACTAAACAGTATTATCATTCATAGAGTTGATGGTTCTAATTTAGCACTTCAGAGAATTATTTATAAATAATGGAATACCTTAGTTAAGGACTGAAAACAGATTCCGCACAAAATATTTCCCACAACCTGAAACAATGAAAATTTAATAAAATAATGCTCAACTAACAAGTCAATATTTGAGTCTGATTATAAAGGAGGATGATTCTGGTTAAACTAATATGAGACGCTGCCCAATTTAACTCCTACACTTAGATCATACAGAGATCAGAAAACTGGCAGAAAGCACAGGAGGTTACGAAGATCTGCCACCAGCCCAGCCCCTTTCTTCACTCAGACACAGACTGTTTTATCATCTTTTAGATTCGCTCAATGTGATTATAAACAACAACAATAAAATGTGATTAAACAACAAAATCCAAAAAATATCTGTACTTTAGTTTTGGATATTTTTTGGAACTCCTAGTGCCATTCTGATCAATCCCCCTCCACACACACACACACACACACACACACACACACACACACACACAAAAAAACAAAAAAAAACAAAAAAAAACAAACAACAAACAACAAACAAAAACAAAAACAAAAAACAAACAAACAAAAGCATCCTATAACATGCAAAAAAATTCCACTACAAGGCAAGTGGCTAGAAAAACATATGAATCTCAAATCTTGTGAAACTCACGCAAACCTAATCCTCAATACTATTTCATTTCCAGGACCACTAATTTTACTCTTTAGAGCCTCTCAGTTCTGGATTCCTATTGTTTTCTTTGCTTTAGCCTTTCCTTCTCCATTCAATAGTTCACAAAAAATAGTATGTTTTTACACCTAAGAGGAAAAAGGAGAAGAAATTTTTTTTTAAACTTTACTAAGAATTTTTATTTATCATGGTCAAAACAAAAACCCTCAGAGCTAAGCTTCAGAACACAACATAGAACTAAAAGAAAATTGTCACTACATTTCTTTTTTTAATTGACAGATTGATTGATTTTAGAGTTTAATTTTTCCCCCCTGAATAATGCACCTCTGGCATTCCTTATTTATCTAAGCACATGCAAAGTATGCTTCAATTGCATCAATGCGTTCAAAATCTCTCTCTCCCGCATTCAATGCTAAATTATACTTTCACAAGAAAATTACAAATAGGTTTGTGTGTATAAAGATAAACGGATCCATCAGCTGAAGGAAATATGAATCAGTACATCTCACCCAAGCAAAACCCTGCAGTGACCTTAGGTGTACCCACAGAGATTTCAAAATGAACAATCCTATCTGCCTTGAGGAAGGCTGAGTCGGAAAACGCGTAACATCCTGTCTCAAAACCTCTCTACCAGAACCAAAAAGCCAAAATTCTGACAGGCACAGGGGAGGCCTAGAGCTGCAAGCCTTGGCTCCCCCAGATGCACACCTCTGTGAGTAACCGGAAGAGGCCTGAGGTGCTCTCTGGTCTTCCTGGCTCAGAGGCAAAGTCTTGGCCACTGCAGCCAGGCCCTGTTTCCCGTGTGCTTGGTCAACCACATGCCCCAGCAAGCAATAAACATGCCCCACTCTGCAGCTGCCCTTTGGCACTACATGCATCAAGGCTCTTACAGGTCCTTGGGAAGCAAGCGATCTGAATAAAGCTAAGCAGAGGCCCAGTGCCATTCCCACCGCCTTCTTAGTAAGTGTAACTAGACGAAGAGCACTTGGCATATCATCATATCATGGATGTTGGAGTTAGATTATTATCTTCATGATCGGGAAGGAGAGAGAGGGATGATGGAGGGAGAGGGAGAGACTGAGATTCTATATGCTATACACACAAAGAATGTGATCTGATCCATATATAGCAAAATATCCCAATCTACATAATTAAAATTGGGAGTCTACCATATATCCTAAAGAAGGGGATCTAAAAGGATGAATTAAGAAAGAAAAAATCGTTTCCCATAATCCTGTATATTTTCTTCATCGATAATAAAAATGCATTTCATTAATAAAATACTTGCAATAAAATGCACAAGGAGACCATTCCTGAGAGGTCCTTGCCAGGTGAGTAACATAGCAGCAGTTCAGTATTATTAATCCTTTGGCATTAGAGGGCGATCATCTCATACACTGATTTCCTAATTTCTTAAATTCCCTACTGTATACCCACCCCAATATTTAAAAAATGAAAAACAAACAAACAAAAAAAACCACGAGCCTGCAGCTCCTATACAGTGGTCTCTACCAACACAAAATATATGTTAATATATGATAAAACAGACAAAAATAAAAAGAACAAAGTCAAAAGGTAATAATATTTAAAAATAAATTTTATCTCATTTCTTAATAGTAAAAATTTAGTGAAAGTTAAATGATAGAACATGCTTCATTATCTTTAGACTCATGTTATACTTCATAAGCCAGCGATGCAAAGGTCAGGTTTGAAATTCAGGGTTTCCCCTCCACCACTGCACTGGGAATTAATGAGGGTGACAGCTGCCTAAGGAAGCTACGAAAGGCCTGAGAATCTAAAGAGAAGTACGTTGAGGGTCACACTTAAACAACCACGACCAATGTCACCCACCAACTTCAGAAAAAAAGCTTCTACTGAAATTCACTAGCATTGCTACTTTCCTAATGTTTATCAGCTGTTCTTGCAAACTTATCAGAAGAAACTGGATTTTTGGTTTTTTAACAATTAAATTTTAAAAAGGAAAGTACTGAAATTCTTGTTCGAAGATTCTTAGACAAAGTACAATAGTCATTTTCCAATGTTGTTTTTAAGTGAGAATATAGGAAAGATTTTTGGATGGGTGGGGAGGCAGACATTACTTTTAACAACAAAATTCAGCAATGAAAATATTTCCAAATAAACTATTTTCAAAATCATTTTTCATTAACATAAATTCCTTTCAAAAACATGTCATTTTAATACACTGTTAATTGTCATCTTTACATTGAAGAGATTTAAATTACAATCTACATGTTTTCTAATGTTCCAAATAGCCACTAAAAAATGAGATTTTTTTTTTCTAATTCTCAGACACCATTAGACCTTTTTGCACAATGTTTAGGGGAATCTGAACTCTAATAAGTCAAAAGTCAAAAGGAAGAGGACATGAAAAAGCAAAACATTAGTCCCTTGAAAGCTCAGAGATTTTGTAAATTGTATGTATAGTCTCAAAAAAAAAAAAAGAGACGACAAACTATCATAGATTTTTTTAAAATTTCATTGCTAGCAAATTTTATATGCCCCATAATCAGGCATTAATGTTCCGGTCAAAACACAGTTGACCCTGGAACAACACAGATTTGGACTGCACAGATCCATTTATACGTGGATATTTTCCCCCAATAAATACTGTAAATGTATTTAATCTTCTTTATGATTTTCTTAATAACATTTTCTTTTCTCTCACTTGTTTTATTGGAAGAATATATAATAATACATATAACATACAAAATGTGTTGATCAACTGTTATCAGTAAGGCTTCTGATCAAACTTAGTAGTTAGGTTTTCAGGAGTCGATGGTTACAAGTGGATTTCTGACTGCGAGGTCAGTGCCTCTCACCCCACGTTGTCCAAGGGTCAACTGCATGTATTTACTCCTCTCTGGTTTCAATTTAAATATTGCTCAACATAAAACATACAAAACAACTCCCTACTAACTTTTTAAAGAAAAGTCCCACAGGAAAATAGAATTTATTTGAAATTGACCTCCAGCATAGCTAAATAAATACAGTGCATTTTCATATTTATTTACTTCAAACAAGGCATATTTTCATGTACTTATCTATACTTTTGCTTTTAGCAAAAAGAATAGAAACACAAAATTACTGCCACATCCTAATATGTTAACAAAATTTTCAGTATATTGAGAATCGAATCTTGCCCGCCCTCCCCTCCAAAACCCTTCATGGCCCTTTAGTGAACAGTTTGAAGAGGTGCTGTGAAGCTTAAACAGGCTAAAGGTCCCTCATAGATGAGAAATAGAATACACAACCTTCCAAATAGCAGAGGCGGGGAGGGAGGGGGGAACAGACAGACAGACAGACAGACAGAGAGGGAGGGAGGGAAAGAGAGAGGGAGGGGAAGAGAGACAGACAGACAGACAGAGATAGACAGAGAGGGAGGAAGGGAGTGTGGAAGGTAGAGAGAGAGATAGAAAAATCCACAACAATATTAAGGAGATTAACCCACATATTTTATTGAACTTTAAAACTTTCTTGACTTCCTCAAATGGAATGTACGTTCTGTGAAGGGCGGGATTCATGAGCACATGTGCACACATCTGTGTATGTGCACGCATGTATGCGTGAGCATGTCTGTTGTACTGTTGCATCTCCAGGACCTGGCATGGTAGAAGCTAAATAAATATTTACTGAAGAAATGCAAATGCAGACAAGAAAAGAAAGGTGGGCAGAAATATAGAGAAGAATAAAACCATTTTGGGCTGGGGAGGGAGGGGTACTGACACTCTGAATATTTCAGACATTAAAGGGAAGAAATTGAACATGGGGTACAGTATGGATGTTCAACTCAACTCAGTCCATTGCTCGATCTTTCTATTGCTTTTGCAACCACTCACAATCACCGTTCTTGAACTTGTATCTGGGTTTCAGTTCCTCACTATTCTAAAGCTCATCATCACTGTGACTGTCCCTTACATCACAAACCCAGGAAATTCCTTTTGATTTAATCTCACACAATTACTCACATTCTCCAAGTAACATGCCATCTGCATTATCCATTAGTCTCTCTAGATACACTGTTGATTTTAGGCAACAATATGGCCTAAAGAGTTAGGGTAAAATATTTTGATTTACAGGATCTGAGGCCAGAATTTTTCCTTCATAATAAATCAGAGAGCTGATGCCACTTACTGAGTACCTACTAAGCACCGCACTCTAGTGCATTTATCAAATGTTATCTATCCATTCCTCACACAGATCCTGAAAGATGATAATCATCTGACATTTACATGGGATTGGAAGATAACCCCTGAAATAAACGTGATTTGCAAGAGATCTTAGAGCTGGGGAGTAGCAGAGTCAGAACTCAAGGTCAAAGCCCCTGTTTCTCCCCAAGGTCACCTGTCTTTTGACAGACAGGGGTATATGTGCAATTGCTGTCCCAACCTCATTGACTAGTAAGTGCTTCATAATGCTTCTCGTAATAGAAGGTCATTCCCTACTTGTTTGCAGCTAGACATATACTGAGGGTTAATCTAATGTCCTCAGGTTAAGGTTTAGGAAAGGGAGTCTCAGAGGGTGTCCACTGACAGTGTCTATGCCCTCCAGTTTCTTGGCTCTAGATCCTAAGCTCAGTCTGCTACAGGAGACCATTTCAGGAATCAGCATCTCAACAATGACAAAAACAGCAGCAGCAGCAGCAAATACCTATGTACTCTTTAGTATATGCCAGGCTCTGTCCTAAGTATTTTTCACATGTAACCGATTGAAGTTCACAACTATATGGCATATGAATTTTGTATTCTCTTGGTTTTACAGAGGAGAAAAGTGAAGCAACAAGTGGTCGAATACATTAACCATCTAAGGTCATACACACTGGTGAGTGACAGAGCCAGGATTTAAAGCTGGCAGGCTGGTTCTGAGCCCAGGATCTTCACTAATATATACCTATTGTCTCTTGAGTTAATGGGCCCTCTCTGCAGTTTCCCATCTAAATTCAGTTAAGTGAAGATTGTAGGCTGACTACAAACTCTTTAACCGACAAAGGACCATCCAGAAAAACAGCACACCCTAAGTTTCTGCATTTGTGGCGAAGAACCTGCACCGTACCATTTCAGTGGCTAACACACAGCACTAATTAACATGCTCCGAATGTCACTAGACAGTGGCTGACAACAGGTCTCCATCAAGCACCCATCTCTAAGCGACGTCATGCAAAACAACACCCTTTTCATTCTACAGGTAAGAACACACTTAAAATAATGTTAACATGTACTAATGGGGGCACAGGCTTTATAAAGGCGCTTAAATCCTTTCATTAAATGTACACAGTTAGGTTTCCCTGCCCAAGATTATAGGGCTCTGGGAGGCAACTTGTTGTCCCTCTTAACATCTCCCCTACTTCTTAGCCACGCTCTACGGTTTCCAGCCCGTATAGTGCCCTGCAGGGAATGAGGCCCCTGCACGGTGCTGTCTGAGTGACCCCAGGAACTTTCCACCAGCTCTGAAACAACATCAACAATGAGGGCCCCTCCACCTTTCCTGCTTCTATTCGAAATCAAATGTGTTAGAATCATTAACATCTCGGCTGTAAAGAGCCTTGGAACTCACATGGGTCCCTGTTGTTCCTGAGAACAACCGAAGGCTATGGCGTCTGGATTCAGAAAACCTGGCACCAGATGCCATCTCTGCTATTCTGGCTGGTCATCTTCCTTTTTTGGAGCTGTATCGAGTTTTGGTTTGCTCAGCTGTAAAATGGATGTAATACTTTACCCACCTCTACTAATGCTGCAAGGATCAAATAAAATAATGGGAGACAACTGTAGTTAAGTCGATAGAATATCAGAATAAAGTCGGACGAACTGTACAACCTGGGATGATGTCATTTAACCTCTCTGGGTCTCATTTCAATCATCCGCAAAAAACTGACACATCATTTTCAGAGTTGCTTTAGGGAGAAGAGAGACCAGAACCCACTTCTTGTCAAGCCAAATCGATGCCATGCACACAGCAGCTGTGACTCTTGTGGTCTGAGGCGAACCAGAGAGGATGTGCCCAGTGCAGGGGCATCCCCGAGGGGCTCCGGAAGACGGTGGCCGAGTACAAACGCAAGAGGAGAGTGTCAGGCCTCTCGAATCATCTACCTAAGCACTGAATCCAGGTTTTCAGGTGAAATCTCCCATGTTTTGGGGCTGGCAATTAATTCGATGTTTTTAAGTGTTTGCTGGCCACGTGAAAACGCGTCTGCAGATAGGTTACATGGGACTCGCTGCATTCTCTGAGAATTACAATGAACAGAAGAACAGTCCTGAGTGACCTCAGAGGATCTTGGATATATCTTTGAGACCCTGGATTAAAACTACCCCCACCCAAGAAAAATGCCCTGTGTAAATCAATTCACATCAAAGTTTGCCGACAGTTTCATGGAGCTGCACACACCCTGGGAAGCCCACCCATGCTCCACAGCTCAGGATGTTTCTTCCAGGATTCTGAACCTTGCCAAAACAATCTAGAGCACAAGATCCAGACAAAAGAACTCAACAGTTTTAATCTTAACCATAAGGCCTCAAATGAATCAAGAATAAAATAATTATAGGGAAGCATTCATTTTAGAAAAACACCAGTAAGAGAGTCTCAGATTTTAAGATTTACATTTTAAAATATCACAAATTCATCACTGAGCCCTAAAATTAACCTGGTAAAATGTGTTTTTGAAATACGATCCAATAACTTGAACTTAATTTGCTCAGGTCCCTTTTCTAACAGATGCGAAGGGTCCACAGGCACAGAATGAGAAACTGCGGTGGGCTTCTGAATCAGCTGCCCCTCCTGTCAGAGCTGGACCCTTCACACACCAACTGGGTCTCATGAGCCTCAGTTTCCCACCCTTAAATGATGCTAATAACATCTGTCATGTGAAAACTGGTGAAATTAAATCATGTATGCAAAGTATCTTGGTCAATGAGTATTTGTGGCAGTTGTCATTTTGTTGTTTTAACTACACAGTGAGCTTGTCCATTTGCATTTTGCTCCTAAAAGTAACACAGAGGCTTTTTATTATTATTATTTTACATTTATTAAGGTAGTCATGAATGGATAATATATTCACATGGTTCAAAAATATCAAAGTATAGTGAAAAAGAATTTCCTTTCAACACGTGTCTCTCATCTGCTAGTCTGACCCCTTCTCATCATAGATAATCACTGCCATTTGTCCTTTGGATATCATAAAAAATATACCATCTTCCCTCCAGAAAAACCATAGCATATTATCCTCTATATGCAGACTTACTTGTTTTCATTTACTATATCATGCAGGTTTTTGCATATTAATACATAAAGATATTCAATACCATTTTTCTATGGCTACAGAGTAGTCCATGGTAGGAATGAAGCATTATATAAGTAACCAGAGGTATACTTAATAGGTGATTTCCAATCTTCTATTATTAAAAACCAAAAGGTAGTAAAAAAATAAAAATCAGTCAAGGTACTTAACTTCTTCCTGTTCCTGAAACTGGGTAAGTGTTAGCAAGTGTTGGGTGTGATTATTATTAATTACATAGGTCATCTCATTCCTAATATATCTACAGAAGAAAATGGGAGAGGAATGTTAGCAGCGAAAGTCTTAGAAGATTGAGGAAATAAATCCACCTGTGAAATGAAGTGGCCACGAGCTTTACCCAGGTGGGGAGAGAGAGACTAAGATGCCCACAGGCCACAGCACGATAGCATCTTTAGAAGTTGAGAAGTCCCTTCTGGCGAGAAAGTGGTCCCTGAGCCACTTCAGGAAAATAACCACACCTCCCAGATCCTAATACTCTTCTGTTTTTTGTAAATAAGCCACCAAAATGTCCTAGAAATGCCAACTTCTTGGCAGCCAAACGACATTTCCCAGATTACCTTTCAATCCTGGAAGAAACATCAAAAACTTGGCCGAGATCACATGGCCCTGTTTTCAGTACTGGATAATGAGGCCATCGTAGTTCATGGCTCTGTTCCACAGAGGGCACTTTGAGAAAAGGGTTTGGAGACGAGAGTGGGTCAGAGCAAGTAACGACCAGATCCCAGCCAATCCCAGGCAGGCTCCACAGTGGCAGGGAGTGCTTCCTGTGCCAACATGGGGTCCACATCTGGCTGCTCCAAAGGTGCATTTGGTGCAAAATGAAGAGGGGAAGAGGCTCTTTTAGGAGGTGGCCCAAAGTTACGGATGAGCTTACGGGCTAAGGAGGCAAATTCGTGAGCACGAGAAGCTGTAAGATACATAACTTAATGTTAGAGCAATCTTTGCAATTCATCAGTCTCTGCATTCGCCTATCAGCAGATGGGTCTTAGGACTTACAGAGTTGGCAGGACCTCTGTGTATTTTCAGACTTGTTGGCTGACTCTCCCCTCCCCCTCAGCCTCTACTCACCTCTCCCCAAATCTCAACAAAATAACAAGGGAAAAACAGAAAAACTTGGACCACCTCCTGGGAAGATTCCCACCTATAGCTGTTTGCAAAGAAAACCAACATAGATTTTAGCTGAATGTGTTACACCGACCTCCTGAAATCCATCTCACCTATTTAGAAGGAGAAGCTTTAGAGCTGTTACTACTGATATTAGTATTCCGGACCATCAGGGGCCTATTTACAGAGCACATCAGTTTGTGGGGAGCCTTCCATTACCTTGAGCTGAAGGCATCAATTCCCACGGGCAACGGAAAGGCCCCCAAGTGTTACTGCGGGCTTTGGGGAAGCTCATGAAAGTTTTAAGAATTCTCTCAGCTCACTTCTCACTTTTTCTCTCTCTATCTTGTCTCAGGCTTCAGTTTCTCCTATTGCTGCTGGAAGCTGCTACTTCCATGGCAGACTCTCATGGTGCCAAGGTTTACGGTGACACAGTGACACGTTAATGAAAGCTTTCTGTGTGCTATTTTGATTCCATCAGGTAACAAGACACTGGGAAGACAACAGTAGAGTAAGGGAGGAGAAGAGGGGAAAGGAACGAGAGAGCCGTAAGATGCACGAAAGAAAATGTACTCTCAGTGGCGGAAGACGCATCTGGCCAGCGACGGAAATCTGTCAGCTCTAGCAAAGCAGCATCAGCTCAGACGGGTCCTCACTGGCCACCAGAGCTAAATCTTCTCATGTCCCTTCTCCCTGCCTGGTTTTTCTTCAAGATGATAGACACCTGGCATTAAAAATACTCCCCATCTGCTTATCTGGCTACTAACCATCTCCCTGCCTAGAATGGACGCTACAGATGGGCATGAATTGTGCCCGTCCCACTAACACTCCGTCCCCAGTGACTTGAAGAGTGCCTGGAACATGGCAGGCACTCGTTAAATGTCTCTGTCAGAAACATTAATGAATGAGTGGCAGGAATTAGGCAAAAGCTTTTTTTTTTTTTTTCATTTAAAAAATTGCCTATCAAATGAGATTTTCACAAATCAGAGTTCACTTGCCACTACTCTATTATGATGTGAAGGTGGCGGGAGGAAGAACTGGACAAACACCGCATCTGAGTCCCTGGGCCTGGCGTGTTACGTATAATAGTTCACTTAATCCTCAGGACTCTCTGCGATCAGCTTTGTGAATGCGATTTCAGATGAGGATCGCTGAGGTTCTGAGGAACTGAGACAACTAAATGCAATCACATCCGTGGGAAGGGACCGATTCTTGTCTGACTCTGAAATTCCCGGCCCTTACATCCCATTGTCCCCCCTTTTCTGACTTGTAGGCTTTCGTCCGAGCTTCCGAAGATGGGGTTTCCCTCCGCCATGCCTCCGTGACACACAGTTAATATCCACTTACAGATGAATTCCCAACTGCATCTTTGATCTCCCTATCTCAAGGAACCCTTTTAATGACTTAGAAATGGGAAGAGTCTGTTTTTATAATGGTTCTAGAAGGGGGGACATTTGCCGCAGTCACAGTGCCAGACGGTGCGTGAACATCAGACGCGGCGGGCGCTGGCCGGGCAGGGGAGATGCTCGCACAGGGGCAGTGGCAGGAGACAGCCTCAGGGAAGACGAACTCTCCATCTCCACACTTCTCTCCTCGCTGAAAACCACCCCCACGGGCATGTTTCTTTCCTCTAAAGTGTTTCATCATTTACTGATAAAGAAAAACTCATAGATGCCGGCTTTTCTCACCAAAAGCAGGGAGCCGTTCAGTGCATGCCAGATGCTGGTTTTAAGTCTAAAGCAATTCTGTAATCATCGTGTGTTAAGAAGGCTTGCCGGAAGCTTCCGCTATGCACAGAAGACATAAAACGGTGCTTTCCCTGGGCCAAGGTCTAATTCCGGATGATGTTACTGAGGCCTCCCGGTTTGCCTGAGGTATCAAAGGGCACTCTGGCGTGACTCTGTTCCTGGGAAACTACTACGATGCCTTCGAGTAGGGGGAGGAAGCCATCTGTGCCTGCGTGCACAGTCCTGGGCCCTCACTAGCACCCTGGGGCAGAGTGCACAAAACCCTTCAGGGTGGCGTGCCTCCCGAGGCCGAGTGCAGACTGCTGCAAGGCCACTCCACAAGGCAGTCTGCACTGCAGGGACTGTGCCCAGCCAGAAGGCTTTAGCACTGCTGGCAGCTCAGGGCAATAAAAGAACAGGGCTGTGGGACAGAGACACCTGCCTGAATTTCCAGCTCTTCGTGTCACTCCTGGTAGACTGGGGCTGCGTGTGTCACACCCCTACCAGCTTCCCCATCCTTAAAATGGGGATGGATAATAATTACTGCCTCACAGGCAGCCTATAAAAATGACGTGTATAAATTGCCTGGCACACAATGGGCACGCCATCTAACATGAACCAAAATGTAATTATTGTTTTTCGCACAAAAATTTCACTTGAAGAGGTTGTTTTTTTTATTTGTTTGTTTTTTTAACTCACCCTTATTGCACGGACGCTGATCATACACAGAATGAAAGCCTTCCCTAAATCTGTGGTAGTGGAGTGGTACCTCATTCTTCCTACCATCCCTCAGAAGGCTCCTGACTCTGGATCTTGCTCTCGTCTCTAAAATTCAGCAAATGGAAATATCCACACTGTGGGTGAAGAAAGTGTGAGCTGTCGTCTACATGTTCAATGATTTAAGACCCTGATCTTACCTGAGCTATCCTCGCCTAGGAAGAGAGGCTGAGGGTGGATAAGCCACTCACTCCAGCCCAGAGAAGGGCGGACAGAACACCAGACAGTGGGACAGAACGTGGTGCCCAGAAAGGAGGAGGGAATGGACTTGGAGTCAGAAGTCGGGCGGGTACGATCCCGAAACCCGCCAGCCATCCGCAGGGATGGCAGATTCAGCAAATAAAAACACAGGATGCCAGTTAAATGTGAATTTTCAGGAATGGGGCCCTTTTCATAAACTATCCAAAGTGATTCTTCGGTGCACTGAAATTTGGACTGTCACCCTCAAGCGTCAACCCCGAGCCCAGGAGTTACAATGGCAAATTCACTTTTCCCAAAGTTAACGTCCTCAAGGAAAATAAACGGGCCCTGGAATATTCTGCGAGGGAGGGGAAGGGCAGAGTCCAGAGGGAAACAGGAATGGAAGTCTCACAAGCTCTTGTGCGAGGAACAGATCGGCTCATCTAGCACTCTGTTTTGGAGCATTTGTGTCAAATTGACATTCCAATTTCAAGACCGTACATAAAACCCCATTCAATTATTTAGCACAGTGCAGATTTTACATAACTCTTGAAGTTACTGACTCAATTCATTTTCCTTCGAACTACAAGACAGATTAATCTAAAATGAATTAAGACAGGCAACCAAAAAGTAATGTTCCCACAGCCAATAAACAGTCTTTACACTGCGGGATCCGTCAGCCCTGGAAGCTGTGTCTGCTCGACAGTCGTCGGCTCTCAAGCCCAGGGTTTAGGGAGCACGTTGGTCCACAGTGACTGGGACTCACAAGGTGTAATGCTTAACCCAAGCATTCGCTTTTACTGATAAGTATCATTTCTTCCCCCAAAAAGAGAGATGACGAAGATGACTCAGGTGCTGACATTTCAAGTTACATCAAAATGTGCCAATGACTCCACATTTCTGCACTGTAATACTTCCAAGAATTTTATAAGTTGTTTCTAAAATACCCTACATTATGCCTTATTGCTTAGAGTCTAGCAGAGAATAAAAACAAACAAACAAAAACAATTAGGAGATATGCTTAGAAGTATTACACGAAGGAGGCTGCGTGCCAAAAGAGGCTCAAAGACAGATGTTGAAGAAAGGATCATCACAGAAGGCTTCCTGGAGAAGGTGACATATAACCAAAAACGAAGGACAACTAGACATTATGGTTTGACTTGTGTCCCCCACAAAAGATACGTTGCAGTTCTAATCTCAGCAACTTCACTTCAGAATGTGATATCATTTCAGTAACTTCAGAATGTGACTCATTTAAGATATAGGGCTATTGAAGATATAACCCATTAAGATAAGATCACATTGGAGTAGGTTGGGCCCCTAATCCAATATGGCTGGAGTCCTTATGAGAAGAGGAAGCAGACACAGAGAGGAGAAGCCATGTAAAGAGAAAAACACAGACACAGAGGAAAAACAGCCATGTGAAGGTGGAGGCAGGGACTACAGTTATGCAGCCACAAACCAAGGAACACCTGGGGCTACCAAAAGCTGGAAGAGTCACCAAAAAAAACCTAGAAGCCCTGACAACACGATAGTTTGGGATTTGTAGCCTCCAGATCTGTGGGAAAACACATTTCTGTTGTTTAAAGCCACCCAGTATATGGTCTTTTCCAATGCCAGCCCTAGGAATCTGATACAACAGGAGTGATGCAAAGGAGGTGAGATCCTGGTATGAGTAAGCAACAAATGAAGGCTTGGAGATAAGGAGAAGACAGCTTTGGTTCCAAAGAACCATAGGAGTTCAGGCTGGCGAGGAGAGGAAAGGGCAGGAGTGGCTGGAGGAGTCTACCTCCCACAGCAGCAAAAGCTGTCTTCTGCCCTGTCACGTCACCCAGAGGCTCAACTCCAAGGGGCTAAAAACCCACTCCCTAGGAAGAGGAATAAGAAGCATGAAAATGCTCCTAGCAAAAATTAATCTACAACTAAAAAAAACCACCACAATGGAAGAATGCTCTCAAAAATCAAAAAACTTACTGCTGGTCGAAAACAAACCAGGTTTTCAGCACAACCACAAAACTCTGAGTTAATGACTAGAAGAGACACAGCAGTCTTTTGGGGTTTTGTTTCTTGATTTTGGGTTCTGATTACATCTATAATTTCACTTTGTGAAAAGTCATCAAGCCGAGTCCTTTTGACTTATGAATGTGGGTGGGTATATACACCAAATGTTTAAAAATTTTCCAGTGGAAGAGAAAAAATGCAACATTCAGTATCTTATTACCCAGATGGACTGGTGCAATCATATGTCTAAGGATAAGATGTCAATCACCTTGAACTTAAAGTACTTCTACCCATTTGTCTGCTTCAATCTGAATTCAATCACCTGAACATGAATTTTAAAGCTCCAAGACATTGCTAAGTAAAATCTATCTCAACCTCCTTATGCACTATCTTCTTTTGTAGGCTAATTAAAGAGCGTGTCTTGGCTGGCCTCGGTTAATAATAGAATACCACTTCATATTTAAACAACAGATCTCACTTTTGAAAGACTTTGTCTCTTGCAAAACTTCATAATTTATATGCAATAGAAGAATTATCTGATGCTTGTTTTTACTAGAGTTGCTAAAGTAAACATTAATAAAGTCAGAAGTGGGTCTTCAAGAAAGCTAGGGATAGGGCCAAAGATTCAGCATTCGGCTTCTATATCCCCACTCACCTGGTTGACACTCAGACAATCTCGCCATTGGTTTAGAAAGCCATGAAAAATACTTCAAATAGACCTGCAGTCGAAGGAACCGAACAGGTATCAGACAGAACACCCTCGTAATTGGAAGATCACATTTTCTAGTGATAACCTCAAAATGACTTTTGCAAATGACTAAAGGAACTCAAATCTGCACAATCTTAATTTAAAGCAGCACAATTCAAGACTGCGAGGAACCTAACTACCGGCTAAGCAACTGTTTCCAACCATAATTGGCTTTGCACAAGCCCGCACACAATCGTGCACACACATGCCCAAACCACCGGATGTGGAAGGTGGGCGAGGCATCTGGACTGAGCGCCGGGCTGCCAGAGAATTTGTGGAAGAATGTAACAAAAGAAGTGAGCTCTCGCACTGAATTTTCCAGGCATCGGCTCAAAGCGATTTCACTTTCCAGCATGCTTTCCTGAAATATCGAGAAGAAAATCAGTGCTGTTCATTGCGCAAGGGATTTTCTTTTTCTTGCAACTAATTCTCACACTTAGACATTCTCAACAATCTCTAGTAGAACATTGTGATATATACATATGTCAAGAAATACAAATCTATAGGTGTATGTTATGGGTTGAATTATGCTCTCCCTCTAAATTCATATGTTGGAGTCCCAACCCCAGGACCTCAGAATATGATCATACTGAAAACAAGATCATTGCAGATATGACTACCTAAGTCAGAGTGAGGTCATACTGCAGTAGGATGGATCCCTAATCCAAACTGACTGATGTCCTTCAAGAAGGGGCAATTTGGAGACACACACACACACACACACACACACACACTCACAAAAGAAAAACGCCATATGAGACGAAGGCAGAGGTTGCAGTGATGCTTCTACAAGCTGAGGAACATAAAAATAGCCCGCAAACCACCAGGACCTAGGGGAGAGGTATGGGACTGATTTTCTCTAACAGCCTGCAGAAGGAAGCAATTCTGCTGACACCTTGATCTTGGCTTCTAGCCTCCAGGATTGTGAGGTTTGTGTTGCTTCAGCCATCAAGTTTATGGACTTTGCTCTGGCAGCCTTAGCAAACTAATTCAGTACACACACACACACACACACACACACACACACACACACACAAAATATTAACTAAAGAGTTTGTGTGCCACTGTGTCCCATTTGTATGTGCAAATATATAGTCATCCACCAATGAAGAACTTTACATTACCAGCCCCTTGGTTGTCTGATTTGCAATAGTTGTGGGTGTGTGAGGTTAATCACAAGATTGGGAAAATTCTGACTCACAATCCCAAAAGGCTGAAGTTCTAAATTTTGTCATGCAGCCCTGAATTCACTTCAGTTCTGGGAAACCTCAAATCCCAAAGAGAAACATGATCTGGTTTTCTCTTTCTTCCTTCCAATACAGATGCAGGTATAATTTAATAATAGTGCCCTGCTTCCCAAGTGCAATTAAAAATGGCCTTCATTACTCCTCTGAATGAGTGTGTTTTATAATGCTGCAATCTATGGTTCAATAAAAAAGCAACTACTGCACCTATCATGGCAAAGCTGTAAAAGGTGATCAATGTGCTTTTGGTAGCTCCAGAGGCAGAGAGGGAGAGGGGAAAATTTAAAGAAATAAACACAAAATAACTTGATGCACTGTGAGCGGCTTTAGAAACCCAGTTCTTCATTTCTGAAACCTTTGATTTCCCTAACTTTAAATGATTCCTTTCCTTTCACTTAGGATATAGTAAGGTCGAGCAGTATAAAAAAAGGAGGCAAAAAAGGAGGGAATAGATTCAGACTTTCATACAGGGAGAAACCAAAGTCTTGAGCACATGTAACTCTGAGTCCTCTAAACTGTTATATTCACAAAAAAAGTGTGTGTGCGAGTGTGTGTGTAGGTAGGTAAGTAGAGAGATGGACAGAAAGAAAATGTGAATCACAGACCTGCTTGTCAGAACAGGAATAATGATTAATTATCAGTAACCCAGCATTAAATTGTTAGCAGAACCACTGGTAAACAGTGGGTTCAGATTCTATTGCAGGAAAGATTCATTTCCTGTGACTATTCATCCACATCATCTGGGACCCAGAAAAGGAATCCTTAAATCTTCACAGGAATGGTCTCCTCCCAGGCCTGAAAGTCTCCGTTCTCCTACTTCCCTTTCCCCCATCTTCAACCATTCTCACATGGTGATCTGAAGAGAAAGAAGATTCCTCTATGCCAGGCACAATTTTTAACACCTGATATGCACTAAATATTGTTAGCATCCCCCTTTTCATAGTTGCAAAGGTTAAACACCTGCCTGGTGTTAAGCAGCAGAGCCAGGGTTTGAACCCAGGCATCCGGGTTCCAAATTCTGCTGTCTTAACCACCAACAACACTACTTTCTAACAAACAATGGTTAAATAACCAGAACAATGCGTGAGGGATGCTTCGTTTATAGTCTCATGTTTCAGACCCCTGACTAGTGCAATATGGAAAAGCGACCCCAGCCACCTCACGCAGCCCGCCCTTGTCATGAGTTTGGGGGATTATTCACAGTCTCTGCTTCTCTTCCACCTTTATTAGTATTTTCCATTTTAATGCTCTTCTAACAGCTCCAGAAAAAAATCATTTTGTTTGTATGTATGTATGTATGTATAAATACATTTTGTTTTTATATAGGAAGAGAACCTAAAATCTGCATTTTTGGCTTTATTAGTAACCCTTAAAAAAATGCTTGTTTAAAGAGAATTTTAATAAAATTTCATTTGTAAATGATTGACAGATACAATCAACCCATCTGGTCTTACTTCTTACAGCCGCATAAACTATTAACAGTTCACTCCAACACTGTTACACTCTGACAGTGTGAGAGCTTCTCTTTACAAATGTCCCCCCTTGCGAGAATTAGAGCCAGCCCATCGTCTTTTCCCTGCGATCCTTTGCTTTTACCTTTGGTGCTACATTTCGATCCAGACCTAGTTATTGATGTGTGTGTCCAAGGTAGAGGTGGTTTTAGAAGCAGCAAGTAAAATCAGAACTATTTTAATTGTGTTATCTAAAACACACTGCAGATGCTACGATAATCCTCCATAAAACAATGCTTAGTGTATTATCTGATCAAAGATGCAAATGCAGAGGTTTCTCAAATATTCGGCCACCCAGGATTAGACAGAGGGACCAGTGCAGTTAATTCCTGCTGCCATCGCCTTCTTTGATTAAAAAGCAGCATATGCCTTTTAGCATTAAGCACTATCTGTGGTTATTTTGGGACTGTGCCTAATCGAACAGTATTATATTATGGGTTAGCACGGCAGAGGGAAACGAGGCCTCGGTTTGTGACTCACGGAGTCTCTGTGTTCTTCAGTCGTCACTTAGCTTTCTTTGTGACCAACAAGTCAGCCTCTCTGAACCACATAGCTCCCTTGGCTGTAAAACCAAGATGAGAATGTCTATCCTCCTTCTGATTGTATGGGCTGGTTACACATGTCAAATAAAAAAACAAATGTAAAAAGTACTTTTCAAATTGTCCGGCATCATATAAAGTTATTGCTGAGCCCTGTGGGGCACACAGGGTTAACCCGGATCTGCATCCTTTAGTGTCGCTTAACTTTTCAGTAATGAACTGCTATACATTTTACAGCTTCCAGTATATTTTGTACGTTAGAACCATATTTATGAGTTCATTTCAAAGCTTTCTAATTTCAGTTAGACTCGGTAGAAAGCTTAAACATTAAAATTTCTCTATAAATCATTTATTGTGAAAATATAAACTTTCATTAAAAAAATTCTTTGAAGGAGGGAGGCTTTAATTGGTAAGGACGGCCTAACTACACAGTCTGGGTTGCTTCTAAGAACGTATTCTTCATATGGCAGGCAGATGATAATGGATTACAAAGGTTTCGTTACAACCACTAAAATATGAGATCTTTAGGTGTCTCTCCCCAAAGTCTTATAAAACTACTTCTAACCTAGACATCCTCACTGGGTTAAGTTATTTGGTAATGAAGTTATAAGATATATGTATTTAATCTCTCCTTTGGACTAAACATTTAGCTAATAATTATCAGGAAGGTTTTGACATTAAAACTTATGACTCAAATAAAACTTCTAAGTAGAAGTGCAGGTACTGAGCTATGTGCACTGTAAAATGGGCACTGCTGGAAGATGGCCAATTTTAAGAACATAAAAATCGTCACCCTGGGTCAAACCAGACGTCTAATTTCCACCAGACTTTATACCTGACAATGGCATCAGAACATATAGCCTGTAAAACAGAACAGTTTGCCTCTCTGATGATGAAGTCAAAGGTCAAGGGAATGATCTGAATGTTCCTGGATGTCGAGACGCCATCATTGGGCTTTGCCCAAACCCTTCTGGAACACACAGCTTTGGCACTCCAGACTGCACAGGTGCTTGGGATAATGAGCTCTATAGGCATGTTACCCTTGGGGCAAAGACATTCCAGTTCCTTTTCGTTGAACTAAACTGCGACCTTCTAGCTAAAAGAGGTGTCCTTTGGTTCCAGCACTGCAGAGTCTGGTGAGCGAGACCACGGTCCACCTGCTTATTCCCTACTCATCTCCCTTCATCCTACATCTCTCAAGGCCTCATCTTTTTGTTCTTTACTTTATCCGGAACCCATACTGCCCTCCTGATCATTTGAGCTGCTCTGATCCACCTATTTTAGAGAGAGATTCAGGTCATACGGGAGGGTTTGCCACCTGAAATTAAAGAGATCCTTGGCTGGAAACCAGGAACTTCAGGATGGCTTCAGACTCGTAACCTTCTGGACCAAGGGACCATCAGTGAAACCTCAAGTAACAGTTTCCATATTAGGTACGATTACGTTACCTAAGAGCAATAACGGGCTTAGCATCTGTGAAGAGGATACAGATGAATATATAACGGGGGCAACAAAAAGAAAGGACAATGGGAGAGGACATGTAAAATAAGAATAAATTCTTCATTTCCCTTAGCATTAGCTATGAACTCCCAAGGTTAACCCAGCAATGTCTGTAAATTGTGGCTCATTATTTCAATAATTTCAAAGGTTTATTACTTTTTGGAATGCAGCTGGGCAGATTAAAAGAAACAACCAATTACCATTCATGACAAAAAAAAAGTGCATCCTATCATCTATGGAGGTAAAAGCCCTAGGAAATCAGTGAAGGTCAAATATTTTGAACTCTAGCACATTCAAAGCATAAGGCTTGGCACCCGGGCACATATTTTGATATTTGAGAACTTTATCTGAAGTCAAAAGTCAAATGAATGAAGGCTAGGAAAAGAGGGACAGGTGGTTCGAGGATTTAAGTCTGATGGTTCGAGGATTTAAGTCTGCTGCTTCTGTGTGGTGTCATAAACCAAACTAGGAACCACACAGAATTTGAGGACAAGGTCCCGTA
Organism: Macroglossus sobrinus; assembly: GCA_004027375.1. NCBI lineage: Eukaryota > Metazoa > Chordata > Mammalia > Chiroptera > Pteropodidae > Macroglossus > Macroglossus sobrinus. The sequence continues at coordinate 126,161 of PVKZ01001167.1, forward strand.
AGTTCCTGGAAAACGAAAGCATTTAAAATGAAAGCATTTAAAATGCTTCATAAAAGAGCAAAACAGTTTCATTACTTAGAATGAATAAAATTTAAAGTTGGCTTTCGTATTAGCTAAAGAAAAAGGAAGATTGCAGAGAATAAAGTAAACAAGGAGAGACTGTTTAATTATTTAAGAGAGATTAAACTATTTTCAAGCACTTAAAATACAATAACATTCCTGGTATACAAACAATGGGCTAATTATAAATAACTCAAGAATTCTCATTAAGAAGGAATGTTCCTGACCACTGGCAATTAAATATGGTGTTGCCACATTCAACATAATGTGAAATAGAGGCAAACATACCTTCTCTGGATTAGAAGAAAGCTCAGTCAGCAGAAGGGGGCTTCAAAATAGGAACGGCTCAACCCTCTTGTCCATATTAAATGCAAGAAGTGGGCTGATGGAAATACAACCTGACTCATGGGCTACCAGGAAAATATGGTGATTGTCTACTAAACCCTCAGCCTTCAAAACTGAGGAAGCACCAATTCCAGATGCAGAGTTGTTTCTAAATATTCAGTGTCCCGCCCCAACCCCAACTCTCCCTATTTCTTCATTCTTTTTTAAAGATAAGGATTCAAACTAAAGAGACAAAAAAAGAAAAAGGGAAAAAGGGATGGAAAATTTGGAAGGAAAAGTCGCTGCAACATATCTCTAGCAGCTTATTAGGAGCAGGACTTGAGCAAAGAAACAGAACTGCTCATTAATGATAATGTCAGTTCCAGAATTAGCTGTGCCATTTCTTCCTTTTTTCCTGCATATTTGTTCATCGTCACGTTTGGGCTCCGCAGTGCATATTAAGCAGCTAACCTGTGCCAGAGGCTGGGAACACAGATACCTGACACGGACCTTGCCTTCAGAGGACTGTATGTCCAGGGTGGCAGTCACTCGCCTCCTCTTCCTCTTGTCTCTGATCTACCCCTTATTATTTTCTGGATGCTTCACTGAGGGATGACAATGTGAGAAATTTCAAAATAAGAATAGGGGGTATTTAGTTATGTTTCAAAACATAAACCACAGTGGAAACAAAGTAGATCAAGAAAGGTAAGAAAGTATAAGGGCTGTAAGCTAACACTCTATGTAACTGCCAAGGTTTTTCTTGACAGTGTTTTATGATCAGCCTTTCTAGGATGGCTGACCGCTTAGGAATTGGTTAGAAACAACAAAAAGAAAATGCCCAGAGTCTACTGATAAAAAATGTGTCTAGACACTAAAGCACAACTTTTTCCCCATAGGTACTTCCTCCCTAGCTAAAGGAAGTGTCTACATCATACATTCATCCATCCATCCAACCAGCCGTCCATTTGTTTTTCATTCATTCATTCACCCATTCATTCATTCAACTATTATTTATGGAGACCCTACTATATTCCAGGCCATGTAAAAGCACTAGGGATAAATGGGCTTAGAAAGAAAAAAAGAATAAAGATTCTGTCTTCACAGAACTTGCAGTTTAGTTTAGAACGATGGTATATAAATAGTCATACAAATATAGAATTTACAAACTGTAATGAACGCTATAAACAAACAGACCAGGAAGCCGTGTGGCATACGGGAGGGTAGAAGTCCAGCATGAGGAGCCACGAAAGGTTCCGTTTTAGTGATGAACAGAAGAGCAGAGTGGAGTCAGGTGTGGAGATGGTGACAGGAGGCTGGAGAGTCAGAAGGGAACAAGATCACACCTGTACACCATAGGGGCCTTATAAGACTGCCCTTCATCCCAATAGCGAGAGGGAGATGTTAGATGCTGACGTGTTTCAAGCAGTAGAGTCAGAAGTCCAAATTTATGAGTTCAAACCATGTTTGTGTGTGTGTGAGTGAATCCTTACACTTGCATGAAATGCCTCTAGACAGATACAAAAGAAACTCATATTAGTGGTTGCTTCTGTGAAAAGAAACTAAGACAATCCCAACTAGAAGTAGAAGAGAGACTTCACTCTCACTGTACCCTTGGGATAGAGTTAGAAAAAAAGGAGTCAATTGCTATTTAAAAAAAAAAAAATTGTCACTGAATTAGAAAGATGCACAGAACTAAGGTGTACCTCCAAAACAACAACAAAAAACAAGCAAACAAAAAAACTCTCTAAAAGAAAATATCAAAGAAGCAGATCCATTCCTGGCTGATTTTTGCCGCCTTACCCACGAGGAGAACGCCAAAGCACAGGAGCAGTTTTCTAGTTCGTGAAAGCAGCCAAGGACCTGGAGAGCTGGCATTCCAGGCAAAAAGAATTTTGGCTTGGAGAATAAAAACAAAAACAAAACAAACCACACCAGGTTTAAGATAGTGGAAAGAGCCTGATACTATCTAGGCAAGCCCCGCTCAGATGTACCTTGAAAGACTGCCGAAGGGAAAGCTTAGAAACTTTCTCCAAAGTGCTACTTTCAACAGCTTTGACCATCTGGTCTAGAAAAGGCCCAAACAAGCAAAATAAAAGGCCCAGAAAGTGCAGGCACAAGAAAGACTGCAAGAGGAGCACGAGGAGACCGGCGTGCCAGGTCAGCAAGTCGTCGTGCGGCTAAATGATGGGCTGTGAACCTCAGGCAAAGCAGTTTTGGGCACAGAAAAGAAAAAATGTAGTGAAGGAGCTTTATTTTTTTTCTCTCCCATTTTCTTTTAAATACCACTTCAATCAAAGTTTTGACAATTATGAAACATGTCAGCTGATAGTGAGAATTCATCAAATGTGCCATAAATGACAAGAAATGAGAAGCCGAATCCTGAAATTGGATGGGCTTCAAAAGTCCCTGACAATCACTGCCATAAATCATCCCGGCACATCAATCTCTGGCTGGAGGAGATTTTGCAGACAATAAAAATGAAAGACAAAAGCTCATGCAGAAAAAGGGTGCCACACTCTGGATGGGATAGAATGGCACTCTATGTCAGGATTATACCTTCAGTTAAAAAGGATGTAGTTATGTGAAGGTTACGGTAGGAGACACCACCTGCTACTGTCACCATCATGAAAATACATGGAGGTCTCCACCTGGACCGCAAGAGACACAGGGGCCAAAGTCAACCCTCCAATCTCCTTGGGATCCACGCTGGCTCCCCAAAGAGAATGTCGGCAGGTATCTCACAGGTAATGCACACTCCCCTGCACACTCCATGACACCCTCAAGACCCAGCTGAGGTGAGTAAGGACTGGAAGAGAAGCTGGTGTGGCCACAGTATTTATTTCATCAGAATCCCAAATTGAAGGCTTTGGTTATTATTTTTGTATTTATTGAGAGTTGGTGACATAATACTGACAAACATTAAAAATAGTAACAAACTCTAGACAATTTTCTCTTTTAACTCTCCAACTTTTATTTTTCATTCAATTAAACATAATAAACCTGCCTCCTAGTTAAAAGTTTTTTATATAAACCGTCAAGTTTTCAAAAAGGTAAAACGAACTTCCCAGAGCTCTCTTTCAGATAGTATGTTCACCATCATCATCTCGAAGAGTCTAACACATGGGAAGCCCCTGGCTAAGAAAAATTATCCTTTTAACAATAGTAAAAAGTTGATTTTTGTTTGATTTCCAGCTCTGGCACAAACGTTGTTACTGTTGATTTAATTGTTTGGGGGGGTCTTTTAAATTTGGGGGAGAAAATGGTGTTAGCACCTACAGACAATGGTCAGTCATGGACTCGCTTAACTGGGCTGTCTGGGCCACATGTCACAAAGCTGACAAGCTGTTAGTCACACACTCTGGGCAGTCCCTTTTCCAACATGAAGGTTCATTTGAAACACAAGAGAACAAGATCTTCTTGGGCACCAGACTATCCCAAGTAACAACCCAAGGCACAGCCACCGGAATCTGGGTGACCAAAAAAGGCCCTTCTGTCCCCAGGTAAAAAGAGAAAAACTACAGACCCTACCCAGGGCTGGTGTTTTGAAAGAACCTTAAGTACAGACTACATGAGTACATCCCCTGGGTCCATGTGTCTCATCAGGAAATTAAGAAAGGGCAGGTATCCAGAGCTTTTGAGTTGACAAAGTGGTTGCTCCCATCTACCTTATTTCAAAGGAGCCCTAAAGCAATAGCTACATTCTACAAATGTGGATGAAACTGAGATTTAATGAGCTGAACAGATCAGGCCCGGGGGGCATTCAGCTCAGGGAGAGAGCCAGAGTCTTCTGACCATCCTATCTATAAGTTCTTGCTGTATCAGCCTCCGTGAAACGTGGATCCAAAAGTCGACAGATTCCTTCGGACCATACAAGCCTTGTGCTAAGCTGCCTTCTGAGAAACACCTGCCACTACACTGAGCTCTTAGCAAATGTCTTAAGATACGGTCTGCGCCATCAGCAGCCGCATCCCACGTCCTCCTATCAACACAAAGGTTTCAATCTCCAATCACCCTTACTCAGTACCTCCCCAAAATTTCCCAAAGCCTCATCAGTACTCTGATCGGTTCCTACTCATTTAAATGTAGCTCAACAACTGGCAAAATGGCCAGGGCTGAAGCTACAGCCACTCTCAGTCCCTTCCCTGGCTGTCCTGGGAATCAGTACCTTTTATTATCACAATCTCAAAGTTTATAGTTATCAACAATATGTAATTATGAACACGTATTAGCCAGGCTGTTTAATGCTCAAGCTTATTTTTCCATTAATAGAAACGCTGCAGTTTCTAAATGCATTACAGTGGGAATTAATGGCTGCCAAAATGAGTTTTCACCTACAAGTGAAAGTTTTACAAGCAATTATGCAGCTGGAATGGAAGAAGACGAGGGAGACTGTGGCCCCCAACCCTCGGAGGCCCTGGTGGGGAGGACGACATCCAAAGCAATGAAAGCCTACAATGCCGGACAGATGGCGAAGGTCCCAGCGCTTGGGCCTCGGAAGCAGCCAGGCTCCTCCCAGGGCTCCCAGCACTCCACTGGTGGCCCAGAGCCATGTCAGAGAGAGGGCAAGGACGCATCTGGCCTCGAGGAGAAGTAAATTCTTTATAAGGGCATACTTCCAGGTTAATTGGGAAAGTACCAGATAGCTCCAGATATTTGATGCATGAAAGAATTCTCAGTGGAAATTCTAATATGCCTCATTCACCAGATGCTGTGCGTTTTTATACGGAATATAGGAACTTGCCGGCTTTGTTTAGGGGGAGGGGAATCTGAAAATTTTCCTAAGTGAAATAAAGGGAAGTAAAATATAAAATATGCATAGTTTGTTGGTGGATGAATCAACTACAAGAAGGAAAAAAAGGAAGAGAAGGGAAAGAAGGGGATAAAAAAAAACATAAGGCCTAAAGCAATGTGTTGTAAAGGTGTATACGTTAAATATCGAAATATGTTCAATGCTAGTCAGATACACAGTATTTGCTATGTGCTAAGCAATATATAAAGAACTATATGGACCCAGTTTAAGAGTTTAAAATAAGATATTTTTATAGAAATGTAGTTGTAGACTCAACATTTATACATATTAAAAAAAAAAAAAATGAACCTTACAAGGAATCTTCTTCCAAGGGCCATGACATGTACGGGCAATATGTAATTCAAACTGTGGAGTCAAGCAGAGCTGGGCCCAAATACTGGCTCCTTGACACGAGTCGTGAGACCACCACAGAGGAAGTGACTTTTCCCAGAGTCAGTTTCCCCATCTGACAAGTGAAGATCTTGATGGTGCTAAAATCCCTAACATGTGGCATCAAGTACATGCTTAATAAACCTTACTGATGATTCGTCTGAGGATAAACTTGATTTGAATATGAGAAGCCACACAGCCAATACTGGTGTTCCTTAGCAAGTCAACATGCAGAAGCAAGAGTCAACATCGTCACTCTTCTCCACGGGCCTTGACAAATGCTACACTGTACAAACCTCAGCTGCACACTAGAGCCCTGAGTGGCTGCAGCTTACTCGCACATCCCCTGTTGATTCTGAGGACGGATATTTTCCCACAAGTATTTGTTTGCTCTCCCCCTGGTTAAATTACAAGTTCAACCAAACTCTTGACACACAACATTTAAACTTCGTTAAACAGTTTTATGACCCATGCAATGTGGGTGGCCTAAAGTCTGCACACTGTCCAAACTCAAGCATATTTACCCAGAAAATTCCCAGAGATATTTCCTCATGAAAGTTGCCAAAGTATTTAGTCCTCAATCTGATAATGATCAGACTTAAGTCCACGCTTTTCTCTCTGAGATTCTTTTAAACATCTCCCTCATTCCATCACCCTCCATAAAATAACCACAGAGTGGTTCAGGCAGGCAAAAGGTTTCGTGAGAAGGGTTTTTTTCTTCATCCTGTGTTTTCCCAGACTAACAAAAATTGAAGATATAAAAGCCAACGTAGGCAGGACAGACTCAAACCGCTGAGATAAAATGGGAAAAGACACACTGGCATGACAAATAAATAACAGGATTCCAAGAAGAGAAGTGCTTGTGCCACATAAACAATAATTAAAGCACCTAGGAGCATGTATTCTCTTATCAGGAATATCGTCACCTAGGTTCCAGGTCTGTAGTTTAAAAAGATAAATTAGAGGGTTCTCTGGGCCTTGGCTTCTGTTTCTAGAAAGCGCAATTCCTCTTTCCTCCTCTCTCCCTCCCAAAGCAAAGGGGAAGGTGGAGGATGAAAACACCGAAGAAGGAACAAAAGGGACACCTGACCGGCTTTCACTCTTAAATGTTTAAAGGTCCTTCAAGGTGATTAATGCTTCCCTTCCCCTCCACTGGAATTTGCACCCAGGATAAAGGATGCATATTCTCCCGGATTTGCATCCTCCAATGATGCATAGGGAAGACCAGCAAGTGCTCGTCTGTATGAACGTCGAGGAATGAAGCTGGTGTGATGCACGGCACAGCAGAGCCTGAGGACGGTGATTGACTGGAAAGGGCTGGCCCAGTCTAAATGGGGTGCAGGTGACCTGTTGCAGGTGCAACGTTTGCCTAAACGTTGTCAAGTAAGAATCTGGGCCTGGTGTTGCCACAACTTCTAAATTTCATTCAATAAAAGATAAAAAAAAAATTTAGTTTTCTTTTCATGCGAAGTATCTCAACGTCAGCAACACATTCAAAATTTAAAAAAAGGTTTTAGAGCCAATAAAACTCTTCTACGGGCAACCAGTCTTTGGGTTTTCAAATACAGCGTCTACACTCCCTTTACAACACTCACATACAGACGAATCCCCAGGTGATACAGAGGTTTATTTTTTATCCCTCCCCATACTTGGCCCTCAAAGAGATGGTCAAAGTCTGTCTCACATAAGGTTAAATTGACTTCCTCCCTCCCCCTTTCCTTCTTTTCTTCCTTTCTTTCATCATATAGTTAGCCCAGCCAGTTCCAACTCAGCTCCTGTTTCCATGATTCTACAAAGATACATATAAGAGCTAAATCCATTTATAAGCTGGGTAGTTATTCAGTTGAACCATCACTATATAATTTTAATCACCAACTGTTATAAAAGAGAGAATATAAAGGTTAATTGAGAAAAGCAGGCAAAGTAAAAATAATAATAGCACAAATGATAAGGGAAGAGCGGAGGAAAGCTTACTTCAAGTAAGACGTTCAACATCCATCCATGGATGCAAGACTCAAATTATTCAGATGGTATGCTATTATACCCCCTATTCTATGTATTGGGTTGCTCTTCTAAATAGTGTATTTTTTTAAGAGGTGTTTCTTCACTTGCTTTCTTAATCCTTGATACAGTTTCCAAAAGTGACCTAGTTTAATTTCAAATCTCTTTGGAATCATGCCATGGGTGATTCTGAGACAATCCTCACAAGGTACCATCATTTTTTTTCAAAGAAAGCTTTGAATCAGGGACAGTTTCCTTGGTTACCAGCATCACAAGCACATGTGCCATTTCAAATACTTCCTTCCAGCTATCTTAAGACAACATTTCTGGGACCTGAGCTGAGTCTATCTTCCTCTCCCAGAGAAAAGGAATAAAGGCCAACAACATCCCTTAGAGTTCTGGATCGCAGGCTGTTTATCGGAGGCGACATCTTTAGGTACAGAGACAACAGCAGCCCTGACAATGACAGGACAACAAAATGGCATTTAGATCACACAGATAGGAATGTGACAGTGCCTTGGCCTCCTGCACACATCTGAAATCACCGTGCTCCTGATGAGCTACCGGCAGCATCGTGGAAGAGAGTCACACTGGAGGGATGCTCGCTTGCTCCTTTCCTGATATGGTCTACGCTTCTCGCCTAAAATGACATTCGGGATTTCTACCAAATCAATTAGAGGATGGTGGCCAGGGAAGTACTCTCCAATTCTACCCTTGCCACAGGCTGCAAAGACTAGTGAAATAATTCCACTAATGGCCAAAGTATGGCACGCATGTTCTATTTGAGCACAGGGGCTCAACTTGGCGCTAGGAGAGCAGGGATTCAGTCGCCATCAGAAAAGCAGAAACAAAGCCCCCCCACCTTGCCCCATAGGTGTTACATCAAAAGGTGAATTTATAAAGCTAATAAGCTTTAAGTTTTTAAATAAAAAACTAAATGAGAAATTATACATGGCACCATGTGCACTGGGAAACAGGGTTTCTGACAATATATAAAATATCATGGTTACAAAAAAGGTCTTAACAGAATCAGAGCATGAATTTTTTTTTTTTTTTTGAAAGGAGAGAAGGCAAAAGCAATGGACATTGTTTGAATACCAGCCCTAGGCAGGTTAGAACTGCACTTGGGCTTTTCATCCAGGGTGTAACTTAATCCTCAACCGATCCTGTGCAACGTGTCTTTGCTGGCCTCGCTCGGACGGCCAAAGCTCAGAGGTGCTGGGTCCCCCACAGAGCCCGTGAGCAGTGACAACCTTAGCCTGAAGCCACCATGAGTCAGTGTGCTTTACAGAACTACATTGCTGGAATCTGCCGCAAAGCCACAGACGGATAATGCAACTATTTGAAATTTTTAAAACATATTTGCCTTTTTTTTAAGTTCAAACTTTTGAAACTAGGATACAATCCTTGTGGTTTCTTACTAAACTAGAATATTTAGAGAAATAAAGAGAAAAAATATATATTAAAAAAAACTTTTCTTTAATTCTTTTTTAATTAATTTCTTTAATTCCCGCGCCTTCCACCCCTGACCTATGGATGTTCTCATTTCCCCTTAAGAACTGGGTGTCTCCTCCCACATGCCCATCGTGTACCCCCCAATCCCCACCTCCAGCCCCAGCCCCACCCCCAGCCCCAGGGCCTGGCACACCAGGGGTATAGTCTATGGCTCCATCTGGTATGCAAACTCAGGACTTTCTGTGTTTCAAAAACAAAAATGTTCCCCAGAAGACAAATGTATGATTTATGATTTCAGATGTAACTTCCATTAACTCAGTTGGAATACACACACACACACACACACACACACACACACCAATATCAAAATTCCAAAACTCACAATAGGCAGATTTTCTGTGGTCCATTAAAAAATGTATCTTCCTCAGAAACACATTTTTTTTTTTTACCACATAGCTATGGGAATGACCACATTTGGAATCCAAATTGAACATTTCTTTTCTTTAAATTCCTAAATATTCTTTGTGTGGACTTATTCCAAGTTGGAAAAAAAAAAAAAGTTGACTTAATAGTTGACATAACAGCTCCTTTAGGAATTTTCTTCTTTTTCAGTATGAAAAGTTAAACATGACGGATTCATGAGAACAGAGTCTATAAGCGCTGCGACCTGTGGAAAGCACTTACTCATCTCTTCCACTATTACGATCTAACTGTGGGCCCTTATCGCAAACAAAACAGACAAAAGCACTTAAGCATTCATGACACATGTTACTATTGTGTTTCCTGCCTCTCATTCTCTGTATCTCAGGTTGTGTTGCTGTTTTGTTGTGTTTTTTTTTTTCCCCATGTATCTGTGGCTTCCAAATCCATATTCCTAAATTCCACTTTTATATTTCCAGCTGGCTAATAGACATCTTCATACACACACCTCCTAGATGCTTCCAAATTGATATCTTCACAAACATATTATCTCCAGCAGACCCCTTAGCGTGCTGAATGACACCACTACCCAGCCAGTTAACCAGCCAGACACCTCAGAGGGCCCTCTTACGCCCTCCACCTTCTTCCCTCCCCAACATCCTACCCATTCAGCCATCTCAATTCCTCTCAGCTGCCTCCCCTTTTTCTGCTTCCTGCCATGCCTTCCTTCAGAGCCACATTCATCTCCTGCCTGGGACACAGAAATTACATGATAACTTATCTCTAACGTCGAGCCTTTTCCCACTGCATTCCGTCTCACCCACCACCAGAGCTATACAGTCGTCCTCTCTTATCTGCGGTTTGCTTCCCACAGTTCAGTTACCTGTGGTCTGCAAATATTAAACGGAAAACTCCAGAAATAAAGGTTTCATGAGTTTTAAATCTACGCCATCTAATTCTGAACAGAGGAATTACATATTTTTTTAAATGCATTCTGGGCTTGATATGCCCAGGTCATTGATTTGCTAATTCTTTCTTATCATCCAAGGTTAAATCTATATTCTATTTCAATATTAAGAATCGAAAGTACAATGAAAAGACCACCAATGGTTATATCAAGTCAGAAGGCTGGAAAAATGAGAACTTTCAAAGAAACTGCTGATGAATTATTTTTACTGAACTCTCAATTGGGCAGCAATAATGCACATGAATTATGAGTGAAGGTGAAAAGGCCTAAAACTTCCTTTGGCTGCGCTGTGAGATGGGATACTGAGTGTGCAGGTTCAATGGCTTCTTCCAAAAATAAATGAAGACACAAACAAAACCACTAACATAGGAAGGCAGATAACAGCACCTCGACTAAGTCCATGCTAGCATTTTCACTTTGCATTTTCATCCTGAAGCATAGCAACATTTCAAAAATTCTGTGAAAGCATAACATAGTCCTGTGATGCTGAAACTGCTATTTAATGAAGAAGTTTTCCAGCCCATAAAAATCTCAAATGAGAAGTAGAAAGAGCCAGTGTTTGACCTCTGAAACCTTCCTTCTCATTATGGTAAGAAACCAGGTTTTGGTGTATTTAAAAAAAAAAAAAACATTATTTTTTAACAAATTGCTCCATAAGTTCAAAAAAATCTGCTGGCCTAATTACCAGTCCTCAAACCACAGACTGACGCCTACCCCTGCAGCAACTCTCTTCTTGCAAGTGTCTTTGTGCCCCAGAGATGGAATTCCCAAGTGTAAAGTGATGGGAGATTGTAAGAAACCATTTTCATGTATCTTTATGAAACTATCTTTTGATTACCTTGGGAGATGAGAGTAGGAGAAGATGCTAGGCTTATTTGTTTGCCTTACTGATGATTTCAAATATCTCTCCTCCATTATCTCTTCCCTTTGTCTATGTTTCTGCCTTGTTTCCCTAAATTGGATCGCAGGCCTAATGGGCCAGTGCTGTCTCCAATCCTATCAATGGATGATTCCTTTATGTTTCCTTCGAGAGCACTCATGCTGCGGTTGAAACAAGGCAAAAAAAAGTGGTTTTCTTCCAGATCCAAGGACCACAGAGAAGCCTGTGCAGGGGCCAGCCAGATCTCATCTCTTCGGCCCTCTAAGTTCTTGCAGCTTCTATTAAAGAACTTCCCACATTGCACCCCATTTCCATGAGTTTTGTCTCCTCCAGCAGACGAGAAGCAACCTGGGGCAAAGAACTATCTTATTTCTCACAGTACAGAGAACAAGGCCTTAGAAAATGTCTGTGAACAAAATGACTTGTTCCTGTTTAATAAGGAGCAGCAATAATTGTTCATGTGAGTTCTATCTGCCGAGACACAAATTTCCAACTCCAGAGTCAGTCCAGACTCAGGCCTCACCCAGACCCCAGGAGAGAAAGTTCATGTTCCAACCCACAAATCCCCAGCCTGTCAGTTTGAAATCAGGTTATTGCAGGAGACTCAATTCTCGGGCAAAGCAAGCACTGTCCATAGACAGAACTGGAAGTACACACATACGCTGTTGCAAAGGTATGAAATACAAAGCCATCTCTAAATATCAGCTATTATTAATTTCTTTTATCCACAACAAATCTGGAAAGGACCAAAAGTATTTGTGTAGGGCATCCTAAAATTTGAATAGTAAAAAGGAGTCGTCAAGTTCAAAACCACTGAGGTTTCCTCCTCTAGTCATCAGGTAGCTGATACAGTGCAGGGTGAAGAATCTGGATTTTGAAATCATACAGACCTGGTCTCCAACTCGCACAGAGAACCAGTGTGACTTGGCCAAATCAAGCTTGCACTTGAATAATCCATTCAAAATGCACCACCTAATATGTGCCAGGCAGTTTTCTAGGTATGACAGACACATCAGGGAAGAAAACAGATAAAGTTCCTGCCTCGAAGCAACAGGAGTAAGGATAATAAAAGTACCTATCTCTCTCGTAGGATTATTATAAGAATTCCATACCCAGGATTAGAGGTGAAGCCCTTAGAACAGTGTCTGGCACATGAATCATGTTCCTCAATAAATAGTAGCTATTATTTAAAGCAGGAAATGTCAGTTTCCACCATCTGGAAGAAGTATGCTGGATGTACTTAAAAAAAAAAAAAAGGGTAGGATACACTGGAGGAATAGCCCATCTGTTATCCGCTGAGGCTAGGGCTGGGTGAGGTGACTGGCCACCTGCATGGATGAGGTTGCTCCCACCTACTCTTCTCCAGGCTTTGCCCTGTTGAAGAAGCTACTTTCTCATTAAGGGTGGGGACATCTGTATTATCTTTGATACTTAGAGTGCAAGAAGGGATTCTGAGAACTGTAATTGTGGCCCCTGCATCAAAGAACGTCAAGAAGTCACCTGCAAAGGAATTCTGGGTATGTGCCCTTCTCAGTGACCCTTCCCATGAGCCTTTCACTCCAACCACACAGGGCTTAAGGCAGGTATTCCCCCAATCCAGCTATTCATCAGTTCCTCCATGATTTTGCCTGGCTAGTCCTCTCACTAGCCATGTCCTTCCCTCTTCTCCTTGCCCTGGTAGACCTGATGTAACTCCACCCATCATCAAAAACTAAACGCATACAATACCACATCTGAAGGCTTCCTGAACTGAGATACACACTTGGTTCTCTTACCTGTGCCCACCTGAATACTTAACCATCTATTAAAGAGCCCCCATCTATTAAATTATTCTCTCTATGATTAGACTGCTCTGCTTCTGTGCCCAACACATTTAGAGCAACAAGCACAAATCAAATATTTCTTCTGCTCACTTACTCAGAAAATATTTATTGAGCTCCAACTCTATGGCACACTCTGTTCCGATATGCCAGGTATATGGCAATGAACCCAGGAGCCCTAAATGCCTGCTCTGTGAAACTGCCACCCTAGTGGGGAGACTGTTCCTCACTCTCCTTCCCTGTCACTGTTCTCCCCCAGTCCGCCTGGCCCCCCACGGGAAGAGAGCCAGGCACGAGCAGCAGTTGCCTGTAGCCTGTCTTCATGAACAAAATAATCCCCCTCACTTTTAGGTTATTTGAAGTGTGAAGCAAAACCCAAAGCCACGAGCCATTATTGTCCCTGCGGGATGTCACCACAAAGCTCCACCCTCTATGTCACTATCTTGATGATTCGGTGCACTTTTTGTAAAACAAGGAGATACTTTATCCACCAGAAATGGGGCTTGACACCTGTGGGCAACCAGCATGAATTCCTTCTACTCAGCCAAGATAAACTACACTCGCGAGATCCCCCATGCAGATTTTTCTTCATGAAGCTTCTATTGGCTCACACGGAATTCCCTCAGCTCCTTTACGTGGCCCACTCGTGTCACATGAGCTCTCATTCGTGTATCGCCTTAGCGCTGTGCCCGGCAGGTTCAGGTAGATAAGTGTTTCCCTTCCAACCACACTGCAAACGTCCTCTGCAGTAGCAACCCCTCATATGACAGGACCACACAGTAGGTGCTCAATAAGTGTCTGTAATGTTTCATTTCCAGAAAAACTTATTCCTGAAACCACTGCTATTGGGGGGCAGGGAGAAGGGGGAAGGCGAAGGGGGAGGAATCCCAAATCTATGCCAAAAAACAGGTTAAAGTCGAACTCACTTCCAGAAAGGGAATGACACAAAATTTCCAAGAAGAAAAACTGTCCAGTGAATCAACAATATTGACCACATGGAACTTTCCATGATCTCATCAAACATTCTGAGTCTGTTCAAAGCCAACAGATAACTCATTTACATCTGTCCATTGCACTCAGGTCTGACCCTAAACAGTCCCTTCAAGAATTTTGCTTCACTGGTCCGTCCTTCATACCTTAAAATGATTACAACCAAACATCAGGACTACTGTTTAATTCAGACTGAAATGGACTATTGTTTTTTTTTTTTTTCTTTACCTAACACTGTCTATGGCCTGACTATGTGCTGGTCCCTATGCAAAACTACGTGTGTGATCTCCAAATAGCAACCATGGTATTGGTTCTTCTACTGATCGATCCCATTTTACAGGTAAGAAAATGGAGACTTAGAGAGGGCAGGTCACACAGCTAGGAACTGGCAGATCAACCCAGAGCTGCTGACCGCCATGGACCACACACCATGTGAGGAGTCTGAAAACTACGGCCTGAGGGCCAGATCCAGCCTGCCACACACTTCCCTCCACAAAGTCGTACTGGAACCCAGCAAAGCTTGTCTGCGTGTGTGTAGTGTCTTCGGTGGCTTTCCTGTTACAGCAGCAGAGTTGAATAGTTGCCAGCGAGACTGTATGGCCCACGAAGCCTAAAATATTTACTATCTGGCACTTCACAGAAAAAGTTTGCCAACCCCTGGTCTAGGCCACACTGGCAAAGATAAAATGTTTAAGTACGATAAGGCCCAACATATCGTACACAGAGTACTGAGCGTGAAACAAAAACGGAAGCTTTTCCGTGACCTTAAAAATTGAGAGTGGGAACAGTCTTTGAGAGTCATCCGCCTTCTGTTCCTGAATTATAAGTTGAGCCTGGCATTAGTAAATGCCTCATTACCCTAACTCGCATTTAGGAACACATATACTTAGGATATTAGAAGTATTTATTGCTTGCAGAATTGTCTGGTAATAAAGAAACTGCCCCGTTGGTCAAACAGTAAGAGAAGATTTATCAGCTTCCTATGCAAAGTATTATACGCAGACCTAAACAAACTGAGGAAGAAAGTGCAAGTTCCCCATAAAGGACAGATGGGACGGTAGCAGTGGTGTGAGCCTTCCTCCATGCGAGCTCTTGCACCAGCGGAAGTTAGAGAGCGAGAGAGTCTACATTATCCCCGAATGTGCAATCAGGGCACTGACATCATTATGCAGAATGTGGCACTGCTTCGCCTGTGATGAAGGCTGCACTATCCCTCTGCCCACAACCCAATTCATCATCGTTTTCCCTTTAACAATTAACCTCTCCTCCTGTGTCATCCATCTTTGAACGTCACCATCAGGACTGAAAGCTCAGTCTCCCTCTCTCCCCCATGCACCATACGTAATACCTATCTGGGTCCTTGCACCAAATGCCTCCCTCTCTTTCTACGGATGTGGCTTTCAAGCTAGTTAGGACCCCCATATTTCCAGCTTAAATGTTTTTATTCCTTTTTTTTTTTTTTAGCCAAGCCAGTCATAGGGTCCCGTTGCATCCCACTTTAGTTCCTACTGGTTATCTTCTAGAAGTGTCTCTAGTTCTCATTCCTGCACCTCCCTGACTTCTAAGAAGCTACCAAATTAAAGAAAATTCTTGGCCCTGTGAATCATCATCATCATCATCATCATCATCATCATAGACAAACCCCAGTAACCTACTGGGCATACATTAAGCCCACCAGGGTAAGCTGGGGCCTTCTGGAAAACACAGAGATGCACAGAAGATGGCAGCTCACATGGACTGCGCCAGCAGCCGGGTCGGAGTTGGCTGTGTCCACTGCAATTGACTGACCCTGGCCCTCCATCAAAGGCCTGGTACGTCCCCTGTGCCAAGGAGGGCACAGAGATCGAGAGGATAGGGATAAGTGGAGGAGAAGAAATCCACATCAATGTGGAGGATGCAGAGGCCACTCTCCGCACCGCCTCTCCCTGCCTCTGCCATCTCTGAACTTCGTAATACTTTGTAGTCCTTGAAGTGACTTTTAGAAAATTAAACCTGGAATTACATTTATATACTTCCTTTCCAAAATTGAAAACTCCTGGAGGGTTGTGGTCTAGTTTTATTAATCTGTAAACCTCCTCAAACACCCAGCCTGGTACCCAGCTGGAGCTAAATGAAGAACAAAGGGCTATTCCCTCCTCCAGGAAGTATAATGTAGGAATGGAAAAGAAAAGATCGCTCAGAAAATCCATCAACAGAATACCCCCAAGAGGTCCTTTTTTTGTGGTTTGTTTATACCCCAACATATATTCACCAGGACTTCCTGAAAATACTTTTGAGGAAACAAAGACCATGAAAAATTAGCTGCCAGATTTGGAATGGTGAGTTCCTGGGGAGGAGGGGGAGGGACTGCTATAGGAACGGCCACATAGGGCGACTGGATTTCCTAAGGAGAGGAATTCATTTCACTCCAAAAATGGGGTAAAGCAGCCACTCTCAACCCTGGCTGCATGGAAGAATAGCCTGGGGGGAAGTTTTAAAAATTGGGATGGCCAGGCCAATCTCAGACCAAAGAAATCCAATTCTCTGGGGGTATGAGCCCAAGCACCTGGGGTTTTAGAAACTCCCCAGGATGTTTCCAATGTGCAGCCAAAGTAAAAACTACTGGAGAAGGGGCCTGCCTTGGGATGCTAACTCCACTTATTACTAATTGTGCGACCTTGTGCGAGATACTCCCTGTGCATCCTTTTTCTTCAACCTCAAATAATGCCTTGACTAGCTGTATGACCTCAGCCCAGTTCCCCCAAACCCCTGTAAGAAGACAGTCCTAATAGCACTTAACCCTCATAGGGTTATTTTCAGCACTGAATGAAAATACATCAAAGTTCTTAGAACAGTGCCCAGCACACTTAAGGCACTCTATACATGAGAGCTATTTTTATCCTCGAAGGTATAAAGGTTTTATAATACATACCCCAAAAGCAGAGGACTAAATACAAAGGATCTGATATATATAAAAAAAAATGACTGATTAATAAATAGCACTTTCTTTTCCCACTCTTACATCCCACTCACAATTACCGCTGAATATGAATCTAACCTGGGGGCCCCCAGGACATAGAAATCTGGCTCTCCAACACTCACCTAGGGCTGCCAGATAGAATACAGGGGCATACTCTCAACTATTAAAAATTATTCACTGCGTATCTGAAATTCAGATTTACCTGGCCATCCTGTATTTGGATTTGTTAAATCCTGAAACCCTATATCTACCTGTCATTTAAATTTAGGCTAAAACTGAGGCAGGGGAGGCGGAGTCTAGTCCATGGAGACACAAAAATATATCAATATCTGGGACCTTTGCTGCCTTGCTCTCTGGTAGGCAGAAGAAATAGTACTACAGTTTATAAGCAAATAGCCAGCTCCCTACATAGGGTAAGTCAACGCATTGTTAAAGTGAACAAAAACCAGGATGAAACTATTCAAAGGCAAAAGAGGGCAAGAAGGGAGAAAGCTTTCCTAAGCTGACGCCTCTATTTTGCAGTCACTTACCATCATACGTGAATGTGAACTGTAGATGTGCACAGAAACCCTTGTCTCCTGGTGGAACGGGCTGCAACCCACAGGGCAAAAGTTTCACTATAAATTATTTAGCCCTATAAATGATGCAATATCAAAACCCAAAGACAGGCTAGAGGCTTTGAGAATTCGACGCCCTACGGATCCCCAAGGGGTCATGTGTTTTATTTTTTATTTTGTTTTAACCCTCCCTTTACAAAAAAAAAAAAAAGTTAAGTTTATTTTACTTTTTCAAAGCAATTTTTCCTATGAGAAGGCAGCAAAAACAGGCACATCAGAAAAACAACTTTCTTGAAATCCATTTCACAAAGTATTTGTATTGAATTCCCAAAACAAGGTCCCAGGGGAAATGCTCAGTGCTGAATGATGTCCACCATAATTTGGCTATATATGTGTAAGAAACGGAAGATTAAAACACTACAGAAGTTAAGAAGCGTTAACAGCCAATGAGTCAGCTGGTTCTGTAAGAATTGAATTAAATCAGCCACTAGATTGTTCATTGATTATCAGCGAAAGCTCTCCTGCAAAGGCATGCTTTCCAGTTCACTTGGCTAATCCCTTCTGAACAAGGATCCAAGGAATGAATATTATTTATCCAATGGCAAGCTGCACAAATTAATCTCACCAAGCACCATGCTGGCAGCCAAACACAATCGGTAAAATAATTCCGGACTATCATTATAAGCCAATAACAAGAACTCAAGCTCTGTTGCCCAACGCCCTCCCCACCGCCGACAAAAAAAAAAAAAAAAAAAAAAAAAAAAACCCAAGTTATAAAAGGTTAAAATGACACCCCACCACTTTATAGCCAACTACTTGGGACTGGTGGGACACATGGAAATATTTTTTAAAAAAGAGAAAGATAAGGTAGAAGCTATTTGGTTTTTTAACAGAAGAAAAGTAAAAAGCCAAAAAAAAGTACTCCATGCATCAATCTGGGCAAAATTCACATTAAAACCCAAACTTTAATGAGCATATAGCAACAGCATTTCCGCCCCCCGTTTGCTTAGGTAAGTTACCACATGTACTAATAACCTAAATGAGTTTGAAATAATCTGATTGGGTATTTTTTAATATAAACAGTAGACACCAATCATTTTACTGGACAAGCAGCAGATTCAGACAGCAACCCACAGGATCCTGAAGCCAGTTATTGGCAAAATTCCAGCTTCACAAGGTGGTTAATAATACATGGTGCAGAAACAGCACAAAGGAAAGGGGGCCAGGAGGACAAGAAATGCCCCATTCACGACGCCCCGCATCCCTGGCACAGTCGGTCTGAATGCTGCTCTTATGAGGCTGCCAGCTTTGAAAGTAAAAAAAGAAAAAGGGGAAAAAAATATGTGTAACTTAAGTTGGAAAGAAGGGAGTTCTCTGTTTGCTGTGCTCACTAGGAGACAGAGGAAGACACTGCCAAAGAACCTTCATCTTCCCGCAGAGAAGCTTATTTCTTTCTGGCCGCTGGATATGCAGTTTAGAAAGCAACCGCATCAGCTTAATAAGTGGCATGCTAATGGGGCAAAAGCAGAGCCCTGCAGGTGGAGGTGACTGCAGGAGCCTCCTAGCTGTCTGCCTGGGAGACACTGCCCAGGGCTCAGAATGTCACGTGTGAAACCCTACTCCAGAGGTCAATGCTCTGTGTTCCATGCTCCAGCGGTTTGGTTTCTCTGTAGGTCCACTGACTGGACGTTGCCTGGCATGCTTTTCTTTCATTCAAGGTCAAGACCAATTCTATATGCCCATTCACCTCAAGGTAAAATGACATTCTGCTGCCCTCATGGGGCTGCACAGCCACCAGTCTTGTGGAGGAAAGAAAGTCCCTGAATAAAGGAAGAAAGATGCTGAGAGTATGGAATCAATTTCTAACTCTTCAGCTACTGTCAGGCTTGAAATAGGCCCGATTCTAGAGGGTATTTTCTGTTCCGTTTGAATAGGTGACCTGAGTTAAGAAAATGAAATACTGGTAACACTGACAGGGAAAGACAAACATTGACGGGTGTGTGTGTGTGTGTGTGTGTGTGTGTGTGTGTGTGTACACAATTACGGATCATCCCACTTCATGTATACCTATGTAGTATATCTATATAAAGTATTATATTAATGTTACACATATTAATATAATATATAAATTACATTTTTATATGATTTCACTTTATCCTCAACAAAACTTTCTGAAGTAGATCCATCTGTAATCATTTTGCCTTTAAGGAGACCACGGTGGAGAGCCCAAACTGCCTGATTCTAAAGCTTGTGCTCTCGGTCTTACTGGTAGTTCTCAGTTTTCAATCAGCCTCTACACCAGAGGGGAAGCTCACTTTTTGGTGAGGAGCCTAGAGAGTAAGCACTCGGATGCTGTGGGCTGTACAGTGCCTGCTGCAATGACTCAACGCTGCCACTGTGGAGGAAGATCAGCCAGAGACAATAAGTACATGAAGGAGTGTGGCTGGGTTCCAATAAAACTTTATTGATGTCATATAAAGTTCACATATCACAAAACATTATTCTTCCGCTTGATTTTTTTTAACCATCTGAAAATGTGAAAACAATCCTGAGCCCACAGGTCAGAGTTTGCCAGCCTGGCTCTTGAGCATTCATAGATAACACCTCGATTAATGCTGGAGACGGGGTGGAGAGTCAGGGAGATTATGCCGCCCTCACAACTTGATGGGAGAATGTCCTGTGTTGTTCAATGTTGTTTTAAAACCTCATTCCCACCTTACAAGCCGAGTGTCTTCCCCATCACACCACATGGAACAAATGTAAAATAATCCTTGCCTTTGATACTGGAAGGGAGCAGATAATGCATACATGGAGATATAGTAACATTTAACTAAAAATGAACTGAGTTCACATATTAACATACAATTTCAAAATGCATCCTCTTTTAAACCTCTGAAGCATCCTGTAAATTCAGTTTGCTTCCTGGGCACAATCACCTATCAGTCATCCTGGAGGGAAAAGAAGATAAAGTAAAACTAGCTGAAAATCACAAAAGTAGGAGATGGACAGACTGGGCAGGCAAAAGGAAGCAAAGGGAAGGCAATGCTGGCCAGAAATGAGTACGACATACGACGCTATGAAAATCTCTCCAAATTAGCAGTGATGGGCTGACCTCCTTGTTTTGGAGTGTGGAGGTAACTTATCACTAGTCAATATATTTCTCCCATGACTTTCCCCAAACACAGAGCACTGACCTGTTGCTGCAGACAAACCCCAACAGCTCTCAGCGCTCGACTAGCAGTATCAATAACATCAATTGTGCACTAAATTGCTCCTAAAAATGTACTCTCCTCTGGCTTGATTTCTCCACATGGTTGGCCTGCGATTTCCTGTCATGCATTCCCCACATAAAGTGTAATCGCATTTCAAAGTCAGACCTAACCTTGTCACTGGCTCCTGGAAAGCGGAGTGACCGACCACAGTGCAGGCTTCCTGAAGAGAAAGGTGTGGTGGGGGCAGAAGCAGTTCTGAGTGTCAAACACTGCTTTGAGGGGAATAAAGAAACTAACCTTTGCCCTCTCGCAGTCTTTCCACGTTAAGATCATATGCAAATCGTCTGAAATAACCCTTACCATTGCCCCATTGCCCAGCCTTTCATGATGGGAGGGGAGATGCGAATAAATATATTTAAGGCCACTCTCGCAATTCAGAAATGAAGGTACCACAAACAGTGGCCAACAGGTAATATCCTTGTTATCCAATCTCAATCAATGATTAGAAAATGATTGAAATGATTAGAAAAAACTGCCCCCCCCCCAAAAAAAAATCCTCAGGATACTTCCTCCTAATACTTATGTTCTAATTTTTTAAAAATTAAAAAAAAAATTTTTTTTTAAATCTTTAAACGTTGTTTAATATTCACATCTCCAAAGGAAGTACTGGACCAAATGATTCTCACTTTGTTTTGGAACATTTCAAATGATGTCCCAAAGCAGTTTAGATTCGTGAGATTGGGTGAGTAAAGAAGTTAACGATAAGAAGCAAAGGTTATTACACAGCCTCTATTTGGGATAGAGGAGACCCATTCATCTGCAGTGAAGGCAACACAGAGCTTAAAAATAGCCTGCCTTCCCTGAGGAAAGTGGCTCCCGCACGAGGGCACCTCCCTCGTGTGGCTGGAATCCGAGGAATCTGGGAGAGAACCCTGGACGGCTGCCGTGTTAGGGGATCCTCCTCTGAATGTGGGACACAATGGGGCCAGCTGCCACTCATGACCTCCATCAGCCCCTGCATCCGTCATCCTGCCAGGCTCCACACGGCTCTCACCGTTGCTGGGTTGGCGGGGACGAACTTCTCATTTGTTGAAGCCTGACACATCCCTAATAGCATTTCCTTAGCAGCCTCGAAGACAAGTGTGTTGAAAGAGCAGCAGAAAGCCCTGGTTGGAAAACTGTCACGGAAGACAATCTGGCTATCACGTGAGGTCTCCAACGCCCCTGACAAGTCCCATTAGAATGGAGGCCCTTTCTGAGCCCTTTCGTGGTCTGCTTTTGTGTCTGGGATGGTCCCCTTCAGTGCAGAGAAGATGGAGATTTCTCCAAGGCCAAGGCCACTCTCAGAAGTTCCGTGACAGCACACAGCCACTCGCTTCAGTAACTGCCACTTCATGCGCTGGGCATCACTGTTCTGTGCTACTCAAGAACGCCGCGCTCTTACATAACAACACGAGGATCTCTCCACGCGCCCGGGGAAGAAGCATCGGCCTGGACACAAAGTACCATTTTCCACATTTATCTTTCAATACCTTCATTTCAGACTAATGTTTTTAACAAGCCTTTTCAAGAGATGGGCACTTTAAACACCAACTCAAGATTGCCAGAGGCAGGAAGACCTGTCCTGCCATAGGCAGCTTTCGGAATCTTTTGACTAAAGGGAGAAGGCTGCTTTCTTTAAGCAAATAACGAATGGTTTCAGTTACGATTTATTTATTCTCACAACCCTGTTGGTAGGTACTATGACTGCCCCCACTTTAGCGATAAGGGAACTGAAGTACAAACAGGTTACCTGCAAGGCCATGCAGGTTGTAAGTGCTGGAGACAGGATATGAATCCGTTATGACTCCTGGTCAAAGCTCTGAACCACTCTACTTCTGCTAAACCTCCACAACTAGAACAGCCTATCCCATTATAGTACGAGCTCCAATCCTTTCTCCCTTCAGTGTGGAAAAGAAAATACCATCTTCAGTGAAGCTCGGTCCAACCAACAGAGCAGAGGTCCTCAGCGGCCACTCATGAGACACTTGGCTGGCCAGAGACATTTTTGATTGTCGTGACTGGACAGGAACAGGGGTGCTGTTGGCGGCCATTGGGTAGAGGCCAAGGATGCAGCTAAACATCCTATACAAAGTAGAGGGCAGTCAGACAAAATGTCAATAATGTCAAAGCCTCATGTAAGTACCCTCATGCCGTAGATCTTCCCTCCATTCCTTTTCTCTGCCATGGTCTTCAAGTGTATTGACTGTGCACCCAAACCTATCTAGAAAAACATCTTTCTCAGCACGTAAGTCTTTCTTGCTCTTCCCCTACCTGACCTCCTTCCGCCAACCCACCACCTAACCAATTTACATAGCCCCATCTCTATGCATTCGCTCAGCTCATCCCACTTCATCTAACTCCTTTACAGGCTTCAAAAGATATTTCAAGTGGTGCTTGCCTGAGAAGACCAGCCCATAGCAATGATCTCTTCCCCCTAGAATTTGTACCTCCAGTTCTTCAGTTAAAATGCACCACCGGCTGACACGGCTGATAAAAATGATGACTGCCACTGCATTCCTACCACGTGCCCCATGCTTTGGTCAAACATTGGATATATATTTCTACCTTTAAGGTAACTCTGACAAGACTGAAGCTTAGTGAAGTTCAGGGAGTTTGGCCTCGGCCTCAGTGAGTGGGAGAGCCACTTCCAAATGACTCCCAAGCTCAGGCTCTTTCTGAAGGGGTCCCATTGTCAGGCGCGGGTCAGTTCTGGTCTCTCACGCTCTCCTCCAATAACCCCCTAAGCACGTGGCAGGATGTTCAACAACCACCCACTGGTGGATTGATCTGATAAGAAGCACCTCTCTGGGGCTTGGGGGCCACTCTCCAAAAGAAGGTCTCACTGTACAAATTTCTCTTTTATTATCCCCACACATATAAACACATCATTCATTTCGCTTTCTCTTATTGCACATATTTTTAACCGCTTTGTGGAGCTACAATTGCCATGCGATAATCACACATATTTAATTTGTACACTTTAACACGTGAAACAATCTCCAAAATCAAGTTAACAATATATCCATCACCCTTGAAAGTTTCTTTCTTCATGGTTCTCTCTTTACTACCACCCCACCCACCAGGCAATTACTGATCTGTGTTTCATTACTGTAAATTCATTTGCATTTCCCAGAATTTTATGTAAATGGCATCATCTAGTACCTATACTCTTTCTTCCTCTGGCTTCTTTCATTCTATGTATTTTGAGACTCACCCATGTTAGTGTGTATCAACAGTTCATTCTTTCCATTGCTATATGTTATTCCATCGTGTGGATATACCACAGTCTACCCATCCAAATGTTGGCAGACATTTGTGTTACATCTACTTTAACGCTATTACAAATAAAGTTTCTATGAGCATATGTATACAAGTCACCATTCTCTTTTAAATTCATTTCCAGCCAAGGAAAAATTTTGCCAGATCATGAGATTGTGTTCAATTTTGAACTCTTTTTCCAGCATGAAGAAATGGAGATGGGACATGAAACTTTGCTCTTTTACTGAGTGCACGTTGCAGAAATGGCTAGCAGCATGTTCTTCCAGGACAGATGGCCTGTCTTGTCATTTGGACCCATCACTTAGTAATAACTGAACCTTATTTCAATTTCCTTATGCATAAAATCAAGATAACAGAACCTACTTCATAGGGCTGTTGTAAAGATTGAATAATGATGATAATCCACACACAAGTGTAACCCTGTACCCAATGTATGATTAAGTGTTCAATAAATACAGGATATGATTACTGTTAATACGAATATCTATTGTGGAAAAAACGACTAAGCCTCATTATGCCTTCAAACAAGAATTCCTATTACTTCTGCCAAATTTCTCTATACTGATTTTACCTTCAATGATCACTCTACCACTTCAAAATCAGACAGCAACCAAAAAATGGTCTAACACGTTGCTTTTCAGACCTTGTTTAAACCATGCCTCCTTTGGGGAGAA
This sequence comes from Macroglossus sobrinus, assembly GCA_004027375.1. NCBI lineage: Eukaryota > Metazoa > Chordata > Mammalia > Chiroptera > Pteropodidae > Macroglossus > Macroglossus sobrinus. The sequence continues at coordinate 150,980 of PVKZ01001167.1, forward strand.
AAAAAGTTTTAATAAAAAATCTCAGAAGAGTTGACACATTTACCTAAAAACACATCAAGCATAAGCTTTTTACCCCAGGTCTAATAGGACAGAACTAGTAAGAACATGTTGCACCCTTCTAAACTAGCAGCTCACCGTGAGTCACCTATTTATTCATTCATCAGAGAGAAGGAACTGAATGGATTTAGTGAAATCCAACTAGTTTCCAGGAAAACTGTGATAAATACTTCTCGTACACTGGTTTACTTTACCCCACCCCACCCTCACCCACCCCCATCTACTCAGCCCCTAATATCCACTCCTTGAACGAGCACATGTGCAGGCAAGTCTGAAAAGGAAGTGTTTGGAAGGGAAGTAATTGGCACTAGGTGAAGAAGAAATGTGTAATTTGAGCTTAGATGACCATCTGCGAGGAAGGCTAGGAAGGGCCCCTGCACTGGGCAGGCCAGTCCAGACAAAACAGTAGGCTTCCCACGAAAAGAGATTGACAGCCGCACTACTGACACATTGATGTGATCAGAAGAATAGCAGGACAGGGCAGATTTTCAAGGGTTCTACTAGAGCAGTGAGCCCAAAGGGGAGCTTGCGGGAGTTCTCAGCCTTGGCTGGAAATGAAGTGCCTGGTGGACTTGGCAGGGGTAGCTGGAGAGCTCAAGAGGCCAACTCCGTCAGCGAGGAGAAGAGTTCCCCAGAGTAGCAGCAAACTCTGCCCTGTTACAGAACCACCCTGGAGCTGTGATTCATTTTCTCCACAGCTAGTCCTGGGAGGCGGAGCAGGAACATCCTCAAGGATGCTCTTCTTTCTGATTACAGTATGTAGAGGGCTGCAGGACAGCGTAATAATACAGATGTGGCAGAGAAGCCAGTCTCTTCTCCCAGTACATCCCCACCCCAAATCCCTGCCTTCCCCGAACAGCCTTTCCGGACCTCCATAATTAGGTCTCAAATTCATGCTCCCATCCCACCATTTATGTACCCTCAGAACATTTACCATAGCAATTAATACAACATCTGATTACTGTCTGTTCCCCAGCTCCACTGTAAGCTCCAACAGGGCTGCCTTTTTGCTCACCACCATATCCTCAGTACCCAGTGCAATTTTTGAGGAATATAATAGGTGCTCAATAAATATGTGCAAAATGAATGAATGTGATAGGTTGAATTCATGAATGCTACACTTCCGTTCTTTTGTTCTGCATCTGAGCCATGATTAGTAAGGCCGTCTTCCCACTGAGTACCTAGGACGGCTAAGAACCCAGGTCAGTGCCTAGCACATGGAGTTCAATAAATGTCTACTTTCTAAAAAAAAAAAAAAAAAAACTAAAATGATCTGCACCTAAGCAAACTGCTCTCTCCACCCAGAATGTTTAGTTGTTTCAGGAGAATATTCCTTGATGATAATGTATCTCTCAACACCTCTACGCCACATAACTTCCCCCACCCACATACACACAGACATAAATATGCACCAGAAACATACAATGTAATGAGAAAAACTGGAGTTTGGCCATTTTCATGGCAAGGAAAATTTACTAAAAAGTATCCACCAAATTGGGAGTAGGTGATAAGAACGAGTTTAGCTGTAGCTACAGGAAACAAGGAGAAAAAACTTGTTTCTGTGCTCTAGGATTTCCAAATTCATGTTCTCGGCTTGGAAAGTAATTTACCTTATCTTGTTCAGCAGTCACATGACCTACCAGTCAAGAAGTAGAAGTAGCCAATATTTCAATAAAAAGTTGAAGTATCACGTAAAAGCACTTCACACTCTGGGGAAAATGGCCAACTTTGGCCATAAACTTACAAGTATGTTTCTCTTCACTGCAGGTTTAATTCTCTAAGAAAAACTCCATAATCAGGGAAAGTATGGACAAAGTAGGTAGCAGGAGTTCTTATTTATCCTACTATCTCCTCGTACAGAGAAAAACCAATTATCTCACTAAATGGTTGAAAAGAGACAGCAGTCATCTCAGGCCCGTTTGAGTTTACTTTGTATGAGAATGTCCAGAACAAAAATTTCTTTCTAAAGAAGATTATTACATCTACCTGAAACAAAGTACTTTAAACATAAGATAGGTCAAAAACTCAAAAAATTTTCCATTGAAGGGCTTTTGATGTGTGTGTATATTGCAGATATAGGTTAGATATACTGTATATAAATTCACATGGATAAATATGTGGATAGATATACATATACAGATCAATGTGAATATAGATAGAAGTATATGATTGATAGATGGATAAAAAGGATGGACTGATTGAGAGACAGACAGAAAGACAGACAGACAGATAAGCAGGTAGACAGGAAACTTAAGTGGATTAGGCCCACAGCAAAATTAAATTCAGCTTCCCTTATCCCACCCACCAATGTTTCCGTCTCCCCTCTGCTTCTCTGCATGATGGTCCTAAATATCTCTCTTACCTCCAACTCAATGAACCACAATTTTCTGGGAAGAAAGAACGGATAAATTAATTAACCTTAATGTTCATGTAAATGGCTGATAAAATGCTGGTGGGTCCTAAACAGAAAAACACCTACTCTGGCCTAGTTAAGGCAGGAGTCCCAAACCCTATTATTTCAGTCCCATGATTCAGACTGGGAAGTAGTTTTTCTGGGGCAGAGAAGAGAACCCAGGAGTTCTCAGGAGCACAGTTCTAAGGATATAATCATCCTTTTCCACAGAGTACCCTGACGGCAATGCTGTCAACTTGGTTAGTGGGGAAGTCTCATTTAACAGAATATCCTTACCTCTGTGGTCCATTTACAGCTGGACATACAAGGAGCATGTATGTGCGAGATTTGGAAAGTGGAAGTGAGGTTTAGTCCATTACTCTCAGAAGGTCGATGGACAGATGCAAGGTGCCCAAGAGGTCTCAGCTTATACTTACTTCTGCTCTCACCACCTCTCATGCTTCACTTTTGTCGTCCTTCTTCAGTGGCATCCAAGTGAGACTTTCTCCAAACCTTTGACTCTCCCCATGAAACTTTTACTTCCCCAGCTCTTCTCATATTTGACAAAGGGTCCATTCCTATAATAAACCCCTTCATCCCATCACACTACCATGGTTCTACTTCTTCGACTGAAACTTGACTAATAAATAGGATAATACAGAGAAAAGACTTCAGTTTTTTAAATCCTGTGTATACATACTACTGATAGACTTAGGAAACCACTTGCAATCTCAGGCCACTGGTCACAGGGGCCAAAAAACTGTTCATTAAAGAACGTGTTTCTAAAATCCCACACACACGGCCCATCTACACTGAACCACACCCGTCTTCAAAACAAATATCACCAGCATTGCATACAGCTCTAGAAGGAACCAAGTGACCCAAGACTGCTGAGTTTCCAATATTTTGCAAGATGAACAAACAACTCTTGAGTAATGATAAATAAGTAACTTCCTTCCTGTGAATTATGTTCTTACCCCAAAAATAAAATAAATCTTTTCCCAGATTCCATTTCGTCTACTACCAATACATCCATTTATCAAATTGCTTTAAACTAGTGGTCACAAACTGGATACTTGCAAGTTGATTTTGGCTCACAGGCGTGTTTGGTTTGGCCCTCAGTGTTTTTCAAATGTTTGAATTAGTTCGGATTTTTTAAAATTGGGTGATTTCCCCTAAAATTCCACATTTCCAGCTTCTCCTGAAAGACCTGGTTGATGGTCTTGGCCCCTCCCCTTCCTGTCCCCCCATCCAGCCCACCGTGGTCTCACTTCTCTGCATATGGCAACCTTCCCACTGTGCGCTCCACTCACAACACCTGCTTGGGCCCTGAGAACATTTGAGAATGCAACCATTAATCTGCAATCTTAGGAAGCTAGTACCAGGGGCCTCCAAGGCTCAACGAGACAGTAGCCTTTGTTGTGATGTTTGAGTTTCTTCAACTGTTTTACCCTAGGATGTTTCTCAAACGGAGGCTTGTGGCTGTGCGTAGCCTCTGCTGTTAAGGGCCATTTATTTACATCTGGGGTTGCTCGAAAAGCCTGAGTTTTCCAGGTCATCGCGTAGCGCAGCCCTCAGGTTAAAGGACAGGCGACTAAGAAGAGCTACACACCTTGCGCAATTAAGGGGCTGTATCGACACGTCCAAGAACAAGCTGTAACATAACACCACCCAGCTCAGCTGCTCCCACAGAAAAATCACATCCTCAGAGCCTGTGATGCATGTCTGTTACTCTTCACCAAGGAAAGCGATGTGAGGAGGACACATACGTATCTGCTTTCTATTAGTGAAAATACTGCTTAGTATCGTTTTCTCTCTTTCCTGACATCGTGAGAGGGTAAAAGGAAAAGGAGAAATGGCTGCACAGTGGATGTTCTCAAGAAAAAGCGATTTGCAGGCAAGAAGCCTGAGCCTGAAAGGAGGAAGCAGCAGCAGCAGAAACACACAGAAACGCCACACACGGTCCTTTCTGCAAACTGTGGTTGGGGGACTTGGGGTAAGTTACTTCCCCGCTCCCTGCCCTGGTTTTCTCATCTAAATCAGTCATAAGAGCACTGTGGTGAGAATGGACGAAAAGCTCCATGCAAAGCAGTTGGCAGGTGTGCTGGCACACACACTCAATAAAGGCTCAAATTACTGTTATTGTTTTATTATTATCAACAAAGACAATTCATGCCAAAACTAAAAGCATATTCAACCCAAACAGGAAAGGGGGTTCCATTGGCACCTACTGCAGTGAAAGGCAGACTTTGTATATCAAGCGTTTTCACATTGGCCGTTGTAGGAGATGCAGTTTGGAAACTGTTTGGGTTTGGTTTGGTTCAAGAGTTACTAGCAAATACACTTCCTAGGAAATGTGCTAATAAAATTGTTCATCTGTGTAGAATCATGGTGTGGCTCATTACACACCTAAAACCATTTCATAAGCCAAGGTTCAATATCCCAAGCTTTCCACCCAAATGTTCAAACGTAAAATAAAGCAAGTGCCCCCACATCTGGCACAGCACACTCTGGGGTGAGGGGCTAGATTGACGAGGTCTCTAGCATAGTATGAAAATCACTTTGTTCAACTTGAATTTCAAGATTTAACCACAAGTCATCTGAAAAGGGGCAAGCTAAGTAAAGTACAGATATGTTTAGCTGGTCAGCCAAGTAACATTCCAAGATTTTAAAGGCACAGGCTGGTTTCTAGTAAAAAGTTCAAGAAACTGAGAGTTGTTCATCTATGCAGATTTATTAATCAAATACTATTTCCATTCTGTTTTCCTCATGATAAATTAATAGTAAGGACATTGTCCCATTTTATAGGAAAAGAATCTGAATAGGTAAAATGATAAAATACTTTGAATTTAAAAATTTCAAATCTCTCAAGTATGATTATCTCTATAAAGAAAGAAATTCCACAGGAAACTTAAAAGAAGGGACATGGCTTAAGATGGCAGAGCTTCATTAAAAAAACAAACAAACAAAAAAAACCACCAATTGTTAGGTAGCATTCACTCATTTTTAGAGGTTAACTCAAGAGACGTCTAGTTAACTGAAGGACTGTCACTCGATGACGTTTTTTCTACCTTCCTGGTCATTACGGTCTCTGCATCTGAACAATCCTTCCCCAATTGACACAGATTCTATGAAAAGGTTCTTTGGTGCCTGCTAAACTACACTGAAGGCTCATTCACTGACTCATTCAATATTTTTAGGCAGAGACCTAGCACCAGGTGAGCCTAGAAGTCCCAAGATAAATAAACTGCATGAGGGACATGGACTGAGAGATACAGATTTCCCAACAGGGCATGACATGCTTTACCAAAAGACTGCTCAAGGGAAGCAGAGGAGAAAATGACCTGGCCAGTCTAACCGGGGCATTATCCCAAGACTCAAAGAAGTGAGGACGTTTGATGTAGGTGTACATAAATCAATAGAATGTCACCAGCTGGTGGACGGAGACGCTTTCCGGGGCATTTAAAGCAGAAGCAATAGCCTGTTATCAGCCCAGGAATGTGAAGGATGTGAGACAGTCATGAGTAATAGAAATAAGGATGACCTGGAAAGAATAAATAGGGCCAATTTAGGAAGGACTATACCTCAAGGCTTGATTTTTTTTTTTCTTACAGGAAAGGGACAGGTACAGAAAGCTTTTAAACAAGAATTTCACCTAATTGGATCAGTGTTTCAGAAAGAGAAGTTCTCTATGTAATTTGAAGAAAGCAGGAAAACTATGCTAGACTATTTGTCAAAAATACGAATGTACAATTTATTCTGTTTAACATGTTTCTGTCATTTACCCATCCCCTCCACTTCCAACCACCCCATAACTATTGTTAGGTCATTATAAATTCATAAACTAAAAATAATGTAAATGCCTAGCTTTCTGGAACATCAAGGGTGCAAATCTGAAAAGCAGCAGAAGAAAATGTCTCATCTCTACCTGAAAGAAATAATTAAATGCAAACTTTTCTAAAGATGATGATGACTTGTATAGTTTTTTTTTTCTTTGACTTGAGTTACTTATAAAACTTGCCATCACTGACAAGCACAGATTAGGTGAAAATTCTTTTTTTTTCTTTAACAGACAAAAAATTGAGAATAAGCAATTGACAGTTACAGTAAAAAAAAAACCTCAAGTTCCTTTTTAAAACAAAGAAGTACGTATCTGCTTAGTAACTATAGTGCTAATCAAGGCAATCACACATCATTCAAAATTATCACAAACCCATATTTTCCATTGCAGTTCATCTAGGGGTTTTTATATGAAAGGTATATATTTCAACAAGGCTTGCAATGTTCACCGAAAGTAGCTACTTATTTTCCTACCTCTCACAAAAGTGGATGAGGCATTTTCCTAAGCTTTGATGAAGTGCTCATCACAGTCAGTTTGGACAGTGTTGAAACATGGCAATGAATGAGACCACCAAGATCACTACTTTTACTGATGCTTCTACCACCTGCCGATGTTTTGCTCTTTTGGGTTTTGAAACAAATTGCTTTACTTCTCTGTGGGAAGACTAACCTTGACAGACTAAAAAACCCTCTTACAAATAACACTGCAAATATTTGCTACAATTCCAGCCTTGTAGACTCACCTGTGAGATCACGGGCCACGTTCAGGAGACTGTTTTGCTGTTTTACTTGAAGTGTTGACTTCTCAGTTTTTATATTACTGTTATTACGTGGAGACAAACATCATACACTTAGTAAGAGCAGAGTTAACACACTTCTAAATATGCTTTAAAATATACCTCCAGATGCCTTTTTGAGAAGGCTCTCAATTTCCCAGGAGACAACGGATAATATTCCAGAAACTCTCTAACATGGACATAAGGACACATCAAGGGAGGATCTAAATGGTGGAAACAAACAGACCAGAAAAGCCAGGAACACTATGATTTCACAAAGCCGTGTCCAAAAATTCTCTATTTTTTCTCTAACTTCAAATCAAAAAAAAAAAAAAAAAAAAGTAAAGGTTTTCATTCAGAGGCTTCACCAAATGAATTTAAGAATCTGGTGCATGTCATAAAACTGCATACCGTGTTAAGGCATTAAGGAAAAGAAAGAAAAGAAAACCTCTACATTAGAACTTAATCTTTGGGAATTTGCTAAAGAAAGAGTGGTTTTAATTCCATTTTTGCAAACCAAGTTCAACCAAAGAAAAGTGTTTAAGAATTTGAACATATTTGTGTATAGGGAAAATTTGGCATTTTTAAATACTCCTCTTGTCCCAATTCTTCCAACTGGACCATGGGGCTATAGAAGAGGCTGGAGTCCTTCTCGGTCATGAAAACCTGCTGTCTCTGGACATGGGACTGAAATCTCTTTTGCTCTCGGCTGTCATACTAGGGGAAAAGAGCTCCTGAGAAGAAAGTGAGAAGAAAGTGGACTCAAAGATTCAAATCCATTCCAGTTCTAATAACATTATTGTCCTGAACTGTCTTAAAAGTTTTTCCCCGTTACTCTCTACGCCTCTTTGAAAAGTAGATGGTTTTATGAATATGTGTTTGATGAAGCTAAACTTCATGGGAAAAAACCTCTAAATCCAAATGCTTTGCCACCCAATTTCTGTTTGATAAATGTCTCCTCATAGATGATAAAGACAAATGGAGAAAAGACAGCTGACATCTCTAAGTCTCTGGCAGATCAGCTGCATCATGGCTATGATAATCCTCCCGCTAGATGGACAGACACCCTTAAACAGTCACCTCCCTCATCGACTCTGGGTTACTCAGGCAACAGCGCAGTAGAGTACCAGCTGAATATCAGACTAATTGGGGGGATCGCTTCGTAAATTATATAAATGTCTAATCACCATGCGGTACACGTGAAATTAATATTAAATAATACTGAATGTCAACTCTAATTGAAAAAAAATTTTAAAAAAATAGTAGAAATGACATTGTGAGACTTTCAAGCCCATTGGAGAGGCCTTTCTCCTGAAACACCTACACCACATACTGAAGAGGAAATTTGGGGAATTTACATCAAAAAGCTAAGCAGCTCTGTTCTGCTTCTGTAAATATGCTTGCTGTATGTAGGAGTTCATGCAAGCTCAACTTGTAAATGTAAATGTTTGTACCCACAGCAGCTTCTCACCTCTTGCACCTTGTACCTTGGCAGATCTTGCTTCCTATAACAATTTGTGTTCACTGATTACCCTTAGCAACTCTTGCCCTTCTCCAATGTTACTACTTGCAATCTGCATAGCATCTCCCACCCTTTGTAATGGTTCAAGTTCAAACTGACCAATCAGCTTGTGTAAAATCCTTATATATAAGGAATGTTGCCACTGAGCACACTGCCCAGATCTTTAGAGCACTAGCTCCTCTGGGACCACGGGTAACAAATCTGAATTCTCTTCTTCGAGTTCACATAGGTTTTTATCCGCATGGTAAATAGTTTGGCTAATACAGTATCATTAAAGATACATAGAAACTGGAATTGATATTCTATAATATGAATAAACATTGCCTCCTTTTTTAGGTGGCAGAATGTGTTACAAAAAACACCGTATTCCAAGTGCACGTGTCTGATAAACAACAAATACTCAATATAGTTTTAAAAATGATCTTTAATCATAAATATTTTTGATAGTCGACAAGAGATTTGTCTCAAATGTCCCAGAGGCACTGTTTTCATTATTTCTATTACGTTGTTTTTTCTCCAGTTCAAGCCTAGTTTTGAGAAGCCTTGCAGCTTCCACTCTTGCCCACTTGGGACACTGTTGCCATGGGAACAAGGCCAAGCTAAGCTGCTGGGAAGGCCTTCTCCCTGGGTCCCGTTCACCCCATCACAGTGTCTGGCTCATAGCAAGTGTTCCTTAAATGGCAGTTCTTATTTACATAAACATAGTTTTGAAGAGCTGGAAGAAGCAAGTAGCATGAAGTAACGAGAGAGAATGAGACACCAGTAGGATGGAGGTGAGCCACTTAGATCTGTTTGCCCACAACTTGTTTTTTGTCAGTAATATGTAGCAGGGGTTAGCTTTCCATGTGTAGTGCTTTACACAAAGAGAAACAGCAAACTGTCACGTTTAGCTTAAGGTTTCCTCAACTAAAACCAAAAGGCAGTCTCATACCTGGCACTCCGGCAGGGTCAGTCACTGACAGCTGTCCACCAAGGTGATTCTGGGCCCAGTAACATGTCTGCTCCTGTTTTGTCATCTTGATTCTATTTTCTCCATTCTAGAATGGTTATCAGCTGGAGGCAAATCTTATAAACCTAGCACCCTCGCCCACCTGCAAATCATAAAATTCACTGGTTTAGCCAAAAAGAAAACAAAAAGCACACTTTGGCAAAGCCCAAGTGGTAGCGCGTGTGCTTGGAAGAACTAGAGAGTTAGAGTTATTGTGGACAGACAGGAAGCGAGGTATTGCAGAAATCAAGTAACACCAGAGGACATCTGGCTGGCCAACTGTACCTCCAGGAAGAAATGTCACACAATGAAAGACACTTTGTACCAACGTCACCAGCACTGCCAAGGAATTTTTTGTTTTTGTTTTTGTTTACTGCTCTATACCCCGCACAGCACTACAAATGATTCATGATAAAACCCAGGATGAAAGCCCACCTCCAGTAATGCAATAATATAATGATCTTTCTGTACAGGTTGGCTATGATCCATACCCACAATAAAGGTCTGTATTATATTAGCTAATTTAATTGTGACAAGACCCTTATGAACTAGATAATATCCTTACATACCTGTTACACCCATGAGAACAAGACTTCAACCAAAAAATGCGATCATTTTTATAATGTCACTAGTGTCAATAGTAGATGTATCTGATTTTGTCCAAGTTTACAGTAATCATAAAAATTTTAGATTGTTTTTAAATTTCAGTAAATTTGAGGTATACACAGTGACACTGACAGTGCATTTTTACTCCAGGAATGCATTTTTGAATTTTTTTTCTTTACTTTATCTGACAGTCTCAAGATTCTTAAAGCACATCATGAATTTCTATATGTGTGTCTGTATCATGAATGAATGCATGCATACACACACACACACACATACATACACACCTAGAGTAAACATTATAGCTATTTAAAAAATATCTTCTAAAACATTGGAAGTTCTCTCTCTCTTAGGATTGCTGTTTAAATAATCAATCCTCTCAAGTCAATTAGTGTTTGGCATAAGGATATTTTAAAGTTAATGTAAATTAAAATTGTTATTTTTTAAGAAATCTTAGAAGGCCAGATCACCTGAGAATTAGCCAAGAATTTTAAAAAATTGAAACTGAAAATAAATGATTAAAGAAAAACTGAAACCGATCTCTGAAGAAAGCTATACCATCTGGGAAAAGATTCAATTTTTGGACTCCAGTGTCAATACAAGCATAAATAATCTCTTAAAATTTAGGAGTAAAGCCCAAACTAATGCTTTTATGGATGCTAAGTGCAAATTCATAGAAATTATGTTTTATCACATACATATAATATATTAGAATCATGAGAACAGCACCTATCAATACATTCAATTGAAAAGAAAGATACAAGAGCAGAATCTTTCTGGTAATCTCCCCTGAGATATATTAAATTGAAATTAATTACTACAAATGGAGCCTAAGTGTAACTGTTCTCCAACTCAGCTAGAAATAGGATCTCAAGAGGTCCAAGCACAAAAAAGGGGGGGAAGACTTCACATAAAATATCCAATCTAAATATAAAACCATATAAAATATTAAGAATGTGATTTAGATGTTCCAGAGGCTGTTTTAAAACCTCCATTTCTGATCTGACCCTTTCAGACTAAATGCTAATTTATTTGTTTTGAAGTAGCTTTTATGAACAAAACAGCCTCTCATCTCAGTCATCTAAGTGGGTATAGGAAACATAGTTAAGCTGGGACAGTAAGAATTTAAATAAATAAAAACAGTGTCAATAAAAAGCTACTTCAGTCTGCAAACAATTCCGTCATTCAATTTCTGTAAATTGGTAGGTAGTGCATTTTACAGTGTCTGCCAGCATTCCCATCCTTAGGCCTGACTGAATAATTGAAGAATAAATAATTGTGCCAATGCTTGGTCTCAGGGGCCATTTTTATAGATTGCTATCTAATGATAGTAACTTCTGTGCAAAAACGTATTAATATGAGGTAAAATTACATAGTTCTTTGTGTTGACACGGTGATGTTTCAATGTCTTTTACTATTGTCTGGACTACACGGCAGGAGTAATGATGCAGTGAGTTTTCACTGTTAAAATCTCCAGGATAGAAAGAGACAGCTTTGTTAGCTTCATTTGCTTATGTTTTCCGGAGGGCGGGTGGGGGGGAAGTCATGTGACGATCATTACCAGCAAAAATGGTGGAGGGTGAGGCTAAGAAAAGGATTATTTCGATTAACAAATGACGAGCAAGGCTAAGAATACCTCCATTGGAAAATGATACTGTTTTCCTCCTGCTGCAGTAACTCTTCTGATCCCCGTCCTATTCCAGCCTTCTCTCCCTGTATTCCACAAATATTCCACAAAGGCCTAAGAGTGTACTTGGCACTTAAATACTTACCAAGACAGGCATGTTTCTTTCTGTACAATTCTAACAGGTCTCTTTGGGTGGGGAATATGATAATGATTTTATCCTTACTTAATAGACAACAGTTCCCATTCGTTGGGCATCTCTCGCAAAGGGGTCACTTAAATCCTTAAAACAACCTCGTGCCATTTTACAGTTGAGAAGCTCTGAAAGGTTAAGCAACTTGCTCAAAGTCCTACCTATACAGACAAGCAGTTAAAAAAGAGCCAGAATTAAAATCCGAGTTCTCTACCTAGAATGCAACACTGCCTCTTCCCAGCTACCCTCAGCACAGACCCAAGAGGGAAAAGAATCCATCATAGCTCACCTTGAGCCAGGTGTTAGCTGCCCCGCCTTGGTCTCCTCAGGTGTAAAATAGAGAAAAGAAGCATATCCACCTCCGAGGTGTGTGGTGAGGATCATTAGCTGGTGTCAGTAAAGTTTAGACCAGTCCCCTGACCTAGGATAAGTACTCAGAAAATGTTACCTATCACCATTGCTTCAAGAAATCAGGGAAGTGTCAATTATAGTGAACTCCCTCGGAGTAAAGATTCGCATGAAACAGTTCTGAAAAACGTTTGAGACATTAAAAATGTTGTAAGAATCATTTTTCCCATTCTATAACACTTAAAATCTGTTCTCCGTAATTTAGCAATTAATTACATATTGCCTTACACTGTAACCGAATTGTCTGAATCAGCAAGACTCCGGCTTACTCCAAGGGAGAAGAAACCTCTTTTGTTTCTCTCTAGCTCCTGTGATCAGACCCTCAGCACATGTTGACTTAATATCAGTTAATATTTGCAATGAAAGTCTTACAAAAGATAAGATCAAAGGCAATGTGAAAACTGGTTTATTCTGGAGATGGATCCGGCTATACTGTGTTTTTTGTTCATCCAGCCTAATAATACCAACCTCTGTTGACAAGTGTGTTGGGATTTTAGTTAAGACATTTGTCAAGAGCTTTCCAGCCAGCCTCATAACATGATAAAGAAATGAAGAGGAAAATACTGTGGGTGGGAAGTCTTACCCAAAGGGACCTACTATTTGGTCTGTGTCAACTCGAGGCAAGTAGGTCTAGAGAGATGAAGCGAGGCACTCCTACCTGCTACTGCGCTGCCAGCACAGCCATCAGAGGCACAGGTGGCCGCTGCTCCAACCTGAGGGAAGTCTGAAGCTTGGAAAGAGTGACATATAGCCAGCCTCCCGGGGCAGAATCCAAAACAATCTCATCAGCTGGAACTTGGGATCAAACTCATAAAAAATAAATTACAGAACTATGTAAGAGCTGTAGATAAGTCCACCCCACAGGAGAGAGGAGGATATCTTTAATTAGTAGCCCATGTAGAAATCTTTCAGAGATTTTAGTTGATTATAACTCCACTATGAATTAGTGAGATAAGGTTACCCACAAGCTAACTAATTCAGTTTTAGGTTACCCGAAGAGAAATGAAACAACACCCCCATCAATTAGGCATGCTGTGGTAGGCGTTCATCAGAGACAGATAAGCACTTAAGAAGAAGCTGGTAAAAATAATTCCTTCAGAGAGAGAGAACCACTCCTATCCAAGGCCTGTCATATGCTTCTCTAGCTTTTGCAGATGAATAGGCTCCCGAAAGACAAATCTTACTCGCATTCCCATTCAGTTCTTTTCGACAGCCATGTGCATTTGTACAGTTAGTGCACGGAAATCACCAGCTAACAATTACCACTAGTATCCTAGCCAGAAGGCAGAGTATGAATGAGTGTATTGGAGCTTAAGGGCAGAATAACACACACTCCTATAAAATTTGATAACTTTTCATAAGCTGCAGCAAATTTTTTTCCCTCCTGGAAGAAATAACCCCTTGATATACCAGAATAAACTAAACTTACACACAAACCTGGTTCTGCTACTAGATTTACAAGTTTCACCAGAAAGACTAAAAGGAAAGTTAGATGGCACCTGGGATGCTGTGATTGCTATGACTTTACATTTCTTAGTACCAGTGTCTACAATTAAAGGTAGGAGGAGACACCGAGTTTTTACTCTTATAAGCAGAGGAAGTGGGAAAGGTATAGACACCAGAGGAAATGCCAGTAGAACACCCTGCATTCGGGATCAGAAAGCAATATTACTTTTAATGTTTTATAATATATGCTTAATGGGTAAAATCACATTAAAGGGAGCTAAGATTAATGTCTGATGAGGAGAGGCCCAGGATACCTGGAGAAAGTGGAAAGCCAAAAAGTCTGAAGCAAATAAAGAAAAATCGAGTTCATATTCCTTAGATTTGTTTAACCATTGCAAAAAGAAACTATATTTATACATGTAAAAAATAAACAGAATCTAGCTCAGTGGCTCTAACATTATTCCTTTCTACAATTAATTAAATAGGAAAGATTGAGAACCCAATATGAATCTGAGACTACACTGAATTTCAGAAAAATGAGTGAATGTGCATAATATTAATTATAATGTTTATTTATTCAGCATTTATTATAGCCAAATACTGTTAAACGTTTTCTATAAATTTCCTTGTCTAACATTCCAAACAATCCTTTAGGGCAGGTACCTGGAGATGATGCATTCGAGTAGATCTGACTTTATTAGCTAGGACAGGGGCCTCCAATGCCCTTCACCTTCCCCTTCAGTTAACAATGTAGCTCCTCAGGGCCAGAGGTAGACAAAGCATGAAGGAGAAAGAGAAATTCCTGAAGTAAATGCTAGTATGACGGGAGGAAGAGAAGGAGGGAAGAAGGAAGGGAGATGACCTAAGCTACCAATAGGAAAAGTGCATTTTTCTATGATATCACAAAAGTTCAGAAGTGACTCTAGACGCGGTAAATCTTTCAGAGTCTTCAAAAGTCACTTTTCTGTCTCAGACATTCACCCCTTTTGCTGTTGTAAAGAGAAAGGGACCAGCGACCCGTGAAGTGTCAGGAATGTATCCGAGGGAGCCCCGGCTAAGTTGCTGGGCAGCTATTGTGCTTCAGTGAAGTTCAAAGAAAAAGACCGTTCTGGGCGGCCGGGGGGAGGGGTGGCCGGGAGGCTGCTGGGGGGCGGCTGGGGTCCAGCACGGGAGACTCAGGAGCCAGCAGAGCCTCACGCGTGCGGGTCCCCGCACCAGTGAGGGCCACCGCACCAGCGAACCACAACTCCAGCAGAGAGAAGAGACCGCAGGAGAGGGGCGGGGGGGTGAGGAAAGCGGGCAGAAAAAGAAAAATTAAAAAGCCCTTGCCTTCCCGGGTCAAGGCTTTGCACTGAGAGCCCAGTGCGGCTTTGGGACCCAGCCAGGGGTGAAGGGCCGAGATATTTACATTTCTCCTAGCTGGCTAAAGGAGAGCTGGGGGGAGGGGAGTGGCGGAGGCTGGGAAAGAAAGAAAAAGAAAACAAACTGTGTTCACCATTAAATATTCATGACGGCAGCTTTGCTAAGGCTAATGGAAAGCATATAAATCCCTTTACAACTTTGTTAAATGCAAAAAAGATGGATGAGGGTCACAGCATGCTCTGGGGCGAATTGGGTGGAATATGAAAACCTGGACCACGGGAGGCTGGGATTTCAGGGAGAGAGGAGCTGGCTTCGGTTTTATTTAGATCCAGTAAGTGTGGATACCAGTCCCATTCATTTCCAATGACGACAATAAAACACCACTTGAAAGTGGGTTTTCAATTACCCCATACTTCTAGAAGGCGTTTTTTTTCTCCTAAAAGTTTTTCTTCCCCACCCCACCCCTCAAATATAATGGCAAGGTTATCATTTGGCAGATGTTATCGTCTTTTAAGTCATGCCTAAACTCAGGTCCAAATTCTTGAAACAGATCATCTATCTTGACTAAGAAAACGGACATCTACTAATCTTTGACCCGAGACATCTTTGCAGTGGCCTCGGCGTGATCACCTTTCAGAAATGCCCAAAGCTCGGGCTCTGAGAGACTCGGCTGCACAGCGTTCGCGTCTGACAAAGGACCAGAGCCAGGAAATTCTAACATCAAGGCTTGGCTGGACCTCTGCTTTGGGAACCTTGGTCGTGATGTGTCGCTCCGTCTCCCACTTCAGGAGCTGATTTATTCGCCGTAAGGAAGTGTGAGGAGGGAGCTGTCACTGAGAGGCACAGAAAATGTTTGTAATAAGGGGATGCTGCACACTAAATACCGTTACTAAAGACACCAGTTTCTCATGATTTAAACAAAGAAGTAAGTTTCCTTGGGAAGAGTGGTTATATGTGCTGTAGAGGGTAATTATTCTATTTTACATTTTATACACTGAACAAAAAAAATGAATATAACCAAGGTTGTTCTTCAGGTTGGGGGTAGATTTCTATATCCCCACTATTGTAGTACAGGAGTTAGAGAAGAATACCTCCTAAACAAAACGTAATCAAATTTCAGGAGATCCTCACAGAAAAGTCGCCAGTTGGTAATACAAGAATTACAGGAACTCAAAGTCCACAAAACACAAACTGAGCTGCTTTGAAATGTAAATGTTAGGAATCCTCTCAGATAAAGTTTCAGAAACAAATTCCACTTTCTCTTTACATTCCTGTTCTAGAAGGCAGAGGGAATAATGTGGATTGTGGAGTTTTGAACACTGTTCATTGTCTCCTTTTTGTACTTTCATTCCACAGAATGTAGATATGACTGGCTGCTCTGGGTGACTTTTAACAACAAATGTAAACATTAAAAAGTTTTCAATGTGTCCCTCTGTGTTACTCTCAAAGTCTTTGCATGCACTTCCATTATTACTGAGTGATGATTCCTCCTGTGAATGTGTGTGTGTCTTAGCTCCACTCCTCAGAGCACCCTCCATCTCTGAGCTCTTGGAGACAAAGCACGGTGTTACCCGCATGCCTTACAGATTCCTCAGGAGTCCTAATGCCCGGCACAAGAGAAGTGCTCAACAAATGTGAGCTACTCTTACAACCAAGTGTTTGTTGAATGAATGTTTGATGGAATTCTTAGTAGATGGAGATGTCTTTCAAGAAAAACTATTTACTGATATTATGTTTTATCTGTATTTAGATTACAGAATCGATAATGTGATGCAACCAAATAGAAATTATACAGTAACTTTCATTTGATTTCACATAGGCAGAAAATTAAGTAATATTAACAAAATAAAAATAGAATAATAATAAAAATAATAAAAGACTTCATATAGATTTCATTTGGGGGGCTTTTTTACTAAAATGTTTAGAAAACAATGTTCCAATCTCCCTCCTTTTAAAACTAGGGAGAACGGAAAGAGGATAAAATTCAGTTTCCAGACAGAATTTGCAATTAAGGAAACAATTTAGAAACCTCAAGCTGTTGCAGTTAAGTAAACAAATTCTTTTTCTTCCAAAATTATTAAAAAATAATATAAACAAACAATTCCTGCCATGTCCAGAATTCCTAGGAGGCAGTAAACGGCCTTTCAAGGTAGTATGCTAGGAATGCCAAGGGCTCTGCTATCTCTGGAAAAGGTCACCAGTGAGCAGGGAGCTTCTGGGGTCAGACACTCTCAAGCCATCCCAGACACCCACCAAGCTTTGCACAATCCCCTGGGGTCTAGCTCAGAGGCTTCTCTATTGAAGGCAACTGAGACCACCCTGGGCAAATTCCTACCAAACAAGGACAAAATGCGTAGTTCAACCAAAAGAAGAAAAGCTATGGACTCCAGTAATGACACTGTAGATGGATCTCCATAAACTTTTACAGCAAAAATAACAAGCTTTCCCACTACTCAAGATTCTCTCCTGGGAGGTCCTTACAAGCAGGGTTATCTCACTGTATTTAATCACTGCAGCCCTGGCACAAGGCATGGCACAGTGAGTGTGCTCAATAATATTTGCAGAATGAATGAACAAGACAAAAGAGATAACAAAATCAAGCAGAATTCACCAGAAGACTTAGGTCTTAATTATTCTGAAAAGCAATAAAGCCAGAATTAACACAGACTCTAATAATAAATAGCAAGCAAAACAACAATAAATTTACCTCACAATTTTAAAAAGTAGAGATGCCTTTCTATCTGGGATTCTTCCTAGGTCCGCACTTCAGAAAATATTCCTTATATTTTCATTAACAACTCAGAACTCTCAAATTAGCTATAATTAAAACCTGTAGCCATAGCCTATAATCTGATTTCATTTGTGGTTTCTTAAAAAATTTGAGACATTTATAAACACCAAACGAATTCTGTCATAAATTGAGTGTTCAACCTCCGTAATACCGGTAATATATTTATAACTACTTTTAATAGTAATCACATTTTTTCATTTCTTTCTAGTTTTATTACCTAAGTGTGCCTCCCTAGGTACTATGATTTAGTCTTGCCCATTTCACAAAACAAAATCTGTTTTATCTTTTAAGTCACTTGTCTCTACAAGTTCCCCTTCCAAGTCTTTTTTAGTATAACTTACTATTTAACTGTTGAAGAATGAGAGACATTTGCCTAGATTTTTAATTTTTAAATTTTAATAATGACCTTTGCTAGGTCAAGACAATTTTAGGGGGAAAAACATCTCAATGGTCATTATGAAAGACATAGTACATAATAAATATGCAACTCATCTTTCTAAAAATGGAGGGAAAAGGAAGAAATAAAGGTAATAAGTGGTGGCCTCTGGTTACAATACACATCACATAATGCCCTGTTGGAAAGATTTAAATCACTCTTATTTACAAATAAGAAAACACTGAGTAATGGATACGTTTAGTTTTCTTTTAAAAATTAAGACTAGGAAAACCAAGCATGACACATTTCCATATGCAAAGAAAAAAAAAACGCAGCATAAAGAACAAACTGAAACATAGATCAGACTTTGAAAACACAAAGTCAAACAGGATTCAATTAAGAACCTACTATGTGTAAAATTTTGCTGCCAAAACAAGAGTTTAAGGTTTTCAATTTCATTAAAAGAGAAGCTATGCTAAAAGCACACACACTGGTTCATGTTTTTGCTCTAAAAGTTGTCATATGCTGTAAAAACGTTACTAAAAACATATCCCTCATAGTCAAGATTTTTCATGAGCAAAATTAACACCATTAGATGTACTGGAGAATCAGGGGAATAAAGAAGTTATCAAAAAAAATTTTCATCAAAGCTAATTTTGCATTTAAAAAATAATTTTATGGGTATTAAAACCAACACACTGAAAGATCAGGGAAATTTGACTTCCCAATCTTAAAAAAAAAAAATCAACTACAGTCCAAATAAACTGAACAAAGATACTAATTTTCCCACCATGCCCACGAGTCTGATGCTAACTTCCCTCTGTGCACAGATTTCCTTTTGATGTCAAAACCATAAAAGTTCAAAGGTTAGCCTGCCACTCAACATTATGACTGGTCCAAAATCTGAACAGGAAACCCATTTCAAAACTTACCCATACAAGATACTGCAGTCCCAAAGGGAGAGCAGCTGGTCATTGTTTCACCCGCTGGTGTTTTTGTACTTCGCTTAAGGATTAATTCAGAAGGGTGACAATGCCTACCCCATCACCAAGGAGAAACATTCTTTTGGATACAAAGAATCTCAGGCCATTTCTTCTAACACTTTCCCCACCACTAATTACTTTCTCAACATTCTGGAAGGCTAAAAGAGTCTAGTCTAGTTGAATGGCCCAGGATTTAGCCTGCATTATATGCTATCTTGTACTTCACACCCCTCCAAAAATGAAAAAAGAAAAGCATGAGCCACGTTGGGTGTAGTGGGGTGGGGAGTGGGCATAACAAGATTTATGTGGAAAAAAAAAATTACTTCAGTAGAACAGATGGATAGAAATGGCTAATTCTATAAAAATGGTTTCATTTACAAAAGGTTACCGGGGCATCTAAACTCAGGCAAGCAAGGTTTTGGCAGAAAGTGAGTCATTCATTTATTCAATGAACTTTCACTACTGACTGCCCCTAGGCACCCTGTTTGGCACTAAATGAAAAGACAAAAGTGGTCCATGTCCCCAAAGAGCTCACAGTGTAGTATGAGAGAGAGAGAGAGAGAGAGCCCTAAACAGATGACTGGAGTAGAATTATAATACTGTACCATAAGGGGTCAGAGAAGAAGCAAAAGTAGGGTGTCAGTGAGTCCCAAAGACAGGGGCCTCTGAACCAGTATGAATGAACAGAGGAAGGCAAGAAGCATTTTCTCAGAGTCAGTGCTATCGCTGAATCTTGAAAGAGATAAAGGTGAGTAAAAAATTTAGGTGACAGTGAGTCTAATGGTAGATGCTGCACCCGCCGTGGAAGTAGCAAACGCAATGATACGAACTGGAAATGTGAATAATCCATAGAGACGTCAGAGAGTCACAAAAGCAATGCAAAAAATTGCACGGAGGACACTTCCACTCGTTCAAATCATCTGTGCTTCCTGGGTTGTACAGCTGACAAATGTCACTTGCCCGTTATCAATGAGAATTTTGTACCATCCTGAAATCGGATCAAATAGCTGTTTCTTTGAAGTACAAGACACGTCACACATTTTTTAAGCAATCGACTTCTACTATCATCTAATACCATTTTTTAGATTCCATGTAAGTCTGGAAGTTAACAGATGAATTAAGAAAATAATTGCCTTTTCTTTTATCTCCCCATAAATTGGATCTAGCCATCAGCAAAACACACGGAAATTACCTTGAAGAAGGTCTGATAGAGACTGAAACATTATCCTTGAAGGGATATTGGTTTTAATCAAATACTTGCCATTTTTTATCACTTATAGTTTAAATGGTGCTCTGCAGGCCTCAGGCATAATCAAAAAGTATGAATTTTTCTCTGAAGGTAGTTCTTTTAAAACTGCATGGATTTTTGCCATCAAAATAATCTGAGTGATGAAGAACCGAAAACTACATTCTTAAATATATGTCATACCTCATATACAATAATAGGGGGTGGAAAAGGTGTTGAGACCACATGGAAAAGCTCATATGATCCTTATGAACTGTGTAATGGCCAGGAAATGAGACGGAAAATTCTTAAGGGCACATTCTTTACAAAATGCAGAACAAGCTCATACAATGGGAGGCCACTGGAAAGTCATAAAATTTTGATTCTAACTCTGGCTCTTCCACTAATTAACACATCATCCCCCTGAGTCTCTGCTTTCTCGCAGTCTAATCCTTCAGTGTAGATCAGTTTTGTTTTCTGTTTTGTTTTGTTTGGTCCTAAAATTAAACTGATAATAAAACTAGTTAATATTTCGGGGGGTATTTATCTTATGCCAAGCACTGTGCTTAATGCCTTCCATTCTATATCTCATTAAATCTCACAGAGCAATTTTAATGAGGCAGGTACTAGGATCCACATTATATCGATGAAGAACACAGGCGCTTTAGATAGTTAACTGACATGAAAAGATGCCAAGACAGGATTTCCGCTACACTACAAACTACACTGTTTGCTTAACTGCTAAACTCAAACCCTGACGTTCTCACTTAGACATGCAGGTAAATCAGATTCCAGGGGATTGTTAAAACACGTTGTTTTCCTAAAAAAAAAAAAGAAAGAAAGAAAAAAGAAACATTTTTGCAGTTTTTCACTCGATTGCCAAATGTGAATTCAGTATCCATTTGCAATAAAAATATTCTAATCTGCAATCCTCCACTTTGTTTTATCTCCAAGCAGATATTTTCTACAATGGCTTCTGCTATAAAGTCAGGGGTGCTTTGGAATGCAATACCAGATCACTCCCTAGGATGCTCCCATTTTCATTCCCAATGTCTATAGATTAGAATGGGTACTCTGGGACCCTTCTTCCCATAAGCCTTTCATCAGAGTATTAGTTCTGAGGAAGGGAGTGAGGGAGCAGACATCTGAGTAACTCTTCTTTGGCAGTCTTCCTGGTCTGCGCAGTTCTGCTTTTCTCTCCGAAAATACTGAATCCCAGGAGGAGCAAGATATTGCCACCATCATTTAATGAATTGGTGCTTGTGTGCCTTTAATAGCCCGCTTTAACTGTGCCTTCATAGTTTCTGCAAAAGCCCCCCTACCACTAATGTATTAATAATCTCTTACCCTATCCCTGGGGGGATTACAACTGCTCCATTTTCTGTTCTTTCAACGCAACCCCTATACTACTTGCCTTCCTCTTAACACACTCACAAAAGCTGAAAACAAAACAAAAAAATTACAAGATTTTAGTCAGGTGTTACTTAGGTGTATTAAATTATGGCAACTAATTTCCAGGGGAAGGGAAGGGAGGTCTTGTAAGAGTGTGATTAATAGCATAAAAATGATAGCATGCTTGCAGCCACAACTGTGAGACAAGAAATGTTAATTTTTAGTTATTTTTAAACCATCACATCATCAAGTCCATTATAGAGAACTGACGGCTACTTCTGACCTCAGACCAAGGCAAGTGGATGGCTTTTCTCACCCTAAGATACCATGCCAGGCCCAAAATAGTGAAATGTATTAAAAATAGATGTTTTAATTGAGGCCTGTTGTGTTTAGGGATGTGTTTATTTCTAAACTTTTACATCATGCACCATAACACAATGCAAAAAGGACAAGTCTCACGTGGCAGATCTTGCCATTGTCCTAAGAAGGATTGTTTCACACCTGGAAGAAGAATTTGTGTTTCTAAAACTAGACACCATCACAGGGCATCTTAAGATTACTACAGGAAATCTTTTGACTTTATTATTTGGAAAATTCTAAATTTGTTTTCCAATAAGGTCTGTTTGCTCTTTTTCAATCATATCAATGTGAACAGCACTCTCCAACAATAAAACCACTATAAAGTCATCGTGAGATCAAGTATGTAAAAGCAAAAATATTGTGTCAAATGTCCACAGTTTTTTTTTTTTTTTTTAGCAATAAAGGAATGGGCTAATTGAAGGATATGTGGTGTCAATATTCTCTACAACAAAAAAGTTACACACTTACAGATAATGCAACCAAAAACACCCTCTTAGGCTAATTGTAATTAATACTGAGCCGACCACATTTTTTAAAAATCCAACTTCAAATAACATCCTCATAAGTCGCCCCTACCTACATCGCCAATCATATCTTTGCGGGTTGGTCTCCCCAAGTTCATTTAATTTCCCTCACTCATTCTAAAGTTCTTCTGAAATTGAAAACAGAATTAAGTTTCTGGTGAGGGAAAGAAACCTGAAATCTCAGAACAGTGAGGCTCGTGCTAACGATGAGACTCTTCCAATCAGTTTCTCAGTCTCTGTTACCAGTGTGGTACTTCCGGCTCAAGAAATTTTTCTACGTCTGAGAGCTGAGTGACAAGACCAATCAATAGAAGAACTGGTGGGGCTTTGGGAATGGAGAGACAGACTTTCCATCCTTATTTGAAGCATATAATTTGATAAAATTCCTTCTCAGGATAAAACAATGCTTTTTAGCTGAACTCTGAACTTGAGTAATCTCACAACCAAGTTTGAAATTTAAACTTTTAAATAAGCCTGGTCCACACAAAGCACTTAATAAATACACACTCAATGCATGAATGAATAAATCTACAGAACAGTCCTCTAGACAATTAAAGAACATTTATGGGGAATACTGTTCTACTAAATACTCTCCGTCTAGTCCCCACTGTTCCTATTAGTTGTCATGAATATATCTTCTTACAATGTGGCCAATCACTCAACAGTCACCTAAGTGTTTAATAATTCTGGTTGTCAAAGCCTGCTTGGCCCTAATCCTATATTCTGAATATAAAGAATTCAAGAACTAAATCCCAGCATCATTAACACACACGTTTTCTGCCTATGCCCTAGTTGATACCTCCACAGCTCCCTTCCTAGCCTAGACTAGTTTAATTGGCTCCTAAATAGCCATTCTCATTCTGGTGTCCTCACCGCACAGCACATAGAGTAAGCAGAGGTTTTCTAAACTCAGGAATCAAGCACTAGTTTTTACTCAATTGTTCTCAATTAGAAAAAGGTAAAAGAGAACACCATCATACCAGTTTAGTCCTAACTGATGCCTTCTCCCTGACCTAGTAATCCTGTTAAGATGGACCCTGAGGAATGTACAAATTAGATTGGGAAGAAAATTGAAGAAATATGCAAATGACTGGTCTTACCGCCCAAGCTCTCCTAGACAACCTGGGGCAGTTCAAGATGCCCCAAGGTGATGAAATTACAAGATGAAATCTTTGAGAGGTAATTAGGTCATGAGGGCAGAACTCCCATAAATGGGATTATTGCCCTTATAAGAGGCTCCAGAGACATACTTCTCCCCTTCCACTATATAAGGATATAGGGAGAAATTGGCAGTCTACCACCCAGAAGAGGGCCTGCACCCAAACTCAACCCCCTGATCTTGGACTTCCAACATCCAGAACTATGAGAAATGAATCTATGTTATTTATAAACCCCCTAGTCGTGGTATCTTGTTAGAGCAGCCTGAGTGGATTAAGATACCACCACAGCACTTGCCATAATGCATCCTGTTCAGGTTTGGCTGTGTGTCCCATCTCCCTCACTGGACCACAGACTTAAAGACGGAGGCGATCAGATATTCATTCAACAATGTGGCAACCAAGTGAGAAAGTAAGCTGGGCATATCATAGAATTCAGTTGTTGTCAAGCTTGCCTGACAAGCATCAGGGTCACTTGTATAATCTTCAAGACACAAATGCCCAGAGCTCAGGTCTTCCAGACGCTGAGTCTAAGCAAATTGGTATTTTGAAAAGTCCCTGGAGGATTCTGCAAGCACAACACAGGTTATAGACTCAGGGTATGGTGTCAGAGAAGTGTCCAGGTCTGATCTAGGGTCAAATGCTAACTCTGTCTTATTCTTTCTGTGACTCTGAGCAAGTCATTTAACAAGTCTAAGCCCTCATTGCCTCATATATAAAATAGAGACTGGTTTAATGCATACGACACAGAGCTTTAGCAAGTATTAGATAAGACAGTGTATGTTAAGCACAGTACCTTCCTGGTAGACAGTCATTGCTTAATGTATGTCAGGTATTTGGGCTCAGGGCCCAAAGCACAGTGCCTACCTTATATAATCCATATTGCACCACAATAGATGTTAATTAAATGGAATTCAAATGATATTTTATTCCTAACAGAGTTGTGGATAGGAGTTATAGATTTTTACATTGTTGAGTGTATATATCCTCCTGCTGAGATATTGTTACAAGTTGAGGAAGGGTTAGGGAAAGATGTGTAGAAAGAGAAGAGTCTATTCAACTTATATGTTTAACAAAACAGAACTTGGATTTCAAGTTTATACAGTATGGACACAAAGATGCTGAAGCTATTAAAATAACCTATTTGCTAAAGCTTTGGTCACATATCTCTCTCTCATGGGAACAAGAGACAAAGGGTGAGGATAAAGAGCAACACCTTCAGCATCGCGACACCACTGGGTAGTGCCATTTTGTCACTGAAGTCACATACCATAGCTTAATCGATGGGCAATATTTTGGGTGTCATAAAGCTTCATCAGAAAGTTAGTGTTTCCTCTAGATTTATCTAAAGGTATTTAAAGGTTCGTTCTTCTGTTTCATTTTTTTTTTATTTTTATTTTTTTAGTTCTTTTGTCTTGGTATTCTTATAAGAGAATATTTTACATTCAAAGTCTAGTGGAAGACAGCACCATTTCTACAGTAGCAGTCACTGGGGAAAAATAATTCACTTAATAGACATTCACTTTACAGCAAACTTTAATGGAATGCATCCAATTACATAATTGAAAAGTAAGAGCTACATATTCACATGCATTTATCTGTCCTCTGTGTGTGTGTGTGTGTGTGTGTGTGTGTGTGTGTGTGTGTGTGTGTATTACTTCATTTAGGCAAAAAGCAGTGTTTTAACTTAAATAAAATGGACTTTTGTTTCAGAGCATTAAAAAAGAAAAGCTTCATCCATTCTGCATTTTTACAGCCAACAAATTTTGTTTCTGTGTATCCTCCCTCATAATCTATTTTAAAGGAACATTTCAAGCACAAGAAAAATAAAAGAATATCATCCCTTACATGAATCTGACTTGTAAATAAGGAAGCTACTAAGTGCTCAGTGTTTTTGGTCTCTCCATAATAAACACTACAAATAATCTCAGAATAACCGGTCATCTGGCTCTCCTCAGTGAAGCTTCATATTTTAGAAAAGACAGCACAATATCTGGCATATGCTCTGGCACCTGACTCTCACCTCTTTAAAAAAAATAAAATAAAATAAAAGGTGGGAGGAGTAAGGCTGTCGATCGAACAAAACAGAGTCTGAGAACCTAAGCACTCTTGTCCAGAGCTCAGGCATCATCTATCATTTATATGGCTAGTTACAGTTATCAATTGCCTAAAGTTTTGTGACATCGCACCACCAAATTTTTTTTTTTCATACCACCAGTACCTTTATGGAGTTGGGAGCCTCTTTAGGTAAACCATTTTAGGGGCGAGAGTACAGAAACAATCCATCCTTAAAACGCTTTCTGTTCTAAGCACCTGGCATAAAGCTACTGTGTCCACCGATTTCACACTGTGGCCTCCCAGACGTCAAGAAAACACTCTGAATCCTACGGACTAATTGCACATCTCCAGACTTCCTCTTCTACAGAGCTTTTTAATTGGGCATTTTAAGTTGCCAAGTGTGTTCAAAAATGGAATTTCAGAAGAGCACAAAAGTGACTGCAGATCTAGAATTGGAATATTTAGCCTCCCTTTGGATGAGAAACCAATGCTCTTATTTTAAGCTATTCGTTCTCCAGTAGATGACAACATCAAGGGGGAAACAAAGTGTCTGTGTTTACTTAATTCAACTCACATTCATAATAATATGAATGTTTCAACGCAAAAAGATCATGTAAAAAAAAGCTGAAAATCTAAAATTAAAAATCACTATTCGAACTGCATGTAAATATTAGATATATGTACGTTTACTTCCTGTAAGCAATTAGCTTAATAGTAGACAGAAAGGGATAACTGGTTAAGGGCTTAATTTGGGGTTAGACTCAGTAATTCTTGAAGCCTCCCTTCTCCAGCTAAACCCTGTGCTTTGATTCAAAAGAAAGGGGTCGATATCACATACAAGACTCTGCAACATCACACAACCACATAAAACTGTCATTCTGAAATACTGCGCTGCATGATTTTGTTACTGCTTCTTTTATTCTTGCAGCAATGGACACACAACCTCAGAGGATGAATTCGCCACTTCAAGGCTTATGCCTACCGCTGGACAGAAACAATAAAAACAGTCTGGGGAACAGGAGCCCCCAGGGATGTAAGCACTGCCATCCAATCTGACAGCAAATCCACCTCTGAAATTAATAAGTTTTATACTTCCCACTTCTGCATTGTCTTTTCCACAGATGACCGTATACCTCCATTCCTAGGAGGGAATCTAACCCTGAAATTAAATCCAATGCTACAAAACCACTGAGTCAAATTCTTTCATCAACTATTCATATACTAAAGCTAAAACTTTAGCTTTGGATTATGAACACAGTTTTCAAAATAACTACCAGGTATTGGAAAGGTTCTTGAACAAAGGACCATAAGGCCCTATAAACACTACAAAAACCCATGTAAAAGTCTGAAGTGTACTTTTCTAAAAGATTTTAGAATCCATAGAGTAGTCTGTTACTTTAAAAATTCAGCAACTGTGAAATTGTTTCTTTAATTATGAGGGAAAATCATAAACAATGCTATATCAATTGAACAGAATATAGAATAGGAAATAAATATTTGTTCAATCTAATGTGTTTACCTAGAAGCAACAAGCTTTTATCATATACACTATAACAGAAAAAAATGTTGTTTAATGAAAGATAAGTTGGAATCATGCACGTAATTGGAAAGCTTTTTTTGTTGTTATCATTGTTATGTACTAATGGACAAAGATTCTTTATCACAGTGAGCAGAATTTAAAAACCTGATAGAAACAACCCATTCTCAGGCTAATAAAACAAGCCTTTACAGATAATTATGTTTTATTACTCTCCATTTTATGGGGATTGTATTATACAAAACAAATACCAGATGCCTATTTGTTTTATTCATTTCAGGGGAAAAAAATGTACAAGTACCTCTGTGAATAGAACCGCTTTTAATTAAACACAGTGCACAACGAGCACATAAAAATTAATACTGTTTGAAGCCAGCAGGTAGAAAGTAAATGTATCAGGCAACAACTGAGGAATACCCCTTTTGTCCTCAGGCTGAGTTGAGAAAGGAAACACTGCCAGGATTATTAGTTGGGGCCTGAAGTCAGCAAGAAATATTTGAACACGGTCATTCACAGACTTGTTTGGAAGAAATTAAGGCCAATGTTCATGAAAATATAAAGCCTAGAGGTGAGGAAAAAAAAAAGTCAACGTATTTTATTGGCATCTGGATTAAACCAAAGCCTGTATTAGCCCTCCTTTATGAAATCAGGTGAGTCCATTCTGACCCATTAGAGTAAAGCTGTTGAGATGGAATGAACCAGGTTCATTTCTGCTACATCAGGAAACTGCCAACTGATTTCCGGTATGGCTACGACTTAACCTGTGAACACTTAAAAGAAGGACATGTCATACAGTGGTTACTATCTGATTAATACACCCATGCTATAAAAGATAAAAATAAAAATTAAAAAAAATGTGTTGGGGAGAGGCAGAGAAAAGAACAAAATTTGGCCATTTTTGGTCATACCCAAAAGAAATAAATCATATCTGTTCAACTGTCAGTTGAAATCAGAAAGTGAAAATTCAGCACACAGCATTTTATTCCCACAATGAGAAAAATGTGGTACCCTTCTTTTACTTTTTTTTCCCTTCGCTTTTGCTTTGTTTGCTTTTGATCAAATCACAGTACGACCCACTCACTAGCCTGGTCCTAGACTTTGATATCATCTAGCCCGTTATGATTTATACTCACTCTTGCCAAGAGAAAAAATAAACAGACGTTTTGAAAGCACCATGTGAAGAAATGTGAAGCCGTTTGCAATTGCAACTGGCAACCAACTTTTTACAAAGAATATTGATGAATCTTTTCCAAATCACACTTTCTTAAGGAGTCAAACCCTACCTTCAACTATTGGATAGTCTTTTTGGATAATGGACTTTGGTCTTCAGGCTAAATGAAAAAAATAAATTGTATTTTATTTTTATATTAAAAAGCAATTAAAGTCATTTTTCACCTTTTAAACAGAAATGGACAACTGAGAAAATAAAGCTTTTAAACTGCTAATCCCCATTCCCGAAAAATTCATTTTGCTTAAAAAAAAAAAATTAGGGTACTTCTCAATCTCAGACCAAGGATCAGGGTGAATATACAAAAACTATGATCAGGATTAAATGCCACATTTTATACTCTGTTATAATCTAACCAAATGCTTATTTAAAACTTACAGCTATTAAAATGAGAAAAGTATATATACACACAGATATATATATATACATACACACAAATACACTGACATGGAACAATGATTGATATATAATTGACTGAAAAAAATAACAAAATGGGATATATATACAAAGTGGTCGTATTTTAAAGAAAATAATTACTATGTTATGTGCCTAGAAAAAAAAGAAATATACACTCAACTGGTAAAGGAGGTAAATGGTAGTATAGGTGACTTTCACTTTCTGTAATATTTGAACTTTGAACAAGGCTCAAGTATTACTTCTATAATCTGCAATCTGGATTTTTTTTTAAGTTTTTTTTTTTTTTCTTTCAGAACATTCACCAGATTGTGGTTTATGCTGTAACTCCCGGGTGGTTCTCTCTTAAAAGTTAAATGTAAAACTGAGCTTCTGAGATGAGAACTTTTATGAGCCAAACAGCTTGACTTGAATGGCAGTTGGAAGATAAGGGAGAGTCTGGAGACAGGAAGAGTGTGAGTGTGTGTACGTGAGCACACGTGTGTGCCCGTGTGAG
The DNA here is from genome assembly GCA_004027375.1 of Macroglossus sobrinus. Classification (NCBI taxonomy): domain Eukaryota; kingdom Metazoa; phylum Chordata; class Mammalia; order Chiroptera; family Pteropodidae; genus Macroglossus; species Macroglossus sobrinus. The sequence continues at coordinate 180,735 of PVKZ01001167.1, forward strand.
CGCAAGCCTTGGCGAGAGGAAGGGTGGGTTACTGACAAAGTAGTAAGTAAAAGAAGGGAGCAGAGAGTAGGATGGGGTGACTCAGACTGGAGGACAAAGAAGTGCCTCTCATGGTCCCTGGATAACTGCAGGAGAGTATCTAGGGAAAAAGGTGTGTAAAATCCATCCTTGTCATGCTAGTAGGAGATGCCGGGGGCTGCTCCACAGAGAAGTGTCAGGTACAGGCAGGCATCAAAGAACCAAGTGGATGAACTGTGGGAACTGAAATTGGCCTATGGGAAACCATGTCCCAGTGGACGAGGCCACAGAGCTGTATGTCTGCCCTTCCTGCATCTGTGTCTGCTGTGGGGTCAGAGTCCTGGGAACCCATGGACCACGGGAGGCTGGTTGAGCTTGGCATGCTGCTGCCCCACTTGTCAGCGGCTAGTGGGGACTGAGGTTCTGGTCCGAACAGCACAGAAGGAGCAGCTGAAGCGCCCAAGGAGTGAACTCACATGCCTGGAGAGTTCCGCCAGGATTCTCTGTAATGACTTCACTCTCAGTCTGCACCCCAAAAAGAAGCCAAGGTCCAAAGCGAGAGAACCTGTACCTGGCCAAGACCTGAGGCCCATCTTAGACAACACATGCGGTTCAAGTTCCATAAAGCAGGCTTCTAGGGATGGTACGGAAGGATGACTGGGAACCTACTGATAGCTAAAATGACAATCAAAGGCACAAGTGATCTCAAAGCTGTAAATCGTCATCTGATCTTGGTGAATTTCTAATTTCACTCCTACTGTGCTGCCCATCAAGGCAGAGAGGTTTTTCTACACTTCTTTTTTTTCTTATTTTTCTATTCACCATGCCCTTTGGACTGTTTATTCCAAACAAAGTTTAAAAATTCTAATAACTCAATTCCAAAGTCTTTCTTTCTGCACTACAGGCCACCGTGACCAATGACATTCATTTAACACATATTTCTTAAGGATCTACTATATGCTCAGAACTGCGCTAATACCTGGGAAACATTAAAAACAAATACATAAGGCTAGAGACATGATTTACAGATTTACATCTAAATAGAATGAAAAGTGTGAAACAGCCAAATAACTCTGTGATTAAAAGATAACGCGGAGGGAACAAGTAGAGAGAAAGAACTCATCAGGTTCATCTTTCCATCATGAAAGGAGGTGCTGCATACTTGGATCCCAATATATTTTTCTTTCTGTCTGGCTCCTTTGATCTATATTTGAAGAAGACTATGCTAAAGAAAGCTAAAAAAGAGAAGAGAAATTCCAGGATACGCCTCCATCTGTTTTGGTTCTAGAATTTCTAGATTAAAGACAGGACAGGCTAATTAACTATAGTAACATTTAACTAAGCACCTATAAAGCATGACATCATTGCAGTGGGGGTGGGGAAGGGGAGGGAGTGAACTCTAGCATGCAGAGAATGAACCTTTACCTCGAAAGGTGTATAAACCTACAGAGCCGAAACTAAATAAGAATAGTATAAGGTAGAATGATATGAGGGTTAAAACTGCCCCGAGTCTAAATTCCAGAATTTCCCCAGGCCCTGACTGACAAGGAGGACCCTCAAAGCCTGCAGGCCCAGAACCCTAAAATTAGACAAAGTGAGAGACTAGAAGAAGAAGAAAACTTCAGGGAGTCCTTCTACAGGTGTTGTAAACAAACCTTACATTACCTGCACAGTGTGGACAGAGAAATGCTTAATCAAGGCTTTGCTGATGAGGCTGGTAATAAGTAGGGAACACCCTGGGCTGTTCTGCTATCTGAAAAATTACTACACCGTTTTCATACCCCCAAGAAGAACGCAAATGACAGGCTTCAAATGACAGGTCTTACACCATCTCCTGAATAGGAGCAAACTGAGAAAGCCTGAAAGCCACCATACCTGGGAATTTCAAAAGAGAATATTTTAGACTTTGCAAAACAAGTCCAAAATATCCAATTTATTCACCTCATCTAATTAAATGAGTTAATTGGAAACACAGTAAGGTATTTTTATCTCACTGCTATATGAATTTTTAGTCAGCTTACTGAGAAAAAGAAGGGCTATTTTTATTTTGTGGAGAAGAGATAAGAGGACTTTGAGACAAGAAGGGGACCAAAATAAAAAAGAAGTAGTATTCGATTCTTGGTAGGAAATAAAATCTAACACTGACCCAATAATGTTCCCAGGAAAAAAAAAAAATGGATTTTGAATATTTACTCCACATGCAATTAAAGGCCTATAGTCACGATTGTATGTAAAATATGTGCACACCTTCCTCTTGTCTGGAGCCAAGTAATATCAAATTTGGGATGAGACCAGGAACGTCTCAGTTTACTCATATTTAATAAACTATTCACTAGAGTCCCTTTTTCAAAAGCTGCTGATAGAGAACAGTCTCTATGTTTCTGTGATTTACGACAAGGACAGAATCCTGTTCTAACAGGCTTTTTTTTTTTTTTTTTAAGATATGGTGGCGTTTCGAGGAACAGGATGTGACCTGTGGCACGTCCCAATCACACTGCAAGCCCTGACAGTGTGGAATCCAGCAGAAATCAGATCGCATCTGGATTTGGTGGCAGAAAAGGTATTATAAGAAAGCCCTCCCAATGTGTTTGTTCATACCTGCACCTGGAACTCCTGAGAGATAGAATGAAAACCTAAGTTACAACACATCCCAATCCTCCCAGATCTTCAAACCGCAGGCTGAAATTTCCTCCCTGACATTCACGCTGACTGCTGTTATAAGTTCATCATCAAGGACAGTCACACTCACTGCTGTGACTTAACATGCAGAAACGGTACAGAGGTCCGGGTCCCGCTGCTGTTGATAATGCCATCCTAAAGGAAGAGTTGTCCGTTGTTAATAGCCGTGGAAATTGTCGAAAGTAGAAAGTTATTCACTGTTATCGCTTCCTGATTTGCTAAGTGCCCCATCATAATGGGATCAGGTAGTTTAGCTACTTGAATTGCTGGAGAAGAAAAAATAGTTTTATCTTCCTATCTTGCACAGGTTTATCTCCGAAAGTCATTTCAGGTGATCCCACTGGCACATCTGCCACCTTTTTAATGCATTTTCAAGAGGCACGAACAAAAAGATCCATGTGATTGCTCAGCTTCACAGAACTGGTAGGAATATAATACTTTTGTAAAAGGAGAAAGAATCTTGTTTAAAGACATAAAGTCATACTAGTGACATGCACCCTTAGTTGAACAATTTATGGGGAATGAAAATCTGCATTGTGGCAACAGTTACAACAGGTGGTTGGAATTCTGGGCACATGCCAAACCACCCTGAGCTTCTATACCACTGGCAAGCCACTATATCATATTGCACATGACAATTATAATGAGCTGTAAACAGGTCAAGTGAAAGAAATGAAATTGAAACAATGATAAACACACACAAGGGTTATTCTGAAATTATAGGAGTCTGAGAGTCTAACATGATAGAACAGAACAGACAGAATAGCAGTAACAATGGTTATTTATCGAATACTTACTATGTACCAAGTACTGTTCTAAGAATATTTCCTGTACTATTACTCATTTAATCCTCACAGTAACAACCCTCTGCAGTAGGAATTATTATTATCCCCAGTCTGTAACTGAAGAAAAGAAAGCAGAGAAGTAAGTTGCCAAAGGTTTCACAGCTAGTGGCTGAGCCGCCACTGGAAACCAAGTCACTAGTCTCTAGAGCCCAAGTGCATAATCTCCAGCAACACATGGCTGGAAATCAAGAGATGTGTGTCCTCTCCCCGATCTACTCACACAGGCTCCATGACCTTGGGCAGCTTGCCTAACCTCCCCGGGTCACTGTTTCCTTACCTATGTAACAAGAGTTACACTAGATCTTTAAGGTCACTTCCATGTTCTTATTACACTTCTGTCCTGACACCATGACAGCGTGATTGCATGCCATGCTCCTATCTTCAGACAAACATACGACAGACACACAGACATATACTGTACCTACGTACCTGATAGCCAGCAATGAGTTCACAGGTCTCTGTACAGGAAAACCAGATGAGGAAAACAGAGGTCTAAAGAGTCTTAGCCACCAACATACCCTAGAATGTCTACTCCACCTAGTGACTTTGTAGCCATTGTAATATCATAGCTGAAAGCATGATGCACATGTTGGTGGTGAGGTTGGTGTCAAGTTGTATACAAGAAGAGTACGTACAATTATGTACTGTACATAATAGTTGATCATGACCATAAATGACTGTTACTGGTTTATGTATTTACTAAACTATACTTTTTATCATTAGAGTGTACTCTTAAACTTATGAAAAAAAAAAGTTTGCTGTAAAACCATACCATGTTATGCCAGCAGCAGCCTCATATATCTCATTTACCATGTCTCTTGACTGCATCATTGTCTGTGTTTGATTTAATCTCACGTTGTTTTGCACAGTAACATGCTATACAGTCTTGTAGACGGGGAGCTATCGGCTATACCACGTGGCCTAGGCATGGAGTAGGCCATCCCACCTAGGGTCGTGTACGTGTACTCTATGAAGTCTGCACAAAGATGAACTCACCTAAGCCACATTTCTCACAATAGATTCCAGTCATTAAGAGATGTGTAACTGACTACAAAGATGACAATACTGTACTGCATATTCAAAAGTTGATAAAAGAGCAGAACTTAAAATTTGTAACTATGTGAGGTGATGGATGTTAGCTAAACTTATTGAGGTAAAAGCATTTTGCAATATATAGATATACCGAAACATTATATTGTATACCTAAAAGTAATACATGTTAACTACATCAATAAAAAACAAGTTTACCCTGGTATTTAACTTTTTTGCTCTCTTTTATCCTACTTAGGTTACTCAGACATGGCCAAGTCTAAAATAAGTGCAAGAAAATACTACTCTGTTTTTTAACTGTACTAAACATTCAGGTACTTAAATTCTATCTTAACATAAAATACTGTTCAATTTTTTAAAAACATGTAATAAACCCTACAGTATAAATACAGAAAATATTATACATTTCCACTCTTTGAATCAATAAGAGACTGACTGCCCTACATTTACAGGTCTTCAGCATTACCCTCGCATACTTAAAAATCCAGTTATTGTAAAAGGTGTTGCTTAAAAGTGGCTTTTTAAACACAGTGTGAATTTTAAAGGAGCATGTAGCATATAAGAAATGGTGTTTTTAAGAAAAATTTATTCTCTGCCTCTCCGTAAAGCAAAAGCGTTTCAGTATTAGATCCCCACTGATTAGATTTTCAGATTGGTTCAGACACACAGACCTAGAATTCATTTGGGAAAATGACCTTACCAAGCTTTGTAAAAACATAAAACATAATTTATACTTAATCAAGTGTCACATGACTACCACCAAATCTAAATCAATTTTTAAGACCTAGTAAGAAGCCAAGTAATTGTGATACAGTGTATCCTCCATTTTATCTACACACCTTGAGTATTTTATTCAATATCCTGTGCAATTCCACAAGCTGGCACAAACAAGCCAGGAGATTTTAAACACAGGAAATGGAGGCCAGTGGGAGAAACAATGGTACACCTTCCCTCCGCTTTTTCTTCCCCTTTGCTTTTTAATTAAATGGTAAATCTCGATATGAATTCATTAGAAGCCTGATAGCTCAATTAAGCACTATGTCACTATATACTCTAGGGCAATGCTTCAATATCAGTTAACAGAGTTTGGATGTAACTTGAGCAAAAAATGTAAGCCAAAAGTTATATTCAACCAACCATTTGGGAGAAAAAGTACAATTAAGGAAGGACAATAAGTCCCAATATCTACAGATTGTTAAAATTAAATGATAAAAAGACCATAATGGTTTCCCCTGCAGCAATAAATTCTTTAGATTCATATTATGCAGTAAACCCCTCAGATCATTTTAATTTGGTTTCACTGATACTTCTATACAATAGAACAGTAAGAAGGAAGGAAGGAGGGAAGTAAGGAATTACCTTGGGGGGGGCAGAAAGTTTATTTGAGGAAATATCCTATTTGAAGACAAACAGAAACTCTCAGTGAATCAGCAAATGAATACACCAGAACGTGGAGGACTCAGGGAAGGCCTGTGGCATGAACCAGAGAGTGACATCTCCAGAATCCACCCATTTCATTTATCCAACCAAAACTGGGTGCCGAGGCACGATGCTAGGCTGTGAAGGCACATCAGTGAGTGAGCTCAGTGTCACTTTCCCAGTGAGGCCGTCTTTCCCCTCCATATTTAAAACTGCAAAACCCTCACCTCCACTCTCCAAATCACCTGGTAAGCTTTTCAAAACCCTGAAACTTCGTCCCTCTAGTATGACTGGCCAGGAGTAGGGCCCAGGTCCCATTTTCAGAAGCTCCCCAGGTTGATATTCACCGCTTTAACTCCTTCCTGTTACTGCTTTTCCTCTCAGCATCTAGCACCTTGTAAAACAAGCCATAACTGGCAATGGTATCAGTCTCCAGCCACTAGACAGTGAGCATCTTAAGGAAGGGATGTGTGACTCTTGCTCACTGTTGAATCTCCAGTGCCTACACATAGTAGGTGTCCAATAATTACTTGGTTGAGTAAATTAATAAAAAAATCAACATGAATCCTCTCATCAGGGCCTGTACAATCTATTAGAGAGAGAGAAAAAAAAAACAGCTAAAGGAATATACAACCACAGCTGTGGCAGGTATTAACTGTTCTGTATGAGAGCACATACCAGGAGATTTGACCATGCCTGAGGCCATCAAGGAAGTGACAGTGGAAGAAGAAACACAGAGCTGGGGGGCAGCTTTCTAAGAAAGAGAGAAGCGGGGTTGTGGGAGGAGGAGGAGGCATAACGTGGCTCTGCTCGGGGCTGGGCATGGAGAGGCAGGCAGAGCTGGAGGACGCCACCTCCTCATCGTGGGAATGAACTACGCGAAGTCTCCAGGCTGAATTCAAGTACAAGGGTGGCATGGTCATATTTTTCATCAGCGATGCTGTGGACGATTTCCACTGATTTGTCAGGTGCTGGAATGTATTTAGAAAGTGTGCCATCCATCCTATCCCTCCACCCATCAGCTCCCATCCTGGGTACTCCTAGGAATATGGAAAAAAGCAGACTAATGACAGGCACCCCAACATAGCTTCCAGGGCAACCCCTAGGAAACAGATCAGATGTCCCTTCACCCCCTCAGCGTCCTCCAATTCCAAAATTCCATATGCAGGCAGGCCAGCTTGATCCAGGGCCATTTTCTTTACCAGAGCAAATGGCCCAAGTCATTCTGGGCCCCAATCAAAACTAGCTAGCACCACAAGCCCACACCACAATACCAGGAAACTTTTTATTTCTTATAACAAGTGCTGATATGTGACATAAACCCCCAGAAATCCAAATGAGCGGCCAATAGCAGGGGTCCAGTGGTAACTCAAAGGAGACTCCCATTCACCTGGATTTCTCTGGGAACTTGCTAAGCGTGGTTGACAAGTTTTCAAATGGAGCACTTATTCTCCGGAGCACCAAGATCTTTTTCTTTTAACCGTACAGGTAAAAAGAGTTATAACATGCATCCCTTGTTGCTCTGCTTTCTTAAACGAAGGACAGTGTACACAAGTGATGGCTCAGGGCCAACCCTGTACTGTGGTGTGCTTCATCAAATATTTACAGAAGCTCAGGTCGGTGACAGGCACGGTGCTAGGTGGTGGGATTTACAGGCACACTCCTGAAGAGTCTGTAGGACACACTCTCGGGCACTGGGCCAGCTGTTCTTAAATTGCAGTGCTTCTTTACTTCTTCTGGCCGTTACATTTATAATTTCCTGGCCTGCTTCTTTACATTCGGGTTGCCAGCTGTCCCTTCTTCCCAGATCTGTCTACAAGAATCCCTCTCTCTAAATTTACTGCTTCTCATCTTCTGTGGACTGTGAAACCAGATTACCAGACTGGTTAGAAATGTCTCTCCAAAGTAAGATTAAATAAATTCTAGGTGAGAAACCCAAGTGATACTCCATAAATCAATCATGCTATTGTTTGTGAGTGTGTGGCCTTCATGATATTAGTTCCAGCTGTGCAGAAGCCACGGTTAACAACGCAGGTTCAGAAGTCAGATGGCCTTGGTTCACATCCTAGGTGTGTGCTTTTAGGCAAGTCACTTTTAAAGATTCTCTGCCTCCGTTGTGCATCTAAAATGAGTTGCTTCCTGCTAGGGTGGACATAAAGATTAAAGAAAATACTGCACATTGCCCAACACACAGTACACTCTCAAGAAATATTAGTTGCTATTGCTATTATCATCATTATCAACTGGGCTCAAAAATGTCAGTGCCAACAGGATATGGCTTGCACAGGACGTGCCACAACCAACTTCCCCTAACCACAGTCCCCTGTTCCAGGAAGCAACTTTAGGCTGTTCTTCGAGAAAGGATGGCCACCAATTAAATCAAGAATGGCAATGTGACAGAGCAGCCTTTTAACGGATGAGGTGACACACGCCCAAGACATGGCCTAATATGAATAGCTCTCGCAGAAGAAGTAGTGGTCACCAGCAAAGCCATCAGGCCGGTGTCCTCCAGGGCCTGGAGGAGAGGCTTCTGGAAAGACTTGTCAGGAGTTGGAAGACACACACAGGAACAGGGGTGCTAGCCAAGCAAGACATGAAGGCCCAGCGTGGACAGAAAGGAGCCGATCCCAGGTACTGTACTGGGCCCTGAGAACCAACTGGAGCAGTTCCAGTTCAGTTTTTTGTCCCATGTCCCCTTCCGATAAATCCTATCACCTAGGGTGGCCTGACTGATTTTTGCACTTTACAACCTAAGAGCCTGAAAGGCTACCGAGCAGCTGAGCTGCACTCGGATGAGGTGTCCCCCTAAATGTCACCGTCGACTGGTGAAGGCATAAAAGTCAACGGCAAAAGGGAGAACCTGCATTGTTAGGGCAGTCAACCAGGGAACTCGGGAGAAACGGAGTCGAGTTGGTGCCTGAGCCCCAGAGACCACTGTCCACTTGCTCCACCCTGCACCACGCCACCTGCAAGCTCCACGAAGGTCTTTCCACAGCCCACACGAACGACGGCTGGCCACGTCCCTGGTGCAGAGTCACAGGCTCTCTTCTAAAGGACTTCCCAGAAGACGAGAAGGGGACAAATCCCTACAAATCTGATTACCGTTCAAAGCAGTTACCATGCCAAGAGAGCCCTGAACATAACTAGGCATAAACAGTTGGTTCACCTCTGTTTTCTGTCTCAGTTTTTAAATCACTGGTAATTGTCTCATTTGCACTTGGAATCACAGACCTTCCTCACCTGGATGCCCAGAGGTCAAAGCCATGCCCCAGTTCACCTCCAATGGACCAAGGAGTCAACTACCAAAGAGAAAATAGAAACAGGGCCTTGATTAACCGACAGCTAGCCAAAAGGATGACATCAACCTAGGTTAAGCCTGCAGATTCTGAAATTCCAGAAAAGGCTGTATGTACACTGCAGGGAGAAAGAAGGCCCAGGACGCCTGCATGATAAGAAAGGCATGGAGGTTTTTGGCTCCAGCAAAAACAAAACTTCAAAGGGAACAGAAGTTGTGGGAGCTTCAAAGACCCCCTGCAGGACCAATTAACACCTACAAATGTTTATCTAAGCAGTCATTTAATGATGGCTACTCAACTAAAATAGCTATTCTTCCAAAAAGACTGAGAGGGGGGTGAGGGAGAGGAAGTTCTGTGTCCTCTTCTGAAAGTGACCTACTCAAGAAGACAATAAATACACTATGCACTGAAATTCGTCAGACTTATTTATAATAATAAAAATTTAAAAAAGAATGGGGAACAAGTTAAATCTCTGATAAAATGTAAATGCTTAAATTCTTGTACAGCTATGGGTTAGAAAAAATGTGCAGCCATTAAAAATCCTATTTTAATATTATAATATGATTTTCCTATTTAGTAGATGAGGAAAATGCTCTTGGATAATATTGAGGGGAAAGTGACATGCAAACACACATTTAAAGTCTGACTTCAAGCTTATAAACTGACAATAATGGTGAGAATGTTTTGTTCACCGTAGTGGTCTCCAGTTCCAACACCTATGTGTCTAGCACAAACAAGGCACTTAAGGGAAGTGTGTTGAATTCGTTATTTGCTTCCTATTAATGAAGTAATAATTAACACGTCTATACAAGGTACTTAGATATGAGATAAAAGGATCTAATAGAACTATATATATATGTGTGTGTGTGTTATAACAGGCCGACTACAGTGTTTAAAATTAGTAGGGAGCTCTTGTCGTGGGGATTAGATGAGAAATTCATTTTCATATTCATACCTTCTGTATTTTCCCAGTTTTCACAAAGACAGACTGTGTGTAATGCGTATAATTTTTTGAGCGCTGTTTTTCATTATGGCGTCGAGCCCCTGAGAGCAGTGATGTGGTGTGTTCCAGAAACCCAGCCCATTCTACCAGAAACGAAATCTACCCTTTCTGTCGGATCGGAACTGTCCACACGGAACAGTCACTGCCACCCCAACTACAGAGGGTGCCCCGCATGGCGCTGTCAGCGAGGGCAAGGGTCGCACATCGTTCGCGTCCTCGCGTCTCCTGGGGGAGGCGCTCTAGGAGGGAATGAACCTAGCCGAGGTCACGAAGATCCCTGAGCCGCAGAGTTCAAGTTCAACGCTTTGACGTCAGAATTAGGCGCATCTTTACCATGTCTCTGAGGCATATTCCCCCTTGGGAAACATGTTTAGAAGAGAAAGAAATAGAAGATCCGATATACAAACACCTGAATCACAGCGAGCTCACTAATAACTAGCAGGTACACAGGTAGAAATTTTGTCCGATTCTTCAGGGCGGTAACATTTTGGAGAGGAAAGAGAATGGTCTTCGGAATTCAGGACCCTGGTTAGAACTCTTGTTTATTCACCAGATGTGACTTCGGGCTCCGTACTTCAGATTCGGGGCCTGAATCCTAACCTGTAAAACGGGGACTTAACCCACCTCATACTGCTGCTGAAAGGCTTAAATGAGCTAATAAAGGTAAATTCAAAATAACAAGGACTCACGGAATCGTCCAGTTTTGAGCAAGTCCTGTTTATTACAAGAACTTGGTCACGGGTAGAAGAGCTTCTGCGTAAAAACACTTTGCCATGAAGCCCACGGAATCACGAGCTCCTGCGTTCACATCTGCACATCGAACATGCTCGGAAGACGGCAGAACCCAGTGAGCACTTAGCCTGGCCTGGTTTGTTCTGAGGAGGCTGTGCTGAGTGAGAAGTGAACGCCATGAAGCTGGAGCAGGCTTCAGTGGAGACGGGAGAACTGGAGCCAGAAAACCTGGGATGTAGCCTCAGTTCAGCCATGTACACGCTGTGAAGCCTTAGACAAAGCACCTCACCACAGTTGGTCTCAGTTTACACACCTGTAAAATGGCCTGACGAGATACCTTGCAAGACGGCAGTGAGCCAAGCAGCCAAGCCCCATCCAGTACATTCTCTGGTGTGACATTAGGGTACTCAAGGTCACTGTTGGCAGGTGTGTCTAGCACTGCATTCTGGGGGGGGGCACATCTGCAGGCCTTCCAACAAAGAGGATGATCACCATCCAAGGGTGTGACAGCTCCCCCTGTGCCAAGTCTGTCTCATCCAAAACTGCTGTCACAGTCAGGGGGACCAAAGGTGGCCTCCAGAGGCAGTGCCTGCCCAAGCCTTAGCAGCAAGCCATTCTAGTATGACAAGATCCTGCAGGCTCCTAGCTTGTCACAGATTCCACTCTAAACTTTCATTAATTCAACTGCACTCAATCAAAGTGCAAACACCCCTAGAAGTAGCACACAACCCCCAAACTGTATTCGCAGATTCCTTGTGAATAAGGCTCTCAGGTGCTCTCAAGACAGCAAGTTCAGAGGAAGTGAGAAAGGAGAAAACAGAACTAGAACCTCAGTGAAAGAAGACATGCTTGTCAACTTCATAATTTTGCATGGGGATGGCCCTATCTATATTTTTAAACTGTGTTTATTTTAGAAATGCTTTTGTGCTGTCGCGCACCTTTTGGGAGAAAGGTGTTAACATATTACACTTAAAACCTGTAAGCACAATTTCTACCTTTCATTTTGGGGGAGGTAAACAGTCATCTAAGGTTCACTGCTGGACCATATACTTGCTCAAGGTGTCTGCTAATATTGTCTGGGATAGTGGAGAATAAGCAAATATTTATATCTTGTGCACATTTTCTTTGGGTGATTAATGCACCTGAATTCAACTTACCATCCAGTTAATTCACAGCCTATTCCCCAAACTCCTGAGGGCCAAATGGACTGTCCAAAAAACTACTTACCAGTTCCAGGGACGTAGACACCTTAGTTAGCAATAAAAAGCAAAATGTAAACCTTAGAACAAGTTTGTAAATCTCAGGATACACTTAGTAGGAGCTGTGTCAAACCCTAAAACTTTATGACAAATTGTGCATGTATGTGGTTTGTTTTTGGTTGTTTTTTTACAAACTTTGTCCATAGTCTTTATCAGTTTCCCGAAGGATTCCAAGAGAAGTCCCATAAGAAACAGTATCAATAAGGGTCTAGCTCAAAAGTTTTCAAGAGTATGTATTATAATTGACAGAGGAAGACTGCAGGTCAAGGGGAAAAAATCAGAAGGCTCTGGGCTCCAGCTACCTATCCCTGCCACTAACCAACTTTCTGACCTTAAGCAAATCCCTCTTTTGAAACATTTTATCTTTCAAGTTTCCAAATCTGTAAGATGAGGATGTTAGTGCTGAATGATTACTTAGTTTCAAGACCCTTAAAAACACCAGGATTGTGAGGTACAGGGTTCAACAAACACAGGGAAAGATGTTAAAAAAGGCCTGCATGGAATCCTGCCTTTTCCCAGGAGAGCTGCTTAAAATATTCACCACTTTTCTCAAAGGGGTCAAAGATAGAAGCCACCTCCTTCTTCCTTCTATTTCAGAAAGCCGAATTTCAAGTTTCACAATAATGTCCTTTGAAGGGATATGAACTATGAAATTCATGCAAAAATATAGTGATTCTGTAAAGATGCGTAAGAAGCTCTAAGACTGTAAAATGGAAAGACTTTCTCTAAAGCCTCATTACAAATCATCTAATCATCTGCAGACTTATTTCAGCTGGTGTCATCTACATTTGTTAATATATGTAACTGATGAAAGTTAATTGGATATTTTCATATAATCCTGGATTTCTGGATCAAAAATACTGCTGTTATAAGAGAAAAGTGTTTTTCCTCATCCTATGTCGCTCTCTATACTTTTAATAATAAATGTCCAATTTTCACAAAAGTGCAAGTGAGATCAAAGTCCACAACCATTTAGCACTTAAATCTTTATCATCATATAAGGCTAAATTTCACTGAAAGTAACTTTTTTTTTTAGTTGATACACTTCTATATATCCTATAGTAGCCTAAATCAGCTATGATACCATAAACTTTCAATCTAATTATCAGACTTCATAAGTCCAAAGCAAATTTATATGTGGTTGCTTGTGGCAGCAAATTAAATTGAAGCCTTTTCATTGACACTTGCTAATAAAAGAGAGAAGTAGATGAAAGCTGATGTTTTTACACGCCACAACCAAATGAATGCTTAGAGCACCCTGGAGTCTAAAACCCATTCCACAAAAGGATAAACTAATGTTCAAGGTAATGCATCAAAAGTCACATGATGAATCAGTATGAGAGTCAACTTTAGATAATTTCTATACCTCACTTGAACATCATCTCCTTCTCTAAAGCTCTGGAGAAAATTAGCACTGGATTTGGGGAGTTCTGCATCGCACACGTGCCAGGCTAACTTACCGAAAACATCAATATAAGTAGCACAGTAGCTGCTCACTCCAGAACAGGCATTGCTTCTTATTCATGAGCATTCTCACCACATTTCAGGGCTCATTCTTCACCTTCATGTGTCCACAAGTCAACAGTAAAAGGCCAGCATGTTTGCAAGCATCATTTCTCAAAGATAAAGAGTTCTGATTACCCAATGAGAGGAATGGGTTAAAACCCCACATAGATTAGGCTCATGAATATAAACATTCTGCAGCAACACCATCCTGTCCCATGAAACAAGGTTAGAACTGCAAAGTGTATAAAAGGCGAACAGGAAGAAAATCCAGAAGTGACCCTGCTCAGGAGAAAGAGCAAACTTGCTTTCCTAACTCACTGCCGCTTACTTTTCTGACGAGACCCAATCCTGAGGTCTTGACCCCTTGTGGTCTTTAAACACAAACCAAAACAAGGGTGTGGGTGTCAGATTTCTTGGCCCAATCACAAAGAGGTCAAAAATAAAATTTAATTAGCAAAAATTAAAGTTTCTAGAAAACCAGCCCCTCCTTCCTTCATTGCCAATTTCCAGAATAAGCTTCAGCAGAGACCTCTGGGTCTTAATACGGACTTTGGGCAAGAGAGGGTAAAAAAGGTCGGATTGTTCTATTAGACGGAGGGTGCTTCCCAAATGTGTATTTCAAATTTCCTAAGGTGAGATCTCAGCTCTAGCCCCTTTAGAAGAACGAAGACCACCATGATCCTGCCACAAAATTTGATGAGACTTGCTTTTAGAAGACACTGAAAGGTTAAATTTCATCTTGAGTTACTCCGCCATAAGCCAGACAAAGAAATTCCTGAAAGGCTATAAGCACTTTTTTTCTCACTGGCACCCACAGGAATAGGTCAATGTAAATGTTGTGTAAACAAAGCAGTTCATTACTAACCAGGCTATTTCTTTTGTGACCAAATTTTAATCCACTACAGCTGCGCCCAACATTCACACATAACTGCCCCCCCCCCAAGAAGAGTCACATAGAGATTCATAATTGACCCTAGCCTTGAACTTTTCTTACGCTTGAAAAAAAGCAAGGTGTTGGGGGTCGAGGCATCTGAGTGTTGGTTACTTTCTCCTTCCCTGTCTACGATCAAATATGAGAGGACTTTTTAATTTCCCTTCAAATCACTCCTACAAGAGGCCCAAGTGTCTGAGGAAATCCACAGACAACAATCAAACCTTTCATTTTAGGGCCTCTCTCCCACCATGCCCCCTCCTGTTTCAACCAGGTTTGTGAAGCGTTTCCCCTATTCTACATTTCATGAATCAACAGCAAAATCTGCCAACCTCCGCCAGTTCCTCTTGTACTCAGCTGAGAGGTTCCCCTTCCTTCCGTGGGTAGCACAAGGCTGCTCTGGGTTTTAACTGGTGTAACGTGGAAATGCACTGCAGGAACTCACTAACTCTTTCACAGCCAGACGTGAGTCTGGTGCGCCGACCCCATCTATGAGGAAACCGCCCCACAAAGCTCGAGGTAAAGCAGACTTGTGGAGGCTAGTTCTGACCCCAAATCCAGTGTGTCAGTTGCTGCCACTAGGAAGGAAAAGGAAGAGTGAGAAGGCCTACAGAGTAAGCAACTCAGTTACTTAGCAACTGGACAAAACTTGCCTCACTACAGAGGGTAAGGAGGTTTCACAAGCCCATTCACAGTAACAGTCTCCATTTACATGCAAATAGACAGACAAAAGGGAGAGGGAAATCTAAATTAGCCACTGGAGTTTACAGCAGTGGGGCTGAGGCCCAGGTTTTAAAGACAGGCTACTCCTAGCAAGGAGACAGGGTATATGCAAACAAACGAACAGACGTGAGTGAATGAATGAAAGAATGAATGAAGAATGAATGAAGGAAAGAAAAGAAAGGAAGAAAGGCAGATAGATCACAGGCCCCAAGCAACTTACACTCTCCCTTCATAAAAGCCAAGCCTTAGGGGGTAGGAAATATGCAGGCATTGAAAGTTTACAGCTAAAATCAAAACACTTCCACTGCTGACAGAAATTTAAAGCTCATGGAAAGATGACAATTGGAGGCTGGGAAAATCCCAGGGAAAGCAGTTCCCCCTGCTTGTGAGAAAAGCAAATAAAACATCAACCTTGGAGAAAGGTCCTCACGCTCTGGGTGGATTCAGAGCCTCTCCGGGTCCCTAGACACCCCCCCAAACACACACAAATACCCTCCCAGCACCCACCGGTGAAACGGTTTCCAGACTTGGATCAAACCCACACCCTTCACTGGAGACACATGGCCTGAAGGTTTTCCAAGCAAGAGGGAGACAATGTTGCCTACCTGGCCCAGGAAAGTGCCCCCAAGAGCTCAAACTCTGTGTCTCCAGCTCCTAGCCACACACCTGAACCTGGCTGCTCTGTGCCAGGCTCAGAACAGGAAAGAAAGGGGCCAGAGGGCTCCTCCGCCCCACCCCCACCCCCAACCTCACACCTGCACAAGGTGGGCAGGGCCCAGGGCTGACCGGCAGAGCCCCCTCAGCAGAGCCACTTACTTCTCATACTCGGTGTTGTCTCTGTCACAGCGAGAGTCCTTGTGCTTTTGCCAGTCTTTGCCATGCTTGCAGGTGGTGAGGAGCACGACGTCCTCCCCGTTATGGACGTGATATAAGGCATTCCTGGTGTCTGACCCTATCCCTGTCAGGTACCTCTTCCCCTTGAATACCAGCATGTACTTCCTGAGAGGAGGGATGGTGTTAAACTTCAAAAACCCCCTCTCCCCTCCTGTCCTGGGATGATCCTTAGAAAAGAGGGGAATAGAAACATCGAAGTTGGGTCGGAAGTTTTCAGTACTGATGCTGGCTTTGGCCAGCATCGCCTGGCCGATGTCAAACCCCACGTCCTCGGTGTAGTCAGGCCAGGTGCCGGAATATAAATTAAAAATTAAATGATTCCTACCATTGTTCCACAAGTGGAGACTCTGCACTTTGGATCTCAAATTGTGCACATACTGAGGTGACAACTGGTCTCTGTCTAAAGTATCCAGACTCAGGACAAAGAGGCACGCCTGGCTGGGGTCCGAGGTGTAGAACCTGGAGCCCTCGATAGCCGCTAGAATGTTTTGGTAACTTTCGGCGATTTTCTCCCCTTTCTGCTGCGGGTAGACGTAGACTTTGAAGCCGTTTTTCTTGCAAAGGGTGAAATCGAAGCAGGACTCCATGCGGCACTTCTTGCCTTTGTAGATGCTCGAGTTGGCATCTCGCTTCTGCCGGGGGGAAACGTGCGCGTTGGAGTCCTCGTTCTCCACTGGGTCCCAAGGAACGAAGGGGCGCAGAGCGTCCGGGAAGCGGGGCCAGAAATGATCCGGACTCGGGTGGTGCAAGCCATTCCGACCGCTGTGCTCGTCTCTCCGGCTGTGGCGCCTCGATGCCCTAAAGTGCAAGCCTCCGAAATAAAACAAAAGGGCGAGACAGGAGCCAGCTGAGAGCAGGATGAAATAGCGTTTTTTGGCCTGCATGTGTCCTGCCTGGGTCAAGAGGATTGTAAATAAACACAAGAATCACCCAAGTTTCCCAATCAACACTTTCAGCTCCAGTCCGCCATCTTCCCGCCTGTAAAGACTTCAAACTCTCCGCTCCCACCTTCTCTGGATGCCTTTCCCCAAGCCGTGGACTGATCCAGCGCATGTGGGCGATTTCTTTAACTTTCTCCCCTTCGGTCTTTCATCTTTGGGTTGCACAATGGACGGGAGAGAGCGGGGCTGAATATCTCGCACCCAGGGCGGGCGAGCAGCGGACTGTAATTTTCTTGCATGCAACAAGACGGAGGAAAAGAGAGAGACAGACAGAGAGAGAGAGGAGAGAGGGGAGAGAGAGAGAGAGAGAGAGAGAGAGAGAGAGAAAAAAAAAAGCTCCCGATGCCCAATCAATGGCAAGACGAAGTGATTTCCTTGCTTCGCGGATTCCTCCCGGCAGCGTGGAGAACGAGCCCCGGGAAAGCAACTTCAACTCCTGCACACGCTCCCGTGCACGGCACACGCCGCTTCCCAACAAGTCAGCCGATGCCCGGCTTCGGCCGGCTAGTGCATCTTGCAGCTGGGGCGCCGTAACCTCACAAATCCCTGCATCTCTCTGTCTGTCTCCCCTTCCGCAGCGGCTCGCGGACTCCGGCGGCGCGGACTCGGGCGCCCGCGGGGCCGGCCCCGGGGCGCGCGGCGGCCCGGCGGGCGGCGGCGGCAGCGGCGGCGCTGGGCGGCGGCGGCGGCGGCGCGTCCTCCCCGCGGGCTGAGCCGGCGCTGCGCGGCGCTCCGCAGGCCCCCACGCGACCGCTGCCGACCGCCGCGTTCGGTCGCCGAATGTTACCCGGTTCTGAATGTTACACTTACACATTCCATTCCCGACACGACAGCGCTGACCTCATCCATCCACGCAGCCCGCGCTGCCATTGGCCGAGCGTCACGTCCGGGAGGGGCGGGGCTTCCGCTGCGCCCATTCATAACCCCCCGGCCGGCGGCCGCGGCGCCGGCGCGGCGCGGGGGCGCGGGCCGCGGGGCGCACGGGGTGTGCGGGGTGCGCGGGCGCCTCGGCCGTGGAGGTGGGGTGGCCCCCCCCCGCGCGAGCCCGCCGCGGCCCCCAGGGTCGCCCCGGCCTGGGCCGCGGCCCCCCGGGCCGGGAGCCAGCGCCGCCCAGAGGCCGGGAACCCGCCGGCGCTGCCCCGGCCCCGCTGCTCGGCCGCCCTCGACAATCCCGTCACCTCGGCTCCCTGCCGGCAGCGCCGCCGCCAGCCGGCGGCGGGGACTGTGCCGGTTCCTGGAGAGGATGCCGTGAAAATGGAGCAGTGGGGCGAGCCCGAGGGGTGGGGGAGGAAAGTCTTCATAGAAAGCGACTGCCGACCAGAAAAGGTGCCTCTCCCCGCCCACCCTTCCCTCTCCGAGGCGCAATATTTTTATTCCTCCCAAGCATTTAAACAGGTCCCTTATTTCCTATATAGCCCATCCTCTCTTTTTTCTTCCCCCAAGGAGACACCCCCCATTCCCAAGAATAAAGAAGAAATATTACAAGCAAGAGGATTGGTTTCATTATTACAATTCTTCGTGTCTGTGAACTGAGAGAAGACATCTATTCTAAATCCTCATGATCTACCTGTGAATCCTTTCCTCGCTTCCTGAAGTCTCTTCTATAGAAAGCTTCTAAGAGATCAAATCACACACACACACACAAAATAAATAAATAAAATAAAATAAAGGGTTTTTTTTCTGTTGCCGAAGAGAAACTGGTTAAGTTTGTCTGTCCTCATCCTTAAAGTGATACTACCCTTTTTGTGGTGGTGGTGGTGGTGGTTTTTAAGATATCTCTTAGGAATGGATGGATGGCTAGTAGATCTTGCAACTGTCCCAGCTGTAGAAAGGAAACTTGAAGCAGGAAATGACTTTATTTAAAATTGTGCAAGAAGGTTGGTCCTCCTCCTTTCAACTGCCCTTCCACACCCCAGGGAACTCAGGTAAAGACCTGCAGTCCTTCCAAAGGTCCTCCAGGACCACAAAGAGATGCTAGGCTCCCCAACAGTATTTCTGGTCAGAGCCAAGTTCTCCTGGGCCAGGAGCCTGAGTTCTGCTTTACAAGAGGACACCTCCCACCCCCTTTCCTAAATGAAGTCGCAGGGCCTGGCCAAGCTGGACAAACAGTTGCCAAGGGCAGCAAGTTGTTTAGTGATTGTTTATTATGGGAGTGACTGAGAACTGGGGATAGACACTTCCCAGCTTCCCTCAGGCTGCAAAAGAACTCCAGTGGGTGTGGAGGCAGGGCCCAGTTACAACAAGGCAGGGTGCAATGATCAAGTGGAACATTTTAGACATTTGTTATTTCAGATGTGTTTTCAAAAAGTGGGGAAGGGGCATGGGTGGAACATTACCATACATTCTTGAATCCTCTCCCTATTTCTGACCCGCCAAAGATGAGATAGCTTCTCCAGATTTGACCCCCCACACACACACAATTTGGAGAGGACTGGGACAGAAATGAGGATGTAATCATCTTCCAAATATGATGACAACAATGCAGATAAACGCAATGATTGTAACCACATGTAACCCAGGGGCTCCCCCACACACCCCCAGCCCCTGGTGGCTGAGAGCAGCCAACCAAGGCAAGGGTCCTGTTGAGGTTCTGTAGAAGCTGGGGTTCTGGGGATTACAGTCCCTTATATGCTACTCGTAGTCCTGTGTGACCTTAGGGGGAGCTAGCTACTGTCCTTGCCCTTTTTCATTCTCTTTCTGCTTTGGCTCAGTTCTCGCCTTGCCTAACCATTGCTTATTCCCTCATCCCACGCCCTAGTGCTCCCCATTCCATAGTAGTGCATATCGTGAGAAAAACTTTGGTATTGAAAATTAGAGAAAACTTGGATTCAGACCCCAAATCCGTCATTTACTGGTGCCTTGGGCATGTGGCTTAGTCTCATTGAATATCAGTTTCTCACTTAAAAAGTCAGAATAATAGTACTTTTCTTGCCAGCCTCTTTGAATTTGCAAATTGTAAGTTGCTTTGCATGTGTAACATTTCAAAATACAACTAGAATCGAAAGTAACCCCTACAATGGCACCATCATGTCCCTCTGTTTTATTTTGTTCCTAGACCTTCACAGTAGCTTAAATCTCTTGTGTTCGTTTGCTGGTTTACTGTCTATATTTCTTCCTTGTAAGGGGAATTTGCCGAGAGCAGGAACCCTGTCCGTCTTACTCATTTCCGAATCCCCAAGGCCCAGGGTAGTTCCTGACACCTAGGTGGAGCTCAATCTCTGATTTGAATGAATTAGTAAAATTCAGCTTCACCACAGCACTTGAACACGCTTGAAAAGAACGACACCATGGTCGTCTCTCAAAACAGGACTGAGTCTCCTGTTTGAGGTGGAAATATTACTACCCAGGAATATCTGAACAGAGGGCAAATCGGTCCATCACAAATCCCTTAACGGCATGTGTTAGATCATGATTTCCTCTGCTCAAGCCCATCAAAGGATGCCCGTCCCTCTCAGAATTAGAGCCAAAGTCTTTACCTATAAGGTACTGTGGGATTTTCCCTAACTGACCCCCACTCTCCTCACCAGACCCCTTTCAGTTCATTTCCTCCCTACAACTCTCTGGCTCTGTCCCAGTCTACTCACTCTTCTCCAGCCAGGATGGCTTCCTTACTGTTTCTCAGGCATGCCAAACATGTCCCCTCCTCAGAGCCTTTGCATATGCTTGTCTCAGCCAGAATCCACATGACACATTTCCTCACTTTCTCTAAGTCTCTGCTACCTAATTACCTAGGCCTTCTTCAACCACCTGAAATAAAATAGCACTCTCTCCCCCACTTTCTTATCCCCTCACCCTGATTTATTTTTTTCCTTAACATCATCTGACATAGTATATATTTACTTGCTAAATAATTATTTATTGACTGCATCTAGACTGTGAGCTCCATGAGGCAAAAACTTGGTCTTTTTGTTCACTACTATAATCCCAGCACCTACAACAGTGCCCATTACTAAATAAGTACCATATTTGTTTAACTAATTAATTAATTTGATGCTATTGTTTGTAGGGCAAATAGAGGATATTCAAGGCTAGAGTTCTATCACACACACACTCCTCTCTCTCTCTGTCTCTATTTCTCTCTTTTGTGCTCTCTCTCTCTCTCTCTCTCTCTCTCTCTCTCACACACACACACACACACACACACACACACACACACACACACACAGCTAAAGCTATCCCAGTGATTCAAGCCATGCTTACTTTCCTTTTCCAGGAGTAATTCTTTTCCAGGGTTGATGAAAGACCTGAAAACAGCATGTCACACATGAAACCCAGAAGATGTAGATTCTCGTTTTGGCTCTCTGCTCACTCCATAACCTTGAACAAGGCACCTTCCTAAACTTTGGATTCTCATTGGTAAAATCAGGAGTAACTGTAACACAATATGTGTCATGCTCAGCTCACTGGATTACTCTGAGAATTCAATGAGAACAAATGGATTATTACCATTTGAAACAACCTGCTCTTTGCAGTTCACAATGCACAGGGCAACTGTAAAATCTGATTGTCACACTCTTGGATACATTTGCACACAAGCGCATGAGATCATGTTTGCAAGTCAACAGAATTACATACATGAAATATCACCCACCAAACACACAACAGTTTCCAGATGCTTTACAGACTCTGGAATGGTCATTGACTAGCATAAGCAAACAGGAAAAGGGAAGAAGGAAAACTCATCAATGGACGAAAAGCAAAGAAGTCTTTTTATGTATAAAATATTGGAATTGATAAATGTTTAAATTCTCTAAAATGTAACTTTTGGTTGACTAGCAAGGCAATCCCATCTTCATAAAGTTATACGAAATGTTTATTTGACCTGGGCACATTTTAGTGTTTTGGTGATATGTGATAGGGTCTCTAACAGTAAGTATTCCTGGCTTTCTAGAAAGGCTGAAAATCTCTGCTGGGTATCAACTGATTTGTTGTAGAAGGTGAGAGAAGACAAGGAGGCCAGAGAAAGTTGGGACATCATGGAAGATGGAGAGAGTTCCAACCAGGAAACAGAAGCTTCTTGGTTTCTAATTCTTTCTCTTCCAGAAATTCAGGAAGACCTAGAGCAGGTCATTTCTGAATGCCAGGCCTTGAGAGGTTCATTGGAAAAATGCAGGGTGGGCCTTGGTGATGCCATTCCAGCAGAAATAGTCAAGGATGCCCTTGTAGACCAAGTGGGTAGAGGAGAGGAGGAGCTTGGGAGGGAGGAAGAGAACATTCCACAGAGACGGAGGGAAAACTTGAGTGGAAGTGAGAGCCTCCATCAGGCCTCTGCAGGGCAGCCAGGCAAGAAAGCTGGCCAAGGGTGATACAAGGACAATTCTACATGGATGTATGAAATCCTGAGCCAGGTGCTTTATAGGCACCTATTCTCACAAGGTTCCTAGGACACAAGTACTATCCTTATTTCCTGACAAGGAAACAGAAGTTCAATTCTGGGAAGGGTCTTCTGGCAATTCATTCATTCATTCCTTGAACAAATATTTGTGGAGCAGCTACTCTATATAAGGAATGGTGCCAGACACTGAGGGTCTTTGTCAACAGTTCTTTGCCATTCACAAAACACTTTCATGAGAAGAATTTTGTTTGAGTGTCAGCAGAACCTTATGAAGTAGGAAGAGAATATGATCCCTATTTTACGAATGAGAAAATAAGGCTCTAAGTAAGGCTCTAGCTCAGGCTTCCTCAGCCTAAGCACTACTGGCATTTTGCTCAGCATAATTCTTTGTTGCAGGGGGCTGGCCTCTGCATTGCAGGATGCTTAACCACATGCCTGGCCTCGACCCGTTAGGCACCCCACTCCCACCTGCATCTTCAGATGTGACACCAAATACATGTCCAGACATTGTTAAATGCCCTTCGGAGACAAAATCACCCCTGGTTGAAACCCACTAATCTAGTTAAATGACTTACCCAAAGTCAGCTGCTTTTCAAGAGGAAAATTTAGAATTTGACCCTCATCTTTTGACTTCATGCCAGAGCTTTGCCACGACACTGCAGCTTCCTTTGGAGAATCTAATTCCTCTCTTTTCCACGGGGCAGGCTGATCAAAAAATCCCATAGACATTAGTTTAAGAAGATTAAGAACTTAATACATACAAGACACTATTCTAGGTATTTTGGAGCCACAGCACAAAAAAATAGATAAGGTGTCTGCTCTTAGTCTAATGGGGGAGATAATAAACTAACCAGGAAATAAGCAAGGCAATTTCAGATAGATTTATGGAGAATTTAAAAAGATAATGGCTTAGATTCGGGTGAGGAGGAGCAGAGAGGTTCACTTTAAATAGGATGGTCAAAGAAGGTCTTTCTGAGGAGCGAAAATTTCAGCTGTTGTCTCACTGCTGAGGGACAAGCCCCAGGACGAGGTTACCAGGCAACGCGGCTGGACACCCCAAAGGGCCTGGGGCAGAAGTGAGCGTGAAGAATGAAAATAGTGGCAGGCATCAGAATCAAACTTCAGCAGGCATCAGAATCACTAGATGGGTTGGTTAAAACACAGATTACAGGGGCCCACCAGACTCCCAGTTTCTGATTCAGCAGACCTGGGCATGACTCAAGAATCTGTATTTCTACCAACTTCTCAGGTAAAGCTGAAGCTGCAGATCTAGGGGCCACACTTTGAGGACCACTAAGTTGGAGCATCAGCAAAAATATACTGTTCCTGGGATGTGCTGAGTACAGGGAAGAGAGGCAAGAGATGAGATCAGAGAAGCTGCAGCTATAGGAACTATAGCATGCTAGCTGGCTCTACAGGCTAGCTGACATGGGGGATTTTATTTTGGTGGGGTCAGTAGATTTTGGAAGGTTCTAAGCAGGGAAGTGGTATACTCTAGTTTCCATTTTTTAACAGCTTCCTCTAGCTCATAGTGGGGCAAAAGTGGAAGCAGTGAGTCAAGTTTATTTATTTTTGTACATATTTTTGAAAATCTTTATTCCTTATAAAAATAACTATTGTAAACCAGGATAGCAAGTTAGGAAGAGAAAGAAACTTCGAGTCTTGCTTCCATGCTACAGAAACTATGACCATCAGAGTCAAGCCAATAAACCCTAGTCACTGGACAATTAGCTTGTGATTGCTAATTAGGCAAGACAGCTTGCTTTCATATAATAAAACTACACATGTAAATTAAGAAATCTCTCTATGATCTTAACTCTAGTGTTTGATACATTGATATTTCTCTACGATGTTAACTCTAATTCTTGATATCATATATCAACTATACATGCAGTCATATATATTTATATTTAGCTATGTCTTTTGTGTGTGTTTAACAACTTGGGACTGGCTGCTATTTTCTGTGATAGTACATCTCCTTATTGATGAGTGTTTTCTGAGGGACAAATGGTGACAAAGAAGTTGCCCTTCTATAAATCTGGATGCCATCCTGGGAGTCTTATGAAAGTTTTACTGACCCCTGGTGGAACACACAGATGCTCTACCCTGCATGCCTGTCTCACTGGCTTGTTTTCTACCAAGACTCGCATCCCTTTAACAATGTACCTGCCACACAGCCCCTGCCCTCCTGGGGCTCAAACCTCCGAAGAAACAGACATAGAAAAAGATAATCACAGTAAAATGGGCTCCATGACATATTTTAATAGAGGAGGAAATAGTTAAATTTGCTAAATCTGTGTGGGTCTCTATTAGCATTTGTAGTTGCATTTACAGATGAGAAACTGAGAGAAAACGAGAATGTCAAACACTGAAGGTGATGAAATCAGCAAGTCACCCGCAACGCGAGCTAATTTTTCCCATTAGATTGGTTGTAACACTTTTTATTACGCAATAGTCCGTTGATGCTCCATTGACTTTTATTTTTCTTTTTAAACTTTTGATACACAGTAGAATCAGGTTTGTCTTGTATTCTATTAATCGAACATATTTTATCATCCGGCATTTTCTTTGCTATTGTGATACAATAATTACCGATGCTCACAGCAATAATCATGAGACCCTGTAGAATCTTAAGATACCTGGCAACTTGCTTAAAGAAAGTTAAATCACAGAAAGTCCTATTTCAGTTACTTAAATGCATTTCATGATTGT
The DNA here is from genome assembly GCA_004027375.1 of Macroglossus sobrinus. NCBI lineage: Eukaryota > Metazoa > Chordata > Mammalia > Chiroptera > Pteropodidae > Macroglossus > Macroglossus sobrinus. The sequence goes on from PVKZ01001167.1 coordinate 206,078, forward strand.
CAAAATCATTTAAAGTTGGTGAACTGTCTGTAGGAGATGGGGTAACTTGTTATTAGCATAAAGATAAGATAGACTACAGGGCTAGTTATCCGAATGATCCCTTCATGCTCCAAGGTTGTTTCTTTGGTCAAATTTCTACTACAGAGTTATGAATAATTCTTGAGGTCTTAAGAGAAAGTCTCCAGGTCAGTTTCTACTACAGAGTTATGAATAATTCTTGAGGTCTTAAGAGAAAGTCTCCAGGTCAGTTTCAGCAAGGCTATAGCCTTTCTAAATAGGTAAACATGCACACATAAGCCTACAAAAGTCTGGGGGCTCCCCATTGGTCCGCACAAGCCATCATTCTGAAAACTTGCAACGTAAACAAACAAAACCATTTCTGAAATTAAAAACCATACATAACTTTAGGTCCTTCCTATTATATCACCCTCCCAGAAATTCTGCCTCAACTTCGATCTTTTCAGATTCTTGTATTCATCATGTCCCAGAGACGCATTCCATTGTGGATGTGTAGACAGCTCAGCAACCCTAAGAAGAAAACATATGAAAAAGGCTACTATTAAAATATATTTTCACATAGTTATATGTCAATTTCAGCATAGGCTTTGTCTTTCTGAAAATCTGAATACTCAAATGTTGCAAAAACAGACTAAAGCCATACATCCTGGCTTTAAGTAAGCCTTGAGAAGAGAGTTGCCCACAGAAGCACAATTCTCAATTTCCCTAATTGTTCTCCCCTACTGGGGAGCAGCTCACCCTCACTAGGGCCTAATAATTCCTTCCACATGGGAAAAAAATGCAGACTTTTGTCCTGTTTAAAACTGAATAAGGCTGGTTCCTCTCTTGTTCTTTTATGCCGGTGGAGACTTGTTGGAGACCCCAGTCACAGCCTGCTCCAGGCACTAGCAGGCGGGCCCACTGCTTTGTAAACTTCCCCTCCCCCTGTTCTCGTCCCACCCCCCAACTTCTCTATCTAAGCTCAGATCTGACCTGTCGCCCTCCTTGGCCTGTCTGATCTTGGAATTCCTTGCAACAGGAACTGCCAATTGCTGTAAATTATATACTGCTTTGATAAGGAGAAAGCTAATCCTTTGGGGTTTAGGAAGAGACCACCAAACCTGCTTTCGGGGGTGAGAGCTCTCACTTCCGTTGGAGGTGGTGCTACTGGCTTCTGCAGTCCTGAGTACCTTTCTTCCAAACAACATGGGACCCCTGGGTTGGGGCAGGAGCCACCGTGAATGAGCTGCCACTCGTCCATAGCCTAGTTCCCATGCCCATGAATGTGGTCACCTAATTAAGCTTTCTGATACTTCCCCGTCTGGTCTGTTAGTATCACATAGCTGTTTAGCTGTGTACACTTCTGTTGGTGCAGAATATTTACTTAACGAGCTCTTGCATGGAGGCAGGAGTGTGGAGTCCAACCGCCTGGGTTCAGTCGTGGTTCTACTGGCTGTGACTTTAGGCATGTTAATTAAGGGCTCTACACCTCAGTTTCTCCATCTGCCCCCACCCCCAGGGATAATAACTACTTCACACGTCTATAAAATAATGCATATAAAACATTGAATACAGAGCCAAGCACCTAGGAGGAGGCACTTGGGAAATGTTAAACAGGAGAATGGCCCCCACTCCCCCCACCCTCTCCCGATACGTTCACAGCCCCTGAGAGTTAAAAGTGACTGGTTCCACCTTCTGTTTATCAGCAGTTTTGTCTTCCAGAATTTGAATTAATGGCCTTTGCGATTAAGATCGACATTTCAGCCAATCATGCTGGAGTGTTACGGTGGCTGTGGAAGGACATGTTCCTTCATTCATTCATCCATTCGGTCGCGAATATTTATTAGATGCCTACTATGTCCCAGAGGGTGCACTGGGCGCTGGGCAGGTACCTTCTGAGTAAAAAGACCAAGTGTTAACCCTTAGAGACTGTAAAGTCTACTCAGGGAGACATGGGGAACAGATAAATAAACACATTAAATGCCACATTCTAGTGCTGCTGGGGAAATAAAGTCGTTCGCTGAAATGGAGGCATTATTTAAAATGAGTGATTAGAGAGACTTCCCTGAGGAGACATTTAAGCAGAGTCATGAAGGATAAGAAGGAGCCTTCCTTCCTGGCAAGGAGTACGAGGCAAGGGAAAGAAGGAAGGAGGAGCAGATGCAGACACTCGAAGGCCAGGGAAGCTGGGCCGCCTGATTTAGGAGCAGGAAACCGGACCAAGTGGCTCTGTGTCCAAGCAGTTCTGGTCTGAAGAGGCTGTTCGTGATGATAGGTTTGTCAGCTTCCCTTATAAAAAAGGAAACTGTAGTGACTCAGAACTGAAGTGAGGTGTTGTGGAAATCAAACTCAAATTCTCAATTCTTTTCCAATCCTCCAACTGCCCCATTTATTAAGTCTCTCCTTAATGCCTTTATCCGCGATAGGGTTGACACATCGTGGATTCCAGAAGCCAATGCCAGCATCATAATCCGCCCTTTTAGTGCGCGTCTCCTTTATAGGTCAATAGTTCCAGGAAGAGTGGACTATGTCTTATTAATCTTTGTAACTCCAGCATCTTGCACAATGCCTGACCCTTAGTTGCTGCTTCATGAATGTTTGTTGAATGAATGAATGATCACTAAATTATACTCACTGTTGCCAGGCAACATGTTAAATGCTTTAAATATAGCAATTCAACTAATCCTCTTTACACTACCTAAAGGTACGTATTATTGTCAGAGACATCTTACAGAAGAAATAAAGACACAGAGAGGTTAAGTAACCCACTCAAACTCTTTCAAGGCTCTTAGCTTACTAATAGCAAAGTTTCTCAAACTGCTATACGTAAAAATCGCCTAAAGAATATGTTAAATTACACCTTCTGAGGCCCCACTGGCAGAGCTTCTGACTGAGGAGTTATATCACTTATTTACTGCTGTATAAAAAAATTAAGCCCAAATTAAAAGCTCGAAACAACAAACACTTCTCTCCAAATTTCTGTGGGTCAGTATTCTAGGTACAGCTCGATTGAGTTCTCCAGCTCAGGCTTTCATAGGCTCCAATCAAGACGTCAGGGGCTGCTGTTATTTCAGGGCTTGATGGGGACGATCCCATTCCACGCCTACTTATGTGGTTGCTGGCAGACCACATGCCTTTGCTGGCTGTTGACCTAAGACACCAGTTCCTTGCCACATGGGACTCCCCGAAAGGCTGTTCACAACATGGCAGCTGGCTTCCCTCCGAGCAAGTGAATGGGTGAGAGAGTGCATCCGAGACTGTAGACGAGTCTTTCTTTAACCTCATCTGGAAAGTGACTTTTTTTACTTTTGCCTGGTCTTAGAAATTGCCTGTCACAGTAGTAGAGGCTATGACTCAAGATCTTGTATTTCTATTAAGCTCTCAAGCAATAGTGCTGCTGCCAGTAGTGGACCACGCTGTAAGTAGCACCAGTTCACTTTACTGAAAGGAAGGAAAGAAAGAAGGGAGGAAGGAAGAGAGAGAAGAAAGAAGGAAGGAAGGAAGGAAGGAAGGAAGGAAGGAAGGAAGGAAGGAAGAAAAAGAGGGAGGAAGGAAGGAAGGGAAGGAGGAAAGAAGAAAGGGAGGGAGAAGGGGGAGTGAGGGAGAGAGAAAGAGGAAGGGAAGGAAGGAGGAAAGAAAGAAAAAGAGGAAGAGGGAGAGAGAGGGAGAGGAACCAATGAACACCTATCCTGGTGTAATATGACTGGATCATATTACATTTACACATGGCCTTTCTCCACCCTGGCCAGTCCTCACTGCCACCTGTAACCCTCCAAGTCTCCTGTAAAAAAATTATCCCAGAAGATGAGTATGAACCTAGAAAACCAGCTGTCTACTATGTCACTCCTTGGAAAACAATGGCCTGACCTGAAGTAGATACATCCTGTCTTGCACTTCCTGTAAGTCTCGCCTTCAGGGGACAGAAAACGTTTCCCTGAGAGTCAAAACCCTTGCCTCGTGAGTCACAGAGCAAAGACAGATCATGTTAAGAGGCTCCCTTTCCTGCCCCCTGCTTTTAAGAAGGCAGAGTAATAATAGGAGTGAACGCTAACTTCATCGGGGCCTCTAAAAACCTGACCGGTGGAGAATGACGGCCAAATTCAGGCAGATTTGCTCTTCCTGCCTACATCACACAGGACTCTCCAGTTTTTCTCCCCTTGGAGCAGTTTCTCTGCTCTTGCTTCCTAAAGGCTGGCTGTGTTTGGCCCGCTGCTGCCCGGGAGGGTGGGCTGGGAATGCGGCCCCTACTCTGCTGGCAACTCCAGGCACTTCGTGCTGCACGGTTCCCTTCCCTGCCCGGGAGGAGGAGTGTTTGCTGGGGCTGAACAGCTGCTCCGGGTGCAGGGAGGCAAATGTTACTAAATATATGTTCTTATTGGACATTGGTGTGTGTAAAGAAAAATTATGCCTCCTTGTTCTCCACTGGGGCGTTCTTGTAAAAAAAATTCCTTACACAAGTACAGCGCGTGACTGGACTCCAGCCTTCCAACCGAAGACTCCAATGGTGGCCTGATTTATTTTTCTCCCCGCACCCTTAAAATAAATGCTCTCTTGTCATATTCTGACAACTCCCCGTGCGTTCTGCCACCCCCACCACAGTGTCCCTCGGGTCTCTGAGTCTCTGAGCCTCCCAGCCTTGCTCTCTATACCTCCGTTACTCAGGGTGGAACGCGGGGTGACGTCCTTGAGATGGCCAGGGAAGAAGTCTCTGTACAACGCAGGCAAGTTATCAAGGTGTTAATGCCTTCTGTTGTTTATGTCCAAACCATGAATCGATTTTTAAAAAACCATAAACATACTATATGTGATGTGTGTCTACGTGTCTGTGTGTCTGTGTGTGTGCGCACACACGCAGAGGGTGGCCTTAGATTAGATCGTTAATATTGTGTCCATTGGGATTTGTCGATTAGGAAGCTCAGTTACTGATTTGAATGTAGCACGAAATTCTGAATTTCTTTCCCTTTATGAAAAGAAGGTGGCCTGCACCGCTTGGTCACTTAATCTAAGGTGGGAGATTGGTTTTCAAATTCATGAGGCCCAGGGCCCTAAATATCTTCTTAGCCAGCAAAATGGAATTGACCTCATCCCACGATTGTTCCCTTCATTCCCTTCAAGCCAGTACTTCCCTCCTTTTTCCTTTATTCACACTGGAAGCCAGAATTCCCCTACCTAGCCAGCACATGATGGACTGCAATGTATTTTTGTCGAGTGAATGGCTAAATAGATAAGCTCATATTCTCAAGACGAGCTAATTAAAATAATGTAGAGTAGATATATTATCTTAGACAAGTCCTGCTTTAAAACAAACTGATGTATTGAAATCTGACCCCAAACAGATCACTTCTGCAGTGTTTATTAATGCCGTAGAAGGAATCTGTATGGAATGAAAGTCTTTATGGAATCTCCATGTGAAGTTGATCTTTTCCTCTGGCGTGACTCATCCCTACACCTTGTCCATACTCCTGTAGTAATTACTTCAATTGCTGAGTTACACACCAGAAGTCTCAGAAGGACCATTCACTTCATAAGGACAAGGATGATCTATGTTCTGCTTCTGTGTCCTGCATGCCTAGCACGGTTCATGATGCACTGTAAAGAGCTGGTTAATTTTATGTTGAATGAATGAATAAGGGGTACATCAGTTCCTAATGTAATGTGATATAATGTAAATTTACTAAGAGGTTTGGGAAGAATTTTTAAGCTAAACATTTTGAAACAAATGCCACCTGAAAATTAATCAGCCTGATAAATCATCTTTGATATGATACAGGCCAAGAGGAGAATGTGATTTTCTTTACAATAAGTTGATTTCATTCACTTTCCAGTGCTGCGTATAATGAGTGAAAGGAGACACACATTTAGAATAGCTATGTTATTTCAGCAAGCCCATTGGCCTTATTCTCAACAGGTTTACTACTGACTGGGGATCATTTTCAAGACCAAATCTTCACTCAAGTATTCACTTTTGTGGCTCTAGGAAGAAACGATTCTGTCCCAGAATGAGCGACCCTCCAGCAACAAAGTGGCCCTATGGCCAAGCAGCCATCACCAAGTTCTGCATCCCAGCCACCTTCTCGGCCTTGCCCCAAACCTCCTGAGGTGGTAGGGCTGGGAGGCATGCTGCCGAAGGCCCGAGGCTGCAAGTGTGAGCCTGTCTCCTCTGGCTCCACAGCCAATGGCATGAATACACTGTTTCCCACTTTAAACCTCTTTACATAAAGGTTTTCTCTTGTTGGAGACAAGAACAGATAAATTTTACTATAAAAACATCCTGCCCAAGAAAGCCAGTTTTGCCCATTAGAAATTGGAATGATTGTTTTCGCCAATAACTGCATTACTGTAGCAGCATTACTATAAGAGTATGAATAAGGTATAGGAATGAGTCACACCAGATGAAATGCTATCACCCATGGTCAACAGAAAAGACAGCAGTGTCTTCTCCCCCGCCCTCTTCCAACTACAAGTATGCACTAACCACCCACAACATGAATGTAACTCAACTGGCAGTAGGGATCTATATATGTCTATGTATATCTTGTCCTCCTGCAGGGACTATTTACTTTCAGTGTCCTACAGGCAAACAATAAATGATACATTTTTTCAAGTTCCTAATTTTGTGGTTGAAATTATAAAGAGCAAACTTAAAAAAAAAACAGATTAATAACAAAATATAATAATGGTGGAAAATTTTTCCTTCTGTGGGTTGTGTCTTAGGCAAGTAATAGCACACTCAGCCTCAAAGTGGTTTAATAAAATGTCTGACCATGAGTTTCTCACCTAACAGGTGGTCTAGAAATTGGCATTGGTTGGTGAAGTAGGTCAGCAATATCGGGAAGAATCCAGGGTTTTTCCGGCTTCCCACTTTGCCATCTTTCCCATGAAAGACATCAGTGATGTCTGTTGTAATGATACATACGGCTACCCCAGCCCCTGGCACATCTCACATAACCCTAGTCAAGAGCAAGAACAAAGGAAAGCCAGAGCTGCTTCTGTTTGTCCAAGCTCCTTCTCACCAAAGATGAAAACTGTTCCAGAAAATCCCTTCCCCAGCATTCATCCTATATAGTTCACTGACCAGAAGCGGGTCATAGGGCTACCAATCACCAGCAAAAGAGAAAACGATGACAATGATCATGATTAGCTGTGTTAGACTGGGTTCTCCAGAGAAACAAAACCAAGAGATTTATTATGAGAAAGAGATCCATTATAAGGAATTGGCTCACAGATAATAAAAGCTGAGAAGTCTCAAGAGCTGCAGTCGGCAAGCTAGAGACCCAGGAGTGCTGATGGGGTCAGCTCTAGTCTGCAACTAAAGGCAGGAGAAGACTGAGTCCCAGGTCAAAGACAGTCAGGCAGAGAGCAAATTTTCTCTAACTCTGCTTTTTTGTTCCATTCAGGCCTTCAACAGATTGGATATAGCAGCACATCAAGATTGGCAAAGACAATTTGCTTTACTAAATCAACTGATTCAAATGTTAACCTCATCCAGAAACAGCCTCACAGACATACTAATTTAACCAAATATCTGGGCACCCCATGGCCCAGTCGATTACACACAAAATTAATCATTACATTAGCTTAGACCAAGAACAACCCATCACAGCTGAGCCCACTTTCCCTAGCAGATCATTGCTCAATACCCCCCAAAACTCAGATTGTGTTAGCAAGGAAGAAAGGTGGGATATTGAGTAGGCCACAGAGTTTCTTCTGCAGTGATTTCTGGGTTTATTAAAATTACACCTTTAAAAATTGGTGAACAGCAAACCCAAAACAAATGTGGACGCTAGTTATACTGTCATCTCTCTGGGTCATCATAAGAGTAAATGGCATTTTGGGGGGATCATTTGAATTTGGACATGGTTGAGGACTCTTAGAAGATGTAGTAGTAGCCTGAGGTTGCTTTTCAGTTGAGTTGCCAGTTAAGTTGCTTTTCAGATTTACAGAGTGTCTAACTTTTTCAGTATACTCTACTTCATTTCTCATTGTATATTTAAATTAAAATAAAGGCATATCTTTAAAAGCAATTTTACTATTTATATATCTTCCATTTGTCTTCATTTAGGAAAACTTTTTTTTTTTTTTTGGCCAAGGTGACTAGATCTCTGGATTAAGAATGAGTATATATTTGTGTCTATATCTATCTATAGCCATTTCTTTATGTATACCAGTAAGTAGCCTTCCTCCTCCCCAAATCATCCTTGTCCTAATTTTATTGCCTGTTTCCAAAATAAAGGCTGTACATAGAAGTCAGGAAGATCTGAATTTCCAGATGACTGAGGAGTCATAAATAGAAATGAAACTCTACGATTAATGTTGATTCATTTGCTTTGTTAGGTAATACCTTTTCCCTTTAAAGAACAGCCCTTGTGAGGACAAAATGATCCAACACAGGCAAAGCCTGGTGTCCAGTTGCTAGCTTTCAATAAATATTATTATGTTGATAATATGAAAGGTAATGCTTGTTCATAAAAATATTATTTTTACAATTTATATGTTACTGTAGAAAATTTAGAAAATGTAGATAAGCAAAGAGATGATAAAATGACCTATAATTCCATTATCAAGTGATAACCAATGTTAAGATGTCCATGTATATACTTCCATCATTTCCCATTCATATTATATATTTTCAGATAAAAGTGAGGTCATACTGAACAAAATTTTTTGAAACTGAAATTCCTACAATATATTTCATGCATTATTCCATATTGATATACACAATTTTACTGCATGTTTTTATGTGTGTTTACGTAGTTGTTCCACATTTAGCTCAAGCCATCTCCTATTGGACATTTAAGTTAGGAGAACATTCCTACATAAAAAGGAACCCTGTGGTTTATAATTTTACAATATTCAGCGTTCATACTGTGGCGAGTGCTCCCTGTTTATAGCAGTGTCTCTAATTCCAGCAACTGAGGAATGCACACTCCTACAGTGTTCTCTGGGTTTCTTTGAGTTCCTTCTTCCTTTACATGAGCATAATTAGTCGAGTATTCACCTGCTCTTATCTTCAAATCATTTTCCAGAGTAGTTAGAGGACTGGAAAACCCAATCCTCACAACTGCTCCATAGTCATTCTGGAGGCACTGGTAGGAATACTAAGCAAAATGCAGCATGGTCAGTAGTGGTCATGAAGAGCTTCTAGAACAAGTAGTTCTGGAAACCTGGCTGGAGTACCCTGGGCCCCAAATAAAAAGCCTCAGTAACTATTGCTACATTCAATGGCTCTTGGAAGTTACTTTCTGGAACTTCCATAAATTCTCCCCTTCCATTGCAACCATTGGAGCCAAATGGAATTTTTAATTCTAGAAGCCTTACTAGATAGATTTACTTTTTTATTACTTAAAATATCATAAATATTTTTGGCATATTTTTATTACCAGAACTATAGTATGTGTTTGGGTGATTTCAGAATGTGACCACCCATTAGTGTTTTGGGAGTGAGAGAGGATGGCTACACTGCATAGCTTATAGCACATGAATTAATGAGTGGTACAACTCATTTGAATAACTCACACATTGACAAAATGGGCATTTGAATTACCTATTTGTTACATTGTCTTTTTTTATATTTTAATTTCTCTAAGATTTCTTATGAGTATTAAAATATGATCTTATAAGTCAAGCAGTCAGCTCTGTGCCCTATGTAGAAGACACTCAATAAATGATAGTTTCCTTCTCTTTTCTGTTTTTATAGGATGCAACAGCTCACAAAGCACTTTGATGTCCATCATTTATTTGGTATTCTCAACCCTGAGAGGGAGGTGGCACACTCTTCACCATTCTATATATGAGAAAGTATTTAATTCAGCAGTGTCAGTCCTACATCCTGTTTTAGGTTGTGAATTATTTCAAGACAAATACTTTCCCCATGTTTCTTTCTATCAAATACTTCAACATGTCAGGGTTCAATAAATGATACATGGCAACAGTAAGGATTTCTTTTTCTATTGAAATCCACCTTTAAAAGGGGGAGTTATTTCCATTTATTTATTTATTTATTTATTTATTTATTTATTTATTTATGTCTCCAGAAGTTTTGCTGCTGATAGAAAAAGACAAAGTACCCTTTCTAATGTGAATTTATGGAATGATTGTCTGCCCATAAAAAATTATTCTCCAGCTTGGAGCAATTAAAATGGTCTCTCTCCTCTCCAAATTAATGTAATTAATACTACAGTCTTGGTTGTTTATCATGTCTTGATAATATCACAAGGGAATGAAAATATTGGCTCTTTTATTCCTTTAAATAGCTGAGATGAAACTGTTCGAGCTCTAATGTTACAACAGCTGTTTCTCATGTCCCAGACTATAATTGGTTGGTACTGAGGTTACTAAATTATAAGAAATTGACTTTGGTTTTATGGTTGCCTACTTTTGGTGGAAAGAAAGATGGGAAATGTTAGCTTTCTTTTGTAATGAGAAGGCAAAAACCTTCCCCAATGAATGGCAGCTGCTGGGTCTCAGCTATATAATTTACTTTACCAGCCCACCGTCTCTGGGTTTGCTGGATAACATGTTTGGGAAGGCAGGACCTCGCTCTCCTCCTAATTAGCTCTCAACCCATCACAGCTGGTGGAAATACATCAGGGCTTCCCCATGAGGGATGCTTTCTGGAAGTCACTGTAAAGTGGTCTGGTCTCCAATGGCAAATTCAACAGGGGATTTGAAACCATAATTATCCCAAATAATTTGTAGAAGGGAGATTCTTTTATCTCGGTATCTTTATTGCTTAGGGCACTTGTTATCAAGTGTTGTTCCTGGATCAACACCATTAGCGTCACCTAGGAAATGGTTAGACATGCAGATTCTCAGGCTCCAGGCCCATTGAATTAGATACTCTGGAATGGGATGGATCCAGCAATCTGTGTTTAGACAAGCTCTCCATGTGACTCTGATGCACACTAAACTTGGAGACTTACTGGTTTAGGGTATAACCAAGCTTCCCAGGGCTATAGTAGCTCACTACCAACTCATCTGCTGCTTAACTTCCATCAGTTTGCCAAGGAATAGAGCCTATGGCAAGTGCACACTCCTTTAAGTCAGCCTCCTCCTTCACTCCCTGTCTTCTCTTCCTCATTCAGTTCTGGAGTTGTCGGGCACTGTCTCTCAATCTTTAGTGTGCACACAATCCTATGAAGATCTTGTGAAAATGCAGATTCTGATTTAGCCTGACTATAGTAAGGTCAGAGATTCTTCATTTTTAAGAAGTTCCCCTGTGATGCTGCTGATTGGGGGACCACACAGAAATGACTGGAGAAGTGAGTGGAGGAGAGGGCAGTATAAGTGTGATAGCAAGCACAGTTAAGTCCTCTCCTAATGACTTGACGTGAAATGACACATAATAAAACCAACGTCACCACAGGCTAACTGAAAGAAACAACAGTTAAGTTCCTAGTATGTCATCAATGCTATAATGAAATGACTTTGAACAAAATAAGGTTATTATTTGAGGACCCGCTGCATACCCAGGAAAAAACTAAAAACAATTTTAAAAGACTTCTAGTTGTCTAAATATTATGAGTTTATCAGGTTGGGCCTTGAAGGGGCTCAGAAAAGGATTTTTCTGTCTTAGAAATGTTCTTTATCTCTGCCTTCTTCCTCCTCGAGTTCCCCTGGACCACACTCTTCCTTCCTCTTCCCTCACACGGCAACACCCTCCGTTCTCCTGCCCCACCCCTCACACTTTGTTCACACACCTGGTCCTTTCAGTCTGAAGCTGGCTTTGTTGATGCTCATATCAATTCCCAAGAACTGAAAAGCCAGAACCAGCACCCAAACTTTGGACTGAATCTAGCAGGGAAAATCACAAGGTAGAATTTAAGGAGAAGACCTACTTTTACCACCTAGAGAAATTTTCCTGCTGCAAATCCAGATGCTCACCACTGAGTTCTGATGTCCCTGGTGTTCTCTTCCCAATGAGCTAGTTTCTCCATTCCTTAGGCTCTCACCTTAGATCGGAAAGAAATCAAATATGTGTCGGATTTTTCCAGCAGCTTCCAGACTGGCAAGTTTTCTTTAACCTTTGAAAATTACTTCAAAGATTCCCTTTAAGGAAAGTTGGGGGTAGGCATAGCTGAGATCTTTGCTCCTGGATCTGGCTCCCCTAGACTGGCTGCAGATGTGTAAACTGGGGGACAGACAGTCACTTTCAGGTCTGCTGTGATAATGGCAGGAGACTTTAGAGGATGTGACAAACAAAGCAAATGTATGATCGATCAGTCGTCAGGGAAGAAAACCCATGCCTTCCTGCGTGGGCCAATTTTTAGACAGTTTCTTTCTGCCCCTTCTTCTTCCCCCATTTCTTCTGTAGTAGGTGTTCTTCCTCCACCAGAATGTGCATCCCCACCTCCCAGTAGTGCTTTAATTGCTCTATAGACATTGAGTTATGTGGAATGGAGGAGAAGTATCAGCTTAAATTAAAGAATGAAGAGTTCCCTTCTGTGCTGAATTCTTACGTTCTGGAAGTCAGGACAGCGCCATCCCACAAATCTGAAGAATACATGGGAGGGGTGGCTGCAAAAACAGCGGAAAGCATTTCTTTTGCCCACGAGAGCTTTTTTTTTCTTTTCTTTTTTGTGGAGCTAAGATTAGAAAGGAAAATTAAATGTTAATATTTGGCAGAATGAGTCAATAAGAGAGGTATGGGACAGACATCTGGTTTGGGGTGGAGGAATCAGGGTCATGGTGAGAATGGAGGTGACACTTGATTTGGGCCTTAAAGGATAAGGAAGGAGCGGGAATAGAATAGTGACAAGAGCACGAGTCTTAGTTTATGCATACTGACTACACATTAGTCAGTGAGGGACCTTGGGTAGACTGTAGTCAATGAACGAATATCCATGAGAGATAGTATAAAGAAGCACTGCATAAGTCAAGAAATAGAAACCACTCTAGGTATTTCATGCAGAGTATGATTTAAAATAGAGAAATTAGTTACAAAAGTACAGGAAGGATGGCAGGTACTGTATCACTAGGCTTTACAGCTTCTCTTCAAGCTGCCACTCCAAGTTCAGGAAGCTGCAGGAAACCACTTTCATCATCACAGCTGCCCCAGAAGCCTCGAATCTGGTTCCCGGATCAGCTTCCGTGGTCACTGCAAGGAGAGACTGGGAGTGTAGTTTTTAGCTTTCTGGACCATGTGGTATAAGGCAGGGTCCCCAACTTCTGGGCTGCAGACTGGTACTGGTCAGTGGCCTGTATTAGAAAGGAAAATTAAATGTTAATATTTAATTTCTGCTGGGCCACACAGCAGAAAGTGAGTGGTGGGCTGGTAAGCAAGCAAATGTTCATCTGTATTTGTAGCCTCTCCCCAGCGCTAGCATCACCACCTCCATCTCAGATCATCGGGCATTAAATTCTTATAGGAGCACTGGTCATTGGTGCCACAAAGGTTTGGGACCACTGGTATAAGCACTCTGAAGACAGAGGTGATGGAAATGGATGCTAAGAATCTCTAGTATAAGTATCAAGTGCAGTGCAGAGAATCAAGAAGTGCTAGTTTGCATTAGAAGAGCAAGTCATGTTGAGTGATGCCAGCACAGAGATTGGTGTCAAGGTTTTGGCAGATAACAAAAAATTATTTCTTTTAAGCTCCAGTGATAGAAGGAAGGGACTATCACAAGAAACTGACAAAGAAGGAAACATAACTGCATATTTCTCCCATTCATCCAGTGAAAACTAACAATAGCTTCCATTCCATCTGGCTAGGATAGCGAAGATAATATCACAGCTTACTCATACCCTGAAGTCGAACCCCATATCTTTCTCCTGCTTACCCACCAAAAGGCTGAGCCCCCTTCTCCATCATCTCTCATACAGATTCTATCAGCTGGGACCTTCCCCTTCCCACTCAACTCCCTAGGGTGATAAGCACATTTTCCAGCAGCTCTGGAGTCATGGCTGCTTACAGAGACTGTGCCAATCTAAACAAGTACAGCTGGAAGGCATGGCCTTCAAGCCTTCCTTACTCTATCCCTCCTCCCAGCTGAAATCACAGGGGATTTTGGACCTCATGGCCAGTAGACATGAGCTAAAATAAGAGAAGTAAGTCGCACTTCCCTAGGGAGTAGCACAGAGCTATTAGAATGGTCCCAGTCCTATTCTTTCAAAAACTTAGACACCTTTGAAAATGGCACAGTTGAAGTAGAAGGGTAAATAATAATTGAAGTTGAAGAATAGACAGTACACGATACTATAAAACCAGAGTGTAGCCAAAATGTTTTTACCTTTTCACTTTAACACATCCTCCACAAAAACAAGTAAATTTCCTGTCTTATGTATTGCTATGTTTTCCCTGTGCCTAGAACACTATCTGGGATGTAATAGGCAGTGACTCTTGTTGAGAGGGAGGGCATTATGTCACAGAAAAGGTGGCTCTCAGCAGAAATTTTGGCATTCAACCTTTACTCTCCTACATTCTGTAGCCTTTTTAGCAGTTTGCTTGTGCTGTATTATTAGTTCTGGCCATTAGGCTGTGAGTGGAAATGACATGTGTCACTTCTAAGACACTTAAAAGCTTTGAGCTTTCTCCATCTTTTCTTCTTTCCTTGTGGCAACTCATATGTTGGTTCACAGTGCAGAAGAACCTGGGACCACTGACTCACTAGAGGCCTCCCTCTGCCCCATGGATCTGCATCAAATTTTACATGAGTGAGGAAGAATTTTGTTGGGCAACTCACTGAGATTTTAGGGTTTATCTGTTATTGCAGTATAGCCAAGCCCATTCTGACTAATAAACACTGAGTCATTCATACATTAATTCAGTAGACATTTACTGGGAACTCCACAGTATTAGTCACACGGGGAAGGGCAAATTTAGAGACTCATGAAAAAGATAAGAAGTTATAGAAGCAAATCCTAAGATAATGTGAAATTCAAGAGACTGTCAACACTTTCCTTACTCAGGTTTTATAGAAGTCTTGGGATTTCAGTGGCTATTTGTATCATGGAACAGAAATATTTGGTAACTTGACATTGCCATAAGCTTAGAAAAGACTCAAAAATGAAAACAACTCCCTACATCTTTACTGACTTACATTTTGCAAAGGCTGTCACACACATGATCTCACTAGATTCTTCTCCATAATCCTGTGAGTATGACAGGTTTATCATGGAGGAAAATAAAACTTAGGCAGGTAAGGGCCACAGAGCTCCTTAGTGACAGAATCCGGTCTCAAACCAAGGTCTCCAGTTTTGATACCAATTTCTTACACACCAAGCTGCCTCCCAACAGACAGTTTGATGTTCAACTTGCCATGATACAAAAGTACAACTGCTAAATGTAGGTTAAGGGAGAAAGAATGAGGTAGCCCAGATAACTCTGATGAAGAGTTTGGACATAAAGAGTAAGAACGTTAGTTCTGATTCAGTGAGTGATAGAAGCCATATGAACTTTAAACAGAGCATCTTCATACTTCATTTATCTTTACTATGCCACCCAACTTCATGACAATTATCAGGATCTGAATGAGGAAGAAAGGCCAGTTCCAGACTTTCAGATCTAGAGAACAAAACCCAAGGAGAAGAATCAAGGAGGGCTCGAGAGAGAACATGGTCCTGGCCATCCCTTGTGACTGTTTCTGGAAATTTTTGGAAAATAGTCTCTTCCTAGGACAGTTCTCAACAATGTATGTCCTAGGTTGACAACTCACACTTATTTACCATGAAAAAATACCTTCTTAGGCTCAGCAGCTGAGTGCTGCACAAATCTTGTAGCTCCAACTATATATTCTCTCTATATGTTTGGAGGTGTTAGAGACACACAAAATCCTTGGTGCATCTCTCCCAGGTCCTTGAACCTTTTATTTCTACTGCCAAAATGAACAAATGTTGAAGCATACTCT
This sequence comes from Macroglossus sobrinus, assembly GCA_004027375.1. NCBI lineage: Eukaryota > Metazoa > Chordata > Mammalia > Chiroptera > Pteropodidae > Macroglossus > Macroglossus sobrinus. The sequence goes on from PVKZ01001167.1 coordinate 221,920, forward strand.
GATTATTCAACAATGTATAAGCCCCGAAGTGAAATGACATTAACCTTTTAAGAATCAGTCTCAGCATTAATTCTGCATCTGATAAAAACAAAAATCCTACTTTTATTTCTATGCAGAGTCTATTTCTGTAACCTTTCTTATGTTTGCTCCAGAAGTTCCCTCTTGCCTTATATCGTCTCATGTCTTTAAACCCTCTCAGTCTTTAAACCCTAACTCAAGTCTCTTTTCTTCTGAGAATCTTGCCCTGACCATCCCTTCATACATTTACCCATTCAATTCATATCTACTGAGTGTTTGCTTTGTTGGACAAACTGTGTTAGGCAATGGAAACACAATGCTAAATTTAACAGCTTAGATCCATGAGCTAGTTCCCAGTATAATAGACCAAAGCATTTGCTTCCTGCTCTCTGCTTCTACAATAAATTCAAGTACTCCTATGTTGGCCCTTACAACACACTGTAGACATGAAGGCTTGGCTACCTTTGCACAGGTAAGCTCTTTTATGGCAGAGACCATTCACATCTTGTGAATATTTCTGATCCCTGTAGTGCTAAGCAAGGAAGTGGGCTTTTGATGAATGTGTATTGATGTATATAACTGACTAATATTATTCTGTGTTCTATAGCTTGTAGAAAGATGGGAAGGAAGGAAGGCAGGAGGGAGGGAGGCAGTGAAGGAGAGAAAGAAGAAGAGAGAGAGGGAGAAGAAGGAAGGGAGGGAAAGAAGGAAGGAGGGAGAGAGGGAGAGGGAGGGAGAGAGAGAGTTTGAGAGAGAGAGAGAGAGAGAATGTGTATAAGGGAAGAGGAGGCTTGTTTAGACTTGGTCTGCCTAGAGCACAGACCTGGAGATTTGTCAGGATGATGAATAATCCATCACAGGCATGGGCCAGGGCCTGTTTATTGCCAGTCTCATTAAGTAAATATGATGGTGAACTTCTTTTGGTGAGCAACTTAGCTTATACTACTTGTTTAAGCTTACCTATGGATATGATACCATGAAACTCGTGACATGAAAAAAAAAAGTACATTTCCAAATGTACTTTTTGACTTGAGTTGTGTGATTTGGGGACCAAGTCAAAACCTGTAATTACCTGTGCATTTAACATTGGGAATCATCTGGGCTGGGCAAAACCAACAGACACATAGTACCTAGGAGTTCAAATCTTCTTCCTTTTAGATAATACTTTTTGCATAACTTATTAACAGAATTAGTTGTATAGGATCTCAATTTATATAGTTTGTCACTTTATATATATAAAGTCTATTTATATAAACTTTTCCCACAAATATAAAGACATTTGACTATGGAATTATGATTAATTTTAAAGCCAGAAAAGAACTTTAGGATGAAACCCATCATAAACCCTCATCTTACACATGAGAAAATTAAAGCATAAATAACCAAAATGACCTCCCAAAGATTATATAATCAATCGGTATCAGAAGCTGAAGTAAAATGTAGAACTCACGATGCCCATCTGCCCTTTACATCACATCACGGTGCCCTACGTTAGGGAGTAGCACCTGTGGGCAAAGTATGCCATAGCAGGCTCCACCTGTAATTATAAATGCCCAGGCTGATGGAGTTCAGCAGTGTTCTAGAAATGTGCAGTGTAGACCTCAGAGAATCAGAGAACCCTAGAGGGGTTCATATCAAACCTATAAGAATTAATCTCCAGCTTTCTGGGTAGAAAAGGTGTGTCAAACAGAGAGGAAAGAATGTAGAGTCCAGAAAACAAGACCTTATTTCAAAGTGCTGTTGAACACGAAGGCAGAAAAACCCGGGGAAGACCAAGGTCTATGCACAGTCATTTCCTGGACCCCTCAGCCTAGGTTTGAGCACCTTGTTTATGTAGCTCCTTGTGTTTCTTTCCTGTGGTTCGAACAAATTATCACACTGTTTTGCTGGTTTGAAAGAATAGCAATGTATTCTCTGAGTCCTGAAGGCCAGAAATCCAAAACAAGTGTTGTCAAGATCCATTTAGGGCCTGCCTAGGTAACCCGGGGTTATCTCTTCATCTCAAGATTTATAACTTAATTACATCTGCAGAGACCTCTTCCCCCTCCCCGCCCCCCGTAAAAGGGTTTTATTCACAGCCTTTAGGGATTTGACATAGATATCTTTTGGGATGGGGGCATTCTTGGCCCACCATACCCTTTCACTTCTAACTATATTGTACATATTCATTATTCAATAATTATTTTTGATAACCCCCACCCTTTCTGTGAGGATCCAGGAGGACATAAGCCAAGCCTTGTCTTCTTTATTTACTGCTGCTCCCAAAATACCTAACTTAGTACCTGGGAGATAGTGAACATTTAATCAGTGTTTGGGGAATAAAATAAAGAAGGGAGGGAGGGAAAACAAGGAGAGAAAGAAAGGAGAGAAAGTATCTCCGAATCTCTTACAGGTGAGGAAAACAAGGATAAGTTTTAGAAGGTGAAGGTTACCATTAGTGACCTCCATCACCATTAGATGGAGCTTGTATTTCAACCGAGGTATTTGAAACCCGTTGCTTTCCAGTACAGCAGAGTCCTTGTAGGTGCTGGAGATTAGGCTAGGGTGGGAGATGCATGGTGTGCTTTCCCTTGAGGAGTTCACAGTCTACTGGGGGAGCTAGGTAGGTAGATACTTCATACAGATGGTACTGTGACAAGTGCCAAATAAATAGGGCCTAGTGTTTGAAAGATTTTTAATGCCTTTGGATTTTATTCTACAGAGCAACATTTAGATGAGATTTCCAGGCATAAGCAGTAATACTTAAAATTTTCTATTTTGGTAGTAAATAAAAATTTAATAGCCACTGTGTACTTTCAAGTATAAATATCTATTATGACTCATACTCAACTACATGAGCCCATGGGAGTAATATCCTAAGGGATAAATTATATATGTGATATAAATTTAACCACTGGAAAATACCCACTTGAAAATGCACAATTATGTCATTCCTACAGTGCATTTCACAAGTGAATCTGAGTCTTGAAAGCAAAATGTTCTTGAATGTTGACCAGAATTCCATAATATCAAAACCTCATTCAGTGTGGAACACTACCTTGAGTGAGCATGCATGCACACATGCATGCATGCATTCTTGAGTTATTTATTGAGCTCCTATTGTGTCTTGTTCTGGGAGATGAAGATACAATTTAAATATTGCGGCCCTTACAGTCTGTGTCAAAGACCTCACAGTCTGTGTCAATCGAGTTAACCAGAAAATAAATGCAGTGACAAACTCAGAAGTGTGAGACGTTTATTGGAGAGTAACAGCATGAAACTGAAAGGACTGAAGAAGCAGGATTGGCAGGAAAATGCTTCATGCCAAAAGCAGATATGACACCTGTGAAAGAGGGAGGAAGTATGATGAAGTAGAGGGAGCTTCATAAGGCAGATCTGACAAAGTTTTAACCAACCCCAAGATCTTCCACTAAAAGTCCTGAGCTAGCCCTAGTAGCACTATTATGCTCAGTCATTGACGAGGGCTGCCCGAAAAGGCTGTGGCCTCAATTGAAAGCTGAGGCAGATTTGAAGGCATTAGCAGCTGGAGGCTGTTAGCTAACTGCACTCCTTGCAGTTAAATAGCAAGTTCTTTCTTGAAAGGAGATCAAAGTGATGCAACCCCATGGCTGCCACATAGTGTGATTAGGGAGAAGGCAAATAAGCAGGCAATTTAAATCCAGTAAGGCAATATCATGGAAGCTCCATGGGAGCTTAAAAATGGAGTAGCCAACTTGATCTTGGGGACAGGAAATACTTTCAAGTATTTAAGACGAAGCCAGGATTATAAGTAGGAGTTAGTCAAATGAAGGGGGTGGAGAAAAGAAGAAAAGAATTCAAGGCAGGGAAACATGATGCACGAAGCCTTGCGGGAAAGAAAGCATGGCAGATTTAGGGGGATGGCAAGATCTACCATATGATTTTAGTATCACATTGGAGGGAGGTGTAGCAAGAGGTGAATGTGGAGAAATAAACAGCGGGTAACGAAGAGTCTTGGACAGTGTGCTAAGGAATTTGGGCAGCACAACCACATGCAAAGTGGTCTGTGATTTGAACACACCATGACCAGTATTTTCCCCCATCAGCAGAGAATCCTGAAGACTCCATGTTCCAGTTCTCTGTATTTGTTTAGATACTAGTGATCCCATGAAAAGGCAACTGTATTACCTATGAGGAGGAAAATAATTCATTATTACCCATTTCCAGTTTTGCCCAGTGTTTTTACCCAGGGCCACCTAATCCATCCCATCCCCCACTAGGAAAGAAATCACAAGACGAATGAACTTTGGTTGGAGAGACTGAGAAGCTTAAAGTCATAGAACCTCAGAGGCATCAGACCAAAGCACCAGGGCAAGAATCTAAAGAACTACTCTGGGCTCCCAGTATCAAAAAAAGGGGCAGAAAAGAGCCAAGAATGTGTTTTGCCTACTTCTAATTTAGAAAGCAGTGTTTTGAAAAAAACGAGCCCTGAGATTTCACTTTTATGATTCTATTCTGAGGACTAATCATAAATTTAAAGTTTTATAATGATGACTGATGAGAGTAATGATGGCTAACATCCAGTTGATGTCTACCATTACCATATGCTAAGTGCTTCACACTTGGTTTTATACAATGCTCAGAACAACCATATTGTACCTCAGAAGTAAGAATGATTAATTATGACTATTTTCCTCTTAAAGCTAAGACAGGTTAAATAATATGTCTGAGGTTATACAGTTAATATGCAAAAAGAGGTTTACCAAAACATTATTTTTAAAATCATATATAATCTAAAGGGAAAATATTAGATAAATTTTGAGTATGTGTATATAAAGAAATATTAAGTAGTTATTAGAAATATGTTTTCAAATTGTCTAATGACACCAACAAAAATATTTATGGTCTGGTTTTTAGTAGAAAAAATGGAATGCAAAATTGTACATACAATGTGATTTTTTAAGAAACAGCTTCACTGAGGTATAATTTATATACAATAAAATTGACCAATTTCAAGTGTATAATTCAATGATTTTTGGAAATTCAACAGTTATGTAACCATTACTGCAATCCAGTTTAAAAATATTTCTATCACACCCCCCCTCAAAAAAAATCTCCCATGCCTATTTATAGTAAATATCCATTCATACCCCCAGCCATAATCAACTCCAATATACTATCCTTCTCTATAGATTTGCCTTTTCTGGACATTTCATATAGATAATGTGTGACCATTTGCATATGGCTTCTTTCAATTAGGATAATGTTTTTGAGGTTTATCCATGTTATAGCATGAATCAGTTTGTTACTTATATGTACTAAATAGTATCCCATTGTATGGTTATAACACTTTTACTTATCAACTCACCAGTTGGTGGACACCTTTTGAATAGTTTCTTCTTTTTGGACATTATAAATAATGCTGCTCTGAACATTTGGGTACAAGTCTTTGTGTGGACCTGTTTTCTTGTTCTGAGTAGACAGCTCAATGTGGAATTGTTAGGGAATACATTAAATGTATGTTTAACTTTTTAAGAAAGCACAAACAGGTTTTCAAAATGGGTATATCATCTCACATTCCCACCAGCAATTCATGAGGACTCCAGTTTCTCCACATTCTCACTGACACTTTTAATTGTATATATTTTTATTATAGCCATTCTAGCAGATGTGAAGTGATAGCTCCCTGTAGTTTTAATTGGCATTTACCTAAAGACGAATGATGTTGAACATTTTAAAATAACTTTATTTGCTATCTACATATCTTCAAATCTTTTGTTCATTTTTATTGGGTTGTTTGATTCCTTATAATGAATTTTGTACAAGTCCTTCATCAGATATGTGATGAGCAAATATTTTCTCTCGGTCTGTGACTTGACTTTTCCTCATAAGCAGAGTTATTCAAAGAGCAGAAGTTCTTAATTTTGGTAAACTACAATAAAAATTTTTTTTCCATGGTTCCAAAGGTTTTCTTCTATATTTTCTTTTAGAAGTTTTGTGGTCTTAAGATTTGCATTTAGGCCTGTGATCTATTTTTAGTTAATTTATTTTTGTATATAATGTGAAATATGGACTCAAGTTCTTTACTTTTTACTTATTTATATTTTGCGTAGTGACAGCCAATTCTTGTGGTGTCATTTGTTAAAAAGACTATCACCCTCAACTGGGTTGCCTTTGCACCTTTGTTGTAAATCAATTGACCACATATTTATATGCCTATTTCAGGACTCTCTGTTCTGTACTACTAATCTATTTGTCAATTTTGCCACCAATATCACACGGTCTTGATGACTTTAGTACAGTAATTCTCACCTGGAAGTGATTTTGCTCCCACTGTGGGACTTTGCCTGAAATTCACACCTGCTGGACTGCTTTCCTTTCCTAGTTCTGCCTTCTCTATTCCCTTCCTGGTTTGTCCTAGGAGCCCAATGTAATAAACCATTCACACCAATTCTTTACCTATGAGACTTTTTGTGGGGAGCCTAACCTAAGACATGAAAACAGTATAGTGACTGGAACATTGTTAGTGCACAATAAATGTTAACTATTAGTATTACTATTGTTAATTTTCCTCATCTCAATTTTTGGGAGACATTTTATAAATGTGAGAAATTATATCATTTTGCAGTTTTCCTTTGGGAAAGCTATTAGCTGACGGTTGTATTTAACTATCATAATATAGTATTTATACTGAGTAATTAAGTATAACACTGTCTTTGATTAGTATTACAAGAAATGTAGGTGTTTATTCTAATTACCTGATATGACTCTCCTCTTTAACTTTGAAATCATAAATCTAGGTTACACAGATTGTAGTCTCAGCATAAGGAATATTAAAAAAAAAAAAAAGAGCAATCATCCATAACCTGGAGTGATCATGGCAAGAACCAAACACAGATTAAAACTTTGAGGTATCAAAAAAATCAGTGCCAAAGGGGAGGCGGGGAAATCCAAGAAGAACACATAACCGAAGTGGAAGCAAATTTGACTCTGAGATGTCTGACCATGCACCTTTTCAAAGACCTCAAAATCAAGGGATTACACTTTGTACCATTTCCGATATAAAGACTATATCCAATTTTGGTCTTTACAACTTAGAAGAGATATAACGAAGTAGAAAAGGGTTCATATAAGAGCAGAGAAACAGTCAAATAATCGACAAATTGAACCTCTGAGAAAAGGTTAAATGAGTTTGTGTTGTTTAACTAGAGAAAGAAAGGCCAAAGGTCCATTTAATTCTTGTCTTCAAGAATTTAAACTTGGTATCTGACTGCATCCCCAGAAAATAAAACTAGCTTCTCCTCTCTCTAAAATAAAGAATTTAGGAATTAGGATGGAATAAGAAATTGAGATTCAAAATACCAAAAAATAAGAAAGCGAGATTCAAAATACCAAGAATTTGGCTCAGGAGTAATTAAGGTTTGCAAAAGTCCACCACTGGTAGAGAAATTTCTGATCCCAGTGATCTGTAAAACACAAGCACAGTGTCACTCACGATCAGTAGTGAATGTTTTAAAAATGGTGGCTAATAATCCACGAAGAGCCACACCATTAATGTGAATAGATCTGTCTGATCTCAGCTGTTGCTGCTGCAGCCGCTGTAGCCGCTGTTCAGAGCAGGATTTGACAAGCTGGGTGCTACACCAGACTCTCTCAACCCTAAACTTTTTTTCACTTACTGGCTGTATCAGCTGTTCTTCACTGCATAACAAAACATATCAAAATTCAGTGGCATAAAAGAATTATTTCCTCAGATGGGTTTGGGTGGCTATGCTTCAAGCTGCAGCTGCTGGATTGGGCTGCTTCATGGATATCCATTGTAGAACCTGAGTAATGGGGAAAAAAGTGACCCAGGGAAAAGCACTGCTAATGGTGATGAGTAAAGTACAAAAGATCAAGCAAGTCCTATTTCATGAGCACATTTCAGGCCCTTGCTTGTGTCGCATCTACTAACATCTCATTGGTCAAACTCAAAGGCAAGAGAAAGGAAAATATACTGCCTTTTGTGGGAGGCACTGTGAAGACACACAATGAAGGGTGTGGATACAGAAAGGACTGAAGGACTGGGGCCAATAGTCCTATCTACTTCCTGCAGAGACAGGAAAGGTCAAGTTACACAAGTAGCTTAGACCTAAAAGACAGCATGAAGGTGTTACCAGATGGTTCACATTCAGGTGTCTTCTTGTTCAGCATCAGCTGAACTAAGCTTGGTTCCCCATATTGACCACAGAAATGACCTTGCCCCTTGATACTGCCTTAGAAGGCTAGGATGTGAGCTAAGAGTTCCTCCAGGCTATAGTGGCATCTCTACCTTTCCCCTTCTTCCATATCCCCTTGATGGAAAAATTAATCTACCTCCTATATTTTTAATCTAAATTAATGATATCACAACCTACCAAATAACTGATTCAGAAACCTGAGCTTCACGTTGATTCCTCCTTTGTCTTCATCCCTTATACAATGTGTTTTTAAAATTTATTTCTCAATTACAGTTGACATACAATATTATATTAGTTTCAGATGTACAACATAGTGATTAGACATCAATATACCTTACAAAGTGATCTAGCACCCATCTGGCACCATCCATAGTTTTACAATATTGTTGACTATATTCTTAATGCTATACTTCACATCCCTATGACTATTTTATAACCGACAATTTGTACTTCTGAATTCCTTTCACCTTTTTCACTTAGTCCCCACCCAAACACTCCTCCCATCTGATGACCATCAATTTATCCTCTGTATTTAAGAGTTTGTTTTGTTTATTAACTTATTTTGTTTTTTAGATCCCACATACAAGTGAAATCACCTGGTATTTGTTTCTATATCCAACATGACATACTTTTCCACTCCCTCTGCTGCCTTCCTCACCGAGATCCTCCTTGTCTCTCACTTCGATTACTGCAGTGACCCCTAAGTTGGTCTGCCTGCCATGTCCCTCACCCCCTCAGTTCATCCACTACACTGCAGTCAATTTCCTTTGAAAAGAGCAAATTAAATCATGTCAAAACCTGCTTAACCAAAAGCCAAAGGATGGATTTTTTTTTTTCCAAAAGGACAAATCCTCAAATCTTTATCATGGCATTCAAGGACCTCCACAATCTTGCTTGCTTCCAGCCTCATCTCATCTCAACCCACTGGTGCTCTGATCACACTGGCTACACATTCTTTATACAGGCCACTCATTTCAATAAATTGTTGCATATGTCCCTGCTATTCTCTCTGCTTGAAATGCCCTTCCATATGTCCTCTACCAGACAAAAATTTCTAATTATGACCATCAAACATCACTGTTCTTTCAGAATTAATCGTTCTCTCCTCTGTGTGTTCCCATGGTGCTTTGTTCATCATGTCTTCACAGTGCAGACCTCACATAAACGTGCATATATTGATTACTCACAGAAACCCCAGGAAGAAAAAGTGCATCGATAACTCCTGCACAATGCAGATAACTCTCCAAAAAGTACTTACCCTGGAAGCTGTTATTTTTCTTCCTAAGATCCAGGGGGTTCTATAGAACCCTGCACACCGCTAAATTTCAGTAGAGACAAGGAATCTATATGGCTGTAATAGATGGTAGTGCAGAGCAGGCACAGGAGGACCATGGGAATCCTATGGTCAAGCACTAGCAAATTAGAAGCAATAATAGCCTGGGATATAGTGAAATATCTAGCAAAGACTTAAAACCTGAATCCTGAGAGCAATGACAGAAAAAGAGAATGCTAATTCTCTGTAATGATATGTCAGACCCAGAATAAAAATGTGAGCAAATGGCTTACATGGGACCAGCTTTGGAAGAAGACAGCCAGAGAGACTGGAGATAAGCTGGGAAAAACTAGACTCTCCATGACAGTGATGTCCCTTTGGGTGACACTGTCAGCGAGGCTACTCATCTTATAATTAAATTTTAGTTAGCTCTGCATATTAGTTAAAGCTTAGTTATGAAATTTTAATACTGTGTATGTATATATATGTATATATTCAACATAAATATATTTATTAGTATTTATTTAGTGTATTATGTCTAATATATTTTTAAAGAATAGATTCAATCAGACCATTTAATCCTTTTCATTGTTTTTTATTAAGTTCTGGGTAGAAAATCCTGTTGGATTTTACCAAAGGTAGAATGGACCCAACACTAAATTAAAATAACAATCTAATGGGCAGAGCACAGACCTCATACACCATTACAGAAGGAGGTGGCTGAACCACATGCTTATTTTGGGGAGGGTCACATGGAATGATAGCTCCTAATACAGCATCTTAAAGTTCTTTATAGTTCTATTCAGTTTGAGAACAGCCAAACACAGGCATGACCCACCTAGTGCTGTGTCTAGCATTCGATTAAGTATTCAATCGGTGCTCACTGTTTTTAATTACATTGGTACCAGAAAGATGCCCACTGGTGCACCCTGGTCTGGACTGACAATAGATGTGCTGCATGGAGGGTGATGCTAAGCTGCTCCTTGGACAAGAGCCCCTGGGTGTCCCTGTGTTGCTATACCTAGTGAATGGAGCACAGATGGGGGGGCAGGGTGTCCGTGGAAAAGGTTTCATTGCTTTGTCACCACGCACCTTAGCACATTTCCAGTCTATCCAGCTTCCAGGAGAATAAATAATTAAAAAGAAAGTAGATGTCTGAATCAACACTATCCATGAACACAGTTGAATAAAATGAAGCAGTTTGGATTTTTTTATTTCGGTTTTAAATTTTTTTCTTTTCCTTCTCATTCTTTAGTTAATGCACCTAGTGAAGTGAAATTTATGTGTCACAAGCATAGAAGTAAATTTGAGCATTTCTATCCAGCATCGAATTCTTTTTGTATCATAACACATATATTTTTTCATAATATGTAGTATTAATAAGTGATTTATTTTCAGCTTTATGTAATGAATAATCTCAAAGTTACTATTCTTTTTTAGTTGAAGGCAGAAGGGACTCTAAAATGGGACTAAACTTGCATGAGATTAGCTGGGGAATCTTCTGTATTTTTTATTCCAGCTCAAGCCTGTTGCTCCCTAGGTCAGTAACCATAAAAAGACCCATCGGTAGCAACTCTTTTCATTTCACAGGCACTTTTCAGAGCACTAATAATAACAACATATGACCACTCAAGCCAGAAAAGAACAAAACCTCTGTGATATAACATCAGATTTTACCAGTGTGAAAATTCGGCCTGATATCACTTGCTCGGATCCAAGCATCACTCAGGTAACTTGCTTTGTCAATGCCACTGACTGGGGGTGGAAGGACAGAGTTGAGATCTCCTTTCGTGTTTCAGAGTTTTGTTGGAGAAACACTGGGCATCAAGACTCCAACTGGGACAGAACATTAAATGTTTTAAAAGGGCTCTGTGTATGTATTAGTCTAAGAAAACCCTTGTACCCAATATTTTTAAATAGCTGGAAGTAAATAAAAAACAAATGCTACTGTATTTATTGATTTTCCTATGTTTCCCAGGATATCCAAATTTTGCATGTACAATTCAGTTTAATAAGCATTTATTGGGTACCTATGGTATACAAAGACTCTGTGATAGATATTTTTGGTAATACAGAGAGAAAGTTACCAGATAGAAGAGGGAGGGCATGTGCATAAAGTACCATAAAATATGGCAAAATACTGGGAAAATTAAAAATGCTTTGCCATAGGGTTCTGAGTGACAGAATATCCACATGGAGGGGAGGAGCAAAGACCTACACAGCTATTGGTCATCTGCTCTTAGCAGTCATCAGTATTTGACATGAATAAATAAATAAATAAATGATGTCTTTGAGGGATAAGTATGGACACTGACCTATAGAAATGGGGAGAGGAGGACATTCCAGATGGAGGAAAAAATATAGGCAATGACACAGCCCCAAGACAATTCGTGGTAATACTCTAGGAAAACAAGTGGTTTTATATGATTTGAAGGGATTTACATAGAGTAGGAGTGGCTGAGTTGCACTGAAATCATGCTTTGTCAAGACCGTAAAGTCAAGATGAGAAACTTTAATTCAGTATAGCAATCAAATTTAAGAATGATCTACATAGGGCGTCAGGAAGATGAATATAATCTTCCAGTGAAGGACATGGCTTTGGGCCAGAGATTTGAAATCCAAAACTAGTTCTACCAGTTATAAACTGAAGGACCCTGTGCATGTTACATAATCTCCCAGAGTCTCAGATTCCTCATTATTAAAATGGAGATAATTAGCCTACCGTTAATGTATAAATCCATGAACATAAAGAACATCGACCCCAGAATAATGGCTACCTCAATGAACAAAAAGTAGAAAATGGGTGGTGGTTGGGGAGGGGGTGGGTACAAAAAAATATTTGCTGAAGCAAATATGGCTTCAGCAAAGGATAGTATTGTCAATTGTAGGTATTGAGAACATTTATATTACTTTCAACTTTTCTAAATGAAATATTTCATAAATGAAAAAAAAAATCCATCCCAACTTGTAGTCATGGTTGCTGGACCATATTTATCAAATGTGTGACACAGGCCCTTGCACATAGCAGGGTTTTCATGAATGAAAGCTATTTCATCATTGTTTTTACAATGGCACGAGGAGAGTAGTAAAATAGAAAATATAGGATGAAAGAAAAATAGCAGACTCAAATTATAGAGCAGGAAGGACTTTCACTGATAGTCAAGATGGAATAACAGGGACCAAATACATCTTCCCTTTAAAACAGCTAAAAAAGAAAAAATGGACAAACAGAGGAAAAAAAGGTTCTGCAAGGCACTGGATATCAGACGATGACGGGTGATGTTCCTAGAAAGATGGGAAACAAGTAAGGTGAACCCTGTGGTTGCCTCCGTTTACTGCTTGGAGAGAGCTTCCAGGCCTCGGGGTAGGAAACGGGACTCAGGTTGATCCTATGATCTCCTTGAGTTGTGGAGACAACTATGAGAGTCCCACAAGGCCAAACTCCCAAACTGCTAGAATTTGTGTAGGAGAAAACCTAAGGAGAGAGAGCTGCACAGAGAGCGGGCTCCGGGCGTCTACAGAGGATGCTCCTTGCCTATTCAGCGAACTAATGATCAACACCTGCATGTAAGAAAACTACCTGACACTTGGAAAAGAACCATCTGAAAGAATTAGAGTAAACAACCCTTCATATCTCGCATGGGGCAAGGGAGATCGCATGCTCTCTCCAGTAGAAATAGAAAATGCTGAAGTTTACAGGGCATAAAGTATAGTGCTCAGAAAGGTTTTATTTCACTAGTGGGGAAAAATTAATCCTGCACTAAGAGCGGCTCTGGTTGTGCCTAATAAAGCTACATAGCAAGACCCAAAAGAATCAAACTGTTGCCAATTTCTAAGTAACTTAACCATATTCCAGACCAAAGCTCAGATATATTTATAGGAGTATAAAAATATACAGAACCCTATGAGGTAAAACTCACAATATTTAGAGATTAATCTAACAAAAGACAAATAATACCTGTCACAGTAGTGCCCCCTTATCTGAGGGGAATAAGACCCCCAGTGGATGCCTGACACTGCAGATAGTACCGAATCCTATATATACTATCTTTTTCCTATACACACATACTAATGATAAAGTTTAATTTTTAAATTATGCACTGTAAGAAATTAACAACACTAACTAATAAAATAGAACAATTATAACAAGAGATTGTGATACAAGTTATTTGAATGTGGTCTCTCAAAATCTTTTTGTATTGTACTCACCCTCCTTCTTGTGATTACGTGAGACAATAACATGTTGAAGCCATTCCTGCATCTGTGGCTGCTCCTTACTTGACGTAAACGGCCTTGTGTCACTCATTTCAGGGACCCTGCTGAAGTCTTTGAGTAGGCTCCATGCTTTCCTGCACGACGTGCTGCCATCAACCAGAACATATTTCCTGTTCATGTCTTACACCCACAAATAAAATGCCTTTTCCACACTTACCATGTGCTGTGGCCGTAACTTTTGCAGTTTGAGGTGCGACAGCAAAACTAGCACAAATTTCTTTCTCTTCCTTCACAATTTCACTTAGAAGTTCATTCTTAGTGTTGAGCTTAGCAACCTCGGCTAAGTTTTTTTTTTTTCTTTCCTCATTAAGTCAAGAACTTAGACTTTTCACATAAAGGAAGCACTTTACAGCTTTTCTTTAGCATGTCTAAGTTGCCAGCATCACTACTCCTGCTCTTTGGGGCTGTTATTAAGTAAAATAAGAGTTTCCTTGACACAAGCACTGTGATATCTCCATCCCTTGACAGTTGACCTGATAACCAAGATGGCTACTAAGTTACAGGCGGAGAGCGCGTTCAGCAAGCAGATGCTGGACTAGGGGAGGATTCACGTCCTGGGCGGGATAGAGCAGATATCGCGAGATTCCATCATGCTACAGCAGGCAACTTAAAAAATGAAGTGTTTATTTCTGTAAATTTCCATTTAGTATTTTCAGACCAAGGTTGACCCTGGGTAACTGAAACCCCAGAAAGCAAAATCATGAATGCGGGGAGACTAGAATAATGAAAACTCATTGCTGAGGTTAATTTAAGCAGATTTGAAAGAGATATACCATGCCCACATATCTGAAGGTTTGGTATTTTTAATATATCCATTTTCTCCAACTTTATCTATAGATTTGATACAATTCCAGTCATAATCTATGAAAATTTTATGAAAATACAGTGTCACTTAAAGAGCCAATACGACTTTCAAAATGAAGAACAAAATTTATGTTACCTGATCTCAAGATTTATCATGAAGTTTCAGTTATCAAGACAATCTAAAATTAACAACAATATAGAGAAACTGATCAATCATACAAAATAGAGAGTCCAGGAATCAAAATAGAGAGACTCACACATACGTGGTCAATTTATTTCAACAAAGTGGAGGAAGAGTTTCCAACAAATAGTGTGGAATATGTTGCTATCCGTATGCACAAGAAAAAAAAGAAATGTTGATAGATACTTTGAACCATATACAAAAATTGACTGAAAATAGATCATAGACCTAAATATGAAGCCTATATCTATACAAGTTCTGGAAGAAAACATAGGAGAAAAATCTTTGTAATCTTGGTTTAGGCAAAAACTTCTTAATTTTAACACCAAATGTATGATCTATAAGAGAAAAAAAAAATTAGACCATCAGAATTATGAGCTTCTCTTCAAAAGACACTGTGAAGAGAATGAAAAGACAAGTCACAGACTGGTAGAAAATATTTACAGACCCTATATCTGTCAAAGGGTTTGTATCCAAGATATATGTAAAGAGCCCTTAAACTCAATAATAGTAAATAATAATTTATCAATAATATTAGTTATTAATTTGTTTAATAAACATTTTGCAAAAGATTGAAACAGATCCTTTACTAAAGAACACACATAGCAAATAATCACAGAGAAAGATCCATATCACTGTAAAAAGTATAAAACAACCTTTAGTGATAGAAAACAGACAGTGATTGCCTGGAATGGGGCCAGTTGGGAAGTTGCCTGAAGCTACTTTTAAGGGTCACGGTTATATTCACCACTTTGTATGTTTCACAGATATATAGGTTTGTCAAAAATTATCAAATTATACACTTTAGGTGCATTTTATTATGCCAATTGTACTTCTAAAAGGTTTTTGCATACTTATAGGGAAGGTGTTCTTATTGGCCAGAAAGAAATCAAAGATGACTCCAAGACAATGTCAAGGTTTCAGCTTTAGGTGACTGATGAATATGGTGATTCTATAAAAAAGAAGAGAGAACAAACAGATTGGTCGAGGATAATGATGAGTTAATTTTGGGACATGTTGACTTGGAGAACCCGATGGGATGTTCAGGTGGAGATATCCAATAGAAAGGTGAAATCTAGGTCTAGACTTTTTGAGAGGCCTGAGTTGCAAGTAAGGATCATAGTGCACCTTTTACAAAAGTGATTATTGAATTCCTGCAAATAGATAAGATTGCAAAGGGGAAATGAAAGTGTGTGAAACTTTGAGGAATTTCTACAAATACAGGGTAGGGTTTGATAAAGCAGTAAAAATCATGTGGAAGCAGTGGTTGGTAAGGAGGACAAGGCAGTATTGAGGTCTAGGCATGAGAGGATGCCAAAGATTAAATGATATGCAATATCAAGTACATCATTAAAGTTGAGAAAAATAAAAGACTGAGAAAAAGACCTTTTATTTTTATTAGTTATTAGTTGTCTGAGCTTTAAAAAAAGATGGAAAAAAACCCCCAAACCCCTGCTTTGGTAAGATATTAGAGATTAAAGCCTAATTTTGAAGGGTTAAATACTGAGTGGATTTAGACAAATAGGCGTACATAACTTCCTGCTTATGTTTTTAAGACTAGAGGTGACAATGTAATTTGTGGAGATACAGGGTTGATGAAATGATTTGTTTTTAGAGTTTGGATAATGTGAGCATGTTTTTTGTGGGGGAGGGGGATAAAGCAACAGGAGAGACTGCAGATACAAGCCAAGACAAATTAGCACACAGTGTTTCTCATGTACTTGGCTGTACATTAGAACCACCTGGGAGAGCTTTGAAGTGATACTGATGCCTTTGTGAGTCAAATCAGAATCTCTTGTTGGGAGCAAAATCTGAGTGCTTCAACCCTCTTAAAGTAAGGAGTGAGAGATGCAATGAAGGAAAAGTTTTTTTTCCTTCCAATGTTACATAGCCACTCTTGGCATAGAAAACAAATGGCTCTTCTCATGTAAGGAGGAGGGTGTTGGGGGAGGGGAAACTCCTTTCCTTTTATTTTTTATTTTTTTTTTTTGGTGTTTGTTATGGTCAGGAGATACTTTCCTTAGCTTTTATACCCTCAGCTTCCATTTATAATTATTGATTGAGGTCAAGGCCAATGAGAGAAATGTGAGACCTTCAAAGAGAAAATGTAATTTTGAAGCATCTCTTCTTATCCCTTCTCTGGATTTTGATGGTCACACCAGCTAATTTCTGCTTCAGCTATAACAAAGTTAGGGCTGTCAGGGGCCCAGACACCCATATCACAGTCAAGGGTCACCTCAAGGAATAAAGCTGTGCAGCCTAACACTGATCTATCTGTTTATCTATTGTCTATCTATCTATCTATCTATCTGTCTGTCTATCTATCATCTATCAATCATCTAGCTAGAATTGAAGCATAGAGGCATTGCGGATACAAGGTAAATGCTAGCTTTATTAGTATTCTCTTTCATGCTTTTAAATTTACTTATGACCTTTTAGACCAGTAGTTCTCAAAATGTGCTCCCCAGATCAGAAGTATCTATAACACCTGGGAACATGTTCGAAATGCAAATCATCCTGCTCAGATCTACTAAATCAGAAACTCTGTGGGTGGGAGCTGGTGATCTGTGTTTTACCAAGTTCTGGGTAGTTCTGATGCATGCTGAAGTATGAGAACCACCGCTCTGGATTACTGGGCTTGCAAAGTAAATGAGTAATGAGTAATGAGGGAGGGCTCTTACTTATCTTTGTAATTCTCAGCTGTGTTTAGGACAGCGAATATAGATCAGTAATAGGTGCCCCTTACAGTATGTATACACTATACAATTCTTTATTATTTAGCTGGCATTGAATGAGTGCTTGTTTTCTGCCAGGCATAGGTTTTAACCAATGGATTTTAATGCCTTATGTCATTCTCTGATCATCTTCTTGGCATCACCTACATCTCCAAACTAATTTCTAAGGCAGGGACACAGGGTCTCACATAGTATTTGCATATGCCATTGTGCCAAATACATTTTTGCCACCTCCTAACTAATTGATAGGGGCCGACAGACTTCTTTAGAACTTGGTAAGTTCTAAAAAATGTTTTTTTTCCTTTTTTCCTTTTATGATTTGAAACATGATACTAACATAGTCGAATCCAATTTTTTTTAAAAAAAACTTTATCCTCTTCGTTTTCCTCCTAAATCCTTGCTTTCTACTTACCTTTGGATTTGTCCTTGAAACATGTCTGCTCGTGCAGTAGCTTCTGGATTGGTACCCTGGATTTCTCAACTTCATCCAATTTCAGTTCCGCATAATAAATAATAGCCATTTTAGCTAGAGTTTCAGCTATGAATAGCTTCTCTCTTCATAACTTCATCTTATATTTATTGCCTAACATGATAGATTAAAAGTCATCACCTAGCAACTGGCACATTTTTCTTTTGTCATCTAGTTACTTGTAAATGACTGACTACTACTATGGTTTCACTGGCTCACACTGGTCAAAAATAGAATAACGTGTCTATAAATAGTGGTCTATTTACATACTCTTAAGACGAGCAGTGCCACAGATGGAAATGAGTTCATGTGTACAAAACACTTTGTCTATCAATTTATTTCTTGCATTCTCAAAAGAAATGCTTGACTCCAGCCTATCTAGGATTTGGACGGCGTTTTGTTAGTTCTGTTATCTCAAACCCCAGATCTCCGATTGGAGACTGGCTTTTGTGCCTTTGTGAAGAAAGCAACTAAAAACTTAAAGCAAGAAAGAAGACAAAAATTTTTATATTGCTTTATGTTCATTTCTCATATACTGCTCTGTCACACACAAAAAATTAATGCTTTGTACTTTAAAAGAGGCTTTCATCCAAAAACCTCAAAGAACTTTATAAATAAGTAAGCATGATTATCCACATTTACACAAAGCTGTTAAAAGTGCATTGTACATCGTTGGCAAGAAACAGCTCGTTTTAATTAAATGCCTTATAAAATTAGTTTATTTGCTGTTTAAAAATATGTATACTAGGTTCCTCTAGGCCTCAGCAGACCATGGATATTAGCGAAGTGATAATAATGGTCAGCCCCAACTTCTCTGGTTCTTCCCTCCTGCATAATTCAAGACTTTGGCTTCCTGCAAAGGCCTCTGTTTTGTATCTGATTGTTCACAGAGGGCAACTCTTCTGTGCTTATGGACCATCTATGCCCGTTGGGCCTCCTCTGCTTTACTGAACATCAGCTTCCAATCAGTTGCTGGAATGCAGTCTCCCCCACCCCCGCCCCATTGCTCTGCCAGACACCTTCACAAAGTTAACCGTGTCTGTTAGGTACCAGAGCTACACAGGGCGCAGTGACCTGAGGTGGCATGGAGAGAAGGCCCTCTTCTTTTTGTGTCATGTTCTGCTGTCCAAGGCAGAGCATCTTGAGTGCTAGTGTTTTGTCAGTGGCTTTTCTTTTAAGAGCGCTATTGCTTTTCACTTCTCTCCAGGTAGCCCTGGGCTCAGAGATGTGACCTGGTGATGGGCATCACGCTGGACTCAGAACTTTGCGTTCAAAGTGGTCTTCTCCAGTGCTGAGGCTCTATGAAAACTTTATGTTCAACGGGAGAATCCCCAGGCCTAGCTGATACTGGGCTGGAGAAGAGGGGCTGCTTTACTCTCGTTCATGTGTCCACCTCCCAGAGTGAACAGCAGGATTGGTGTGAAGAGGCACAGCACCTCAGTGTGAAGCAAGGTCACTCTGAGGCCAGGAGAGATCAAGGTAGTCAGACCCCTCCGTAATCACGTCAGCATACAGAGAAAAACGTGAACAGTGTCCAAGTCGCAAAAAATGGCCAACTGTTTTAGAAGACGGGAATGCTGTCAGAACATGGCAGTAATTCTATGTTTGGGTACCTAAATAAATCTTACTGAGAATTAGGGAGCAATGAGGTGAGACAAAGGCTGTAATTGATAAAGAAGCTGCTTTTGCTTCGCTTTCTGAAAGCATCTAATCCAGAGCTAAGCCTCTCCCTTCTCAGCCCTTCCCCACATCACCCACCATCAGCCCAAATCCTAGAAATAAGTCCTCTTTAAGATCCCCTTCCTGAGACTCTTCAAGGTGCTCTGTGGTGTGCATTCTTGTTCTACTCTAATGAACAATAAACCCAGTTGTTCAACTACAGCTGTGTTCCTGGAGGCCTTTGCGTGGACGGCCTTGACACCCAAGTGGATGTAACAAAGAGCTCCCTTGCTCTCTGGTGTTTTGTTGGGTTTGGCCATTGAGAGGAATCAGCATGAGGTCAGGGTGTCTATTTGCCATCGTCTGCCCTGGCAACCATGTCCTCTCTCCACATTTTAGTGACCATAGTTTCCCCACTGTGTTGTTAGCTCTGAGACACTGCACCAGATACTGTTGGTTTCTCCATATTCGGGCCACACTTTTGTAGATAGTGTCTTTATTAAAAAGCTCTTCAACTATCCAGTTTGAGAGTGCTGTCGATTTATCGCTGGGACCAAGGCTTTCTTCCTGGATCCTCCTCTTTATGCTCTGACCCTTTTCTCTTGGGATGGGTTTTTCTCAAGATATACTTCAGCTCTCCTGCAGATAGATCTCTGGCTTGCCTGCTTCACCAGTTTGTCAGGCACATCCCAGATAGGACAGAAGAAGCATACTTTGACAAGTTATCCCTTTTGCTGCCCTATTAAGCTTAATTAATAGGTTTAGAAAAGACCTTCAGAAATTATTAAATTTCAAGATCAGCTGACTGGCAGGTCTTTTTTTTCCTTTTCTGGCTGCTGTGTCAGAAAACTGCCCAACCCTTGTGGAGATCAAGTTCCTGAGAAAAACATTGAGGATTATGAAGACATATGTATGTTGAATGAACCCACTTTCTAGATAAAGAAAATACAAATATTAAGCAAATACATCAACATCTCTAATTATGGATTGCCTAAGAGATCACCCTTAATAAACACATTTGAAAATGTTAAGTATTTGAACATATTTTTTTTTTGTCTTTCAAAACCAGTAACAGACGGATTATAAAATCCAGGGAACTCGGTAGGCAAATTTCCTTTCATGGAAGGAAATGCAAATACTCCACAAGGAAATGCAAATCCTGGCACAGCATTTTAAGTTGTTGCACATATTTGTTCTCCCTGTGACTTAGTTTGGTTTATTACTGTTTTATCAAAAATGATACACTTTCTTTTTAAATATGTGATTTTGAAAAGCTTTCTTGCAGATGCAATTGTTTCAAAATTACATGTTGGGGCTACATTTCTTTGTTCCTGTGGGAATACATCTTCACTTGGATAATGTAAGTCAGTATGAAAATAAGATTTGCTTAAAGGAAATTGCTTTATAGCCATGCTTCAGAAGCATGTGGAGTCTATCAGTCAGCTCACCAGTGTTATCAGCAGAATCCCGTAACCTCAAAGGCTCTTTCAGGATAGTTCTAGAGGACTCTGGAAGAGAGAACATGTAGTTTCTGAAATATTTTAATTGTAAATTAAAAAGAGAGGATGAGGAGAACAACAAAGAAATCCCTTTACTTTTAATGTGCTACCTCTAGGAGCCAGCTTTATTTTAAATAAGCACATATGCAGTATAAAGAAACATATGTATTATGGAGATAAAAAAAGTTTTGCATGATTAAACCTGGGGACTTCAAGGAAATTTCAGGTTTGTAGTGGGCTGCTTTGGGCCGTGGTCTTAGAACCCGAGAGAACATTTAGACTTTCAGATCTGTTATCAGGCAATATCTATACATTATACCCATTACGCAGAGGGGGATCAGTTAATCTGAGATCTGAAAATGCACAAGTGACTCACTAGCTAAGTTACTTAACCCCTCTTAGGCTCAGCTTTCTCATCTGGAGAAACGATAGTCCGCTGAACTCATAGAATTCTTGCAAAGATTACATGCCATATGTATTTGCTGAGCTCAGCACAGTTCCAGGCTAATATATACTAGCTATTATTATTCTTATAATCATTGCAGACATATTAATTTAATATTTTAATTTGGAAACTAATACTCCTTATAAACTAGGAAGGGGACTTAAAGTATCTTTAAGATGTCATATGCTATGGGTCTATGTATACTTTGCAAATTTTCTAGGAACACATCAAATATCTCCCAAACAATAAAACACATCCATTTAATTAATTGTATCTTTTAGAGAAGTATACAAGGCATGCTAATGTAAAAATAAGCCCAATCTTTACATTTCTGGTTAATTGATTTTGACAAGAATAGCAAGAAAGTTCAATGGGGAAAATTGTCTTTTTAAACAAATGGGTATGAGATAACTAAATATCTATGTGAAAGACAATAAAGTTGGACTCCTACCTCACACCATACACAAAAATGAACTCCAAAAGGATCACAGACCTAAATGTAGGAAACATGGTCAACCATATCATAATAACTATGAATGGTGCCACATGAGTATTAGACTTACTGTGGTGATCACTTCATAAGGTAAATAAATGTCTAAACACTGTGTTATATACCTGAAACTAATATAAAATTGTATGCCAACTACAATTGAAAAATAAAATTTAAGAAGTCTCTGAAGATAATATAAGAGTAAATCTTCATAGCCATGGCCAACAGTTTCTTGGATATGAGAGTTATAAAAAAATAGAATGAATACATACATATATATATATATATATATATATATATATATATATATATATATATATATATATATATATAGTTCAGGATGAGTCTCCCCAGTATATGCCACTCTGACATGCAGATTATTTTGAGCTGAAAACATTCACGGCTCAGAAGACTCAAGAAAAAAATTTGGCCTCCCCGCTTACTGCCTAACAGAATTTTAAAGAAGCTGCTTCAGGAAGTGAGATATCATGGATAACTACACTTTATTCTGAACTAGGTTAGGTAGATAGGGAGGAACCTAGCTAAGTCCATTTAATCAAAGCCCTCCCTCTGTCCCATTGTTCCAAGATGCCCCAGCAAACATTGGCTTAGTAAACATTAACTCCTTTTCATCCCCTTGTAAATCTGCCTTACTTTCCTTTGAAGTCTTAGACTCTTGCTTCCCCCTCCTTGGTCTGGAATGGTATATATAACTCATTTTGTCTTACTGTCTTTTCATGTTTATGTGAATTCCCCATGTGCATATATTAAAACTTAATTTTCTCCTGTTAATTTTCCTTATGTTGTATTAATAATTCTAACAGCCAGAGAACTAAGAGGGACATGGGAAAGCTTCCCCATTCCCAATAATATCTATATTTTTATTTCGGTCTCTGCCCTGGGTTTCTGTTACAGAGCTTCTAAAACTCTTGTAATTTCCTTAGCGATAATAAAAGCACAAGGAGCATCTTTTGTTCTAATGTTTGGTCTTTGACCCTGGCTTCTGACACAGAACTCCTAAATTCAATGGAATTTCTTGGGCAATAGGAGTGTCTTTTATTCTGATGAGGCAATGGTTGGTGGGGGCTGGAGGGGGGCCGGGAGCAGAAATACCAAGCCATTATTACAAAAGCTTGGAATTTTCAGTCCCATCCTCTATCCTCTGTCTGGAAAGGGGAAAGAGCCTGGAAAGTGAGTTAATGATCAATCATGCCTACGTGATGATGTGTCCATAAAAATCCACAGAGTACGGGGTTTGGAGAGCTTCCAGGTTGATGAACACATCCACATAGCAGGAGGGTGAAACACTCCAACTCCAGGAGAACAGAAGCCCTTATGCTTGGGCTCCTCCCAGACCTCACCCTATGTGTCTCTTCACCTGACTGTTCATCAGTATCGCGTATCATATCCTTTTATAATAAACCAGAAAATATAAGTGAATGTTTCTCTGAGTTCCGTGAGCTGCTCTAGCAAATTAATTGAACCCAAGGAGGGGACTGTGGGAACCTCCAATTTATAGCCAGTCGATCAGAAACACCTAGACTTGAGACTAGCTTCTGAGGTAGGGGTAGTCCCATGGGACTGAGCCCTTGGCCGATGGACTTAACACTATCTCCAGGTACATAGTGTCAGAATTGAGTTGAATTGTAGGACACCCAGCTGGTGTCATAGAATGGCTTGGTGGGAGAAAAACCCCTACACATCTGGCATCAGAAGTGTTGCAAGTGTGGTAGTATTGTAAAAAAAAAAACCATAATAAGGAAGGTTTTTCAACTCTACAATAAAGGTACAAGTGACAAAAATAAAAATAGATCAATTAGACTACACTAAAATTTAAAACTTTTGTGCTGCAAATGATACTATCAATAAAGTGAAAATGCAACAGACAGACTAGGAGAAAATATTTGCAAATCATACATCCGATAAAAGGTTTCTATTCAAGAGAGATAAACAACTCTTAGGGCTCAATGAAAAGACAAATAACCAAATTTAAAAAATGACCTAAGGATATGGAGAGACATTTCTCCAAAGAGATGTACACATGAACAACAAGCACATGAAAAGATGCTCAACATCATTGTCATTATGGAAATGCAAATCAAAATCACAATGAGATACCACTTCATACCCTCTAGGATGGTTACAATAAAAAAATCTCACAATAACAGGTATTGGTGAGGATGTGGAGACACTGCACATGCTAATGAGAATGTAAAATGGTTCAGCCTCTTTGGAAAACAGTCTGGCAGGTCCCCCAAAAGTTAAACATATAGTTGCCATATTCCTCAGCTATTCCAGTTCTGGTATAGTTTCAAGAGAAATAAAAATATATATTCACACAAAAACTTGTAGAAGAATGTTTATAACAGTGTTATTCATAATAGTCAAAAGTGGAAAGAACCCAAATGTCCATCAACTGATGAATGGATACAGAAAATGTATATTCATACCATGGAATATTTTTTGGCGATAAAAGGGAATGAAGTACTGATACATGCTACAACACAGATGAACCTTGAAAACAGTAAGTTAAGTGAAAGAAGTCAATCATAAAATATCACATATTGTATGATTTCATTCCTACGCAATGTCTAGGACAGGCAAATTCATAGAGATAGAAAGAAGAGTAGCAGTTGTGAAGGGCTAAGGGGAGAGGGGGGTTGGAGGGACCAGGCAATGACTGCTAATGGGTACTGGGTTTCCTTTCGGGGTGATAAGAATATTGTGAAATTAGATTGTAGTAGATGGTTGCACAACACTATGAATATATTTAAAAACTTTTAATTATATACTTAAAATGGGTGAATTATATGGTATATTAAATATATCTCAAAAAGGCTGTTAAAAAAAAAAAAAGGAAAAGAAACCCAAAACAGATCTTGAACTCAGATTTTATAGTTTCCTCAGTGTGGGTTTCTAAAATATAAAATATATATTTGAACAGTGCATTGCTTTAGCTTAATGTTATATTTTATAGCAGTCAAAGTCTGGAAAGCCTGTTTGAGCAAATTGGAGACCACTGGAACTTTGGATGGGAATGTAATTACCGAAATCGAACCTTAAGCAAAAGGCATTCTAGTCTAATTAGGAGGTACTATTGGATTTTTAATAAGTGTAACTCCCAGGAATTAGTATTTTTGTTCCTCTCATAGGATAGGAAGGACGCTTTTCAACCAGCCCCCTTTTCCTACCGGGCAAGTGGTACTGGGTTGGCTCATGGTCAAGAGTGAAACCTCCTGAGTGAACAATACTATTCCTTGTAAATGCTCAAAATTTCTATCCTGTTTTTGCTTTCCTTTTGAGTACTGGTTGAGACAGGGCTCTGTGTAGCTTACAAGGTGTTAGGCCTTGTCAGGGTGTGATGTTAAAGCTGAGGCCACTCACCTTAGCGGTCGACTGTCTTACGAAGGTGCAAGGGCAGAAGGCAAGCCGGTGGATTAAGGAACAGAAGCACTTGCTTTAAAGGGCCCAGAAGCTTAGCTGAAATCCAATATGTCTAGAATGTCATCTCAATGACAAAATAAGTAGTTGTCATTGTCTAGTATAAGGCTTTATCCTTTAGACAAGTAATCTCTGTTTTCTTTTATGTGATAAACTATTTGGGGATGTGCTTTTGACCACTATATATATTCCCAAATAGTATATACATATATATGTGTGTCACAATATATGTATATATGAATATATAACTCATTTGGCGATTAAAGACTCTGAGATGATCCATTCATTGTATATTGAAAAGGGGAACTTATTCTGAAGAAAAACAGGGTTCATATCTTGGCTCTGCCAGTTAAAAGTGCTGGACCCTGGACAAGTGATGTGAAACTTTCAGGTTCGGTCCCTTCCTCTGTCAATAGGCTAATAGTTTTAGCTGCCTTTTAGAATTGATCTGAGTGTTCACTGGGCCAAGGTTTACCAAAGTTCATCCATAAACTGAAAAGGAGCCTCAGAGTAATCCTTGTTGCATGTGGACCTATCTCATTGAGACTGATATCTCCTTGTTTCTGCAGCTTCTGAAACCTCTACTTTATCTTGTTTCTATCATTACACTTATTTCTCTGTATTGTATCTAGGTCTAGGCTCCCTGCCTGTCCAACCAGCAGGTTTGTTGATTTGATGGTCATTTGGGGGCCCTTTGCTTGGTGAGGGATGGAGGTATTCAAAGCACCCTTTCCAGAACATCCCTCAGGAGGCTGGGATGTGGCATGTGTCAAGGGTATCTGGATGGGTCATTCATTCATTCAGCAACTATTAATGGAGTGCTACTTTGGTGTAGGTGCTTGGGATAAAGAGGTTTACTAGACTGACAAAAGCTCTGCTCTCAGAAAGAAGAAGATGCAATAATCAATGCAATAAACAAATAAATGCATAATTTCAGAGAATTTTAGCTGCCCTGCAGAAAATAAAGCAAGATAAAAGGATAGAAAGTGGAAGTGGAGACTCTTTGTTTTTTCTCTTTTTTCTTTGTAACAATTTCAAATCTATGGAAAAGCTGAAATAACAGTATGTAGTGAACACCCACTTCTCATCACGTAAGTTCACCAATTATTAACATTATGCTACATTTGCTTTTTCTCCCTCCCCTATGTGTGCATGTCTTTATATGATACACACACACACACACACACACACACACACACACACACATCAGAGGG
Source organism: Macroglossus sobrinus (assembly GCA_004027375.1). NCBI lineage: Eukaryota > Metazoa > Chordata > Mammalia > Chiroptera > Pteropodidae > Macroglossus > Macroglossus sobrinus. Next base: position 248,600 of record PVKZ01001167.1, read on the forward strand.
TTCTTGCTGTTGTTGAACCATTTAAAAAAAAAAAGTAAGTTACAACTGAGAAAATCCTTATCAGTGTTCCTACCTTGAGAATTACTGTAAGTATTGAATGAAACAATGCCTTAGGTGCCTGCCACATTGCAAATGCTCCAAACATGATTGCTATTATGACTGAGATTGGTTGCTAGGGGGCCCCAGCCATGAGCACATCATCTTGCTTATTCCTCATTCTCAATCTTTTAGGTAACCTTAAGATTTGGCAAGCTCATAAACTGAGATCATGTGACTTTGAGCCCCACAGAATTTTTTCCATCTGGTTACACATAGCTGCTGTGCCCTTTGCTGCCTTTGAGGGACATTGTAAGAAGTGGCTACTTAAAAAACTTACTGCACACGCCACAGGGACATTGTCTACTGCTTCACTCAGAGTCCCACCTAGAAAGAGGTGTTAAGAAAATTTTCTCAGGCTTAAGTGCAAAGGAAAAAGTGACTTCCCCCAAGGTGGTCTTATCTGACTTTTTCATTCTCATCATCAGAGAAGACTGAATTCTACTCCCAGGGGTTGGAGGCATAGCCTTAAGCACGGTGAGCGTGATTTCTTCTGTTTTATGTTAAAAGTTCATGTGGCTTTAGTATTCTTCTTCACTAGACATCTCTGTTTATTTTTATGGATGTTGTAATATCCCACATCAGACCACTTTGACTGCCTCCAAGGTTGACATGATGTTTCTGGCTCCTCTTTAATAATGATGGCCAAAGTGTATAGGCTACAACCTACATCCTTGTCTTGATCTTCTAATTGCTCTACAATTTCTCTGATACTGATTTTAGTATATTTATAGCTTTCTATTTTATGGTACATTTTCTTGTGAATTGCCTCAACTACTTTATGGAAATAAATGGGTTATGAATAAGTAAAAGGATTCATATAAATGTTTAAAAAAATTGATAAACTTGAAATGATACCATATGAAGACACAGGATATGGACTTGGTTTCCTACACACAGACCATCTTACCCCTGACCTCAGCTGAATAGAACAATATACTGAACAAGAAAAGGCTGTTTAAAATTTGAACAGGAATGGCACAAACAAAAGGCATAGCTGATATTCTTGTTATCTACAGAAAATCAAAAGTCCTAATTCGAAGAGAATACATTAATACCTATTTTGGAGGACAGATGTAGAATCAGCATTTGAAAGAGCGGGCCTATCTGCTTTTTTTTTTCTTTTAACCAAAGGCAATAAAAGAAATATTTTCGTTAACAGAAATGTTCATTATATTTTCAACTTCACACACTGGGACAGAAACTGGGCAATAGCAATATCTTTACTTTACTGTGTGTAACCAGAACTGAGTCAGCTGGTCCCATGGATACCCTTGGAAGCATCGAGAAGCTTGAAAATGCAGAATGAGGACTACACATCAAATGCCTGTTTACTTACCTGTTTCTTCTTCTGAACAACATTCTCCACAAGGACTGGACCTTGTCTGCACAATTTCCTGTTGTGTTCCCGGGGCCTAGCATAATACTCCCCATGGGAGGCCCCCAGTAACTACTTGTGGAATGACTCATGGCTACCTCCTCTCTTCCTGTGAGAGCAACTCTGTGTGTCCTGATGGTCAAGTCATCACTGGCTCCATTTCTTCTTCTATCATCTCTTCTTCACCAATTCAATTTTTTTGCTGTTACCTAAAGGCAAGAGTTTTTAAAACGGGAAGGAGTTCAGAAGATCCTTGAACCCACTGAAGATGTTATGTAAAAGGTTTGTGTGTTGGGTACATTTTTTTCGGTGAGAGCATCCATAGCTTTCAGGAGAGTTTAAAAAGTAACTGTAATCTTTTTGTTTTGTTTTGTTTTTCTCTAACCAATCTTTCCCTCAGATTATTTGTCTCTGTCTTATTGATTTGTGGAAGTTGTTTGCATCTTCCAGATACAAGTCTTTTGTGTAATACAGGTAATTGCAAATATCTTTCCTCACTCTGCTGCTGACATTTTCACTCTCTTAATGGTCTCTTTTGTGAACTGAATTTATTAATTTTAATGTGGTTCAATTTTTCATTTATTATTCTTTTTTATTGTTTTAATCAAAACTTTTTTTTTCTACATGGTTGGAGCTAAGAAAAGACTTCCAAGTATGGAATGTCACCTCTGAAATTGAACAAGACTCAAAACAATACTCTGTGTGGCAGATGAGCACTCATGATCCTGAAGAGGTCAAGGACCACTGATGCAAAAGATTGTCTAGCGTAATGCCTCGTGTATAGTAGGCGCTCTGTGAATGTGCGTGTAGTTTCATGGTTGAGATTCTGTTTCCCAGCTGAGTTAGCTATGTGATCTGGCCTAAGAATTTAATCCCTTAAACATTCATTTCTTCATCTGCAAAATAAGAATAATAATATTTAACAGAATATAGTGAGGATTAAATAAGTTAATGTTAGGAATCCTTGACCTATAGTAAGCACTCAGTTAATATAGCTATTGTTTTTGTTAAAGTCAATTAAATTGTATTTCAGAGACTATTATCACTTACTCGTTAGGATCGATTCTCATTATAACAATTTTTGTTTTTTTAAAATAAAATAAAATAAAATATTTTTAGAAAACTTAAAAAAAAGACTATTCTATTTTTACTGAATGATTTGGGAATGTGATAGAGGCAAATGCCAAGGGAAAATAAAGGCAGGAATTTACCTGTCTTGTCCAGATCAGAGAGGAATTCAACCTGAGTGAAGGGAAATCAAGTCTTTGAAACTTTTCCAGTATCTTCCTCCTCCCCTCATGTTTCCCATCTTCGTTACTGTACAAGTACACACACACTCACACATACATTCACACATATGCACACACACACACACCAACACACTTTCAGAAATGCTATCTCCTAGGGGTTAGTGAGAACCTTTCTAAATCTTTCTTCAAAGTATAGTTCTGAATTTGGCCTCTAACTCCCCTCGTTTAATTTTTGAATAGGGTGTCATTAAAGGCAGAATACCCAAAGTGTCAAGTTTAACACCAGTTGTTCTTTTTTTGAAAAAAATTCTTTGAAGGACTTTTTCCCTAGTTCCATTGTGTCCAAGAAGAAATTTTTAAAGATTTTTGGCTTAACCAATAAAAATCAATACCTTTTTGTGTCGGTGAAGTCACCCACCGTGGGCCTTTGTGCTCCTGTGATCACTTGAATTGCGGTCCCAGTTCTTGTTTCCTGTGAAAATCTGCCAGGAAACTTGTGAGACAAAAACACGTAAAATAAAGTCTTCTTCATTCTTAAGAAGGAAGGTAAGATAGAGTGAACTGGAGCTTCTAAATTTTTAAATATGTGCTTAGTTCTCTTAAAAAGCAAAATTGAAGATAAGGTGGTACAAGGTTGCAATTGGACTTAAAATTTTGTTCTGCAAGGGGATACTGGACTCCATCTGTTCCGAACCACAGTATTCCAACAAAGAAAATTAAAATCCAGAGATATGTGAGCCTTGGCCCAAGTCACCCTACTGTTGTTCCCTCTCCCATCCATGTTTAGTGGCAGAGCTATGAGGTGATAAGCTCACAGAGTTGCTCCATAATTATTTTTATTTATAGAAATTAGCAAGTTTGTTTTTAGCCCATTTCCTGGCCGTGGGCCTCCATCACCCTCCCAGAAGCCTGTTTTCTGCACCACTCATTTCCTGAGGGAATTTCTGCTCACCTGGTTCAGATAACATTTTGGGGTCAAGCTAATAATGATTGGCTTAGAACAGCATTTTCAAAAGTGCTTGTTCTAAGGATTGGGAGTTGGTATTCTCTAGGGGAAAATAAGTGATGCTCCGATGAATTTTGAAAATGCTGCAGTGAATAAATGGATATGAATATTTCCTGCAAGACTTCTCAGAGCCTTTAATATGCTAATATGCATTGTGGGTCTCTAAGTGTAGGGTAAAGTACCTATTTTGTGGTTTCAGAGCTTAATTGACATGGAAAATTCTTACATTTCTCCCTTTCCCAGTGCCTGAGGATGACTGGGGCTTTAGTTATTATCCTTCCAGATGTATTTGCATTTTTATAAGGGGTTCTTAAAGAAGAAATAATTTGTTGAGCTCTTTACTTCTCTATCTCAGGATGATAGATCTTTAAGGGCAGGAAAAATGCTCTTCATCTCTGAGTCACTAGCACTTAGCTCAGTACCATGTACAGTTCTTGGCACATAGGACAAATGACAACATCCATCTGCATTTGTTAAATGAATAAACAGAAAAGTATTCAAGCCCTGGAAGACTTACTTTCTGAAGGCAGAATTTGAGCCATCAACGACAACCTTATTAACCTGTTACTCTTCGTTTTTTGATCATCTAGACTAAAGTTCTGGGGCAAGACCTATTTAAAAAAATCAGTAAAGAAAATTATTAAGAAAAAAATACTCTATTATCACATCTTTTCCTCTCTCTTGTTCACTAAAGAAAAGCTAATGTTTACTAGAGTTTGGGAGGCAGAAGTGGGGAAATAGATATAGCAAAGCACAGCTGGGGAAGCAAAAGGAGAAAATTGCATGGAGAAGAACTGAGATTTAGAAGAGGAAAATGGAAATGGAAGGAAAGAGGGTACAAAGGGAGACCAGAAGCAGATATCTAGTGGATGGAACAGTGCTTGTTTGAGAGAGTGGCAGAGGAGAAATATTTGAGGCAAGGAAGGAAAGCAGCTGCCTTTGGATAGATGACAAGGGTGGCGTCGAAGGAAAGATGGATTTTAAAGGTATTTTCTGTGTAACACATACTTACACCCACACCAACACATTCTGCTCTGGAAGTTTCATGAAGGTCAAAGGAAAATCTGGACATATTTTCAAGTGTTTTTATTTCCTTTTGGGACTGTCCTCTAGAGACTGGACTCTAGAGGAACTTAATCATATCTGGGTTACACTACCAAAAGGACAGAGATATAAGGAAGAAAACAGGACCTTAGCAAGTTTTCTATTACTCATGAGAATGAGGACATCATCACTTGTGAAACAATTATACCCAGTTCTCATGATCCACTCCCACCCCACACTTTCCTAGTTGTGCACAAAAATGGAAGAATGTGATTGCCTTTATAAAAACTTTTTTAGTTGATTTTTCAATGTATGTGCACAATCATAAAAGGTGATAAAAAGCTATTATACAATGTACATATATTTATATGCCATAAAAAGAGATGTACAGAAAAAATATTAACAATCCAAATGACTTCATAATCATTATAAGAAAGCTTCTCAGTTGGGGACAGCAGCCCCTGGCACAAAATATCTGGCACTTAGTATACCTGTATCAAATTTTAAAGAGGGATTTTATAAGATCCTAAGGTTCTGAGTGATCTTAGGTCAACAAAACTTTTTGGAGGCTCCAACTGAGCTTCTCACTGTCCTCAATCCACAGATGGCCACCATTTTACTCAGCAAGTACAAATTCCACAAACTCTGAGATGGCAGAAGCATTTTTCTTTGTACTATCAAGTGGTATGTAGGGGATTCTCCTACTTCTGTCATGGACTACCTAAAGCTACCTAATAACCTTATACCTAAAGCTGTCACCTACTTCATAAACTGTATCTGGCTGTAGTCTTTATTACTATGAGTTAATTTGCTTAATGATATGTTAGTGGGGGTTACTAAGCTCAGTAGGAGAAAAATAAGCTGGGAAGAATGTGGCACCAAGTTTAATTCAGTTCACCTAACATTTATTGAGCAATTATTATGGGCTAATATATGGGGATCAAATACAAGTAAGACAAGTGCCCTACCCTACGAAGAGGAAAAAGAAAGAGAAAGTAAAATGGGTTGGAGGAGAGAGATGGAGATGGGAAGGAAACAAGAAAGAGAGAAGGAGATAAGGTAGAGGGAGTAGAAGGTATGGTAGAAAAAGGTATCAAGACAAGCACACAGAAAGGGAGCGGTAAGTTGAAGGCAGAGAACTGACAGAGGAAAAGAAAAAAAAATAAGAGCAAGAGACAAGATGAGAAGGAATGGTCAGAAATGATTCGAGAAAGGTCAAGACAAAGATCTTGTTGGGTCTTGGGGCTCTTCTTTTACATCTTCTAAAGAGGGTAACTGATGAAAAAGGTCGCCCCATTTTCCTGTGTTCTTAGTCTGTATAAATAGAAACTGGGAGTAAATTGTGCTGTTAGAGTTACAAGCTATGTAGACATATTTAGAAGGTTTATACATTAAGTCAGTAATCTAACCTAAAATGTTATCACGGGTTTTGCTCTTGGGAAACCTTTTCTGAGAAAAAGAAAAAAAAAAAAAAGACAACAACCTAGACTTATGGTAAACATATAATAAAAAAGGTAATGGGTACTTTCTTTCTTTTTCATGCAATTTATAAGTGCCTCTTTCTTTCTGGGGTAGCGGTGTGTCTCTAGTACAAGTTGAGGCAAATCATCCTATTCAGTAAAGTCATAGTGGCTGTAAACACTCATAATGCTGTCTCCTTGAGAAAAGGATACGTGAAAATGGTAGTTCAGAGCAAGTAAAATAACCTATTGTATGAATTCGATGTATCATATGCAACAGTGGATTTTTTTTTTTTGTAATTTGAGGAAAAAAATAGCATCTTTTAGATACGTGGCTGAGAGTAGTATGTATACAGATGTTTGCTGAACTAAGGAACAGGATGTGCCAAATCTGCTTGGAAAAACTGGTTTCTAATCCTGGATCTACTGAGCAGGTGTTATTTGGAGGTCAGTATCTCTGTTGATAAAAGACAGATAGCTGATAGCTGTTAGCACCTGAGGGAGATGAATATGGAGGTGCTGGGAAATATCATTACATACTCTTAACGCTCTCTAGGGTGAGAGCAAATTGGTGGGTCAAGACTTGTGGTTCCAACTCTTTGTAGGGTGTTACCATATGTGGGAATGAAGAGAGTGGTGTGTTTTGCCCAGTTGCGCTCAACACTGACGCATTCAACAGTAATAGTGATCATGCTGGTGGGATTTGGTGCTGTGGGAATTCTGCGCGCTGGGAGCTGGAGGGAGGCCACCAATTCACTGCACATATATTATTTCTCCAGGAAACACAGCATAATTGAGGACAATTTTCCACCATGAATTGCATCATTAGCTAACTCAGGGAAAGTGAAATGCTGTTAACTTTTCTTTTTCTTCTGCAAAGCTGATGAGCTGAAGAAAATAGAAACAAAAAGTTTAATGTAATTTTTTTCCCAAGGATATATGTTGAAAACCAGAATCAAAACACTTTGACACGGTAATAGAAATCCCACATTTTAATACATTGCCATGCACATAAGGAATCAAGTAATGCTGAATACAAAATAGTCAAATGTACAAAATGATAAAAGCAGATTTTCAAGCCTGATAGAGATCATGCTCATAGATACAAGGGGGCAAAAATCTGTACAGTTTCATTTCTAGCAATTTAAAAAGAACCATGCCCCCCATTTCTTTTTTTGAGAATAACCCCAAACAGAAGGAAACGTTATAAGAAAATATAAAGGAGACCCAAAGAGAACTGGCAAGTCGATAGCTGCTTAAGATATGGAAATTGGTGGTTCCAAATTGTGGTGCACAATAATTCTGATGTTTAGAGGAAAGTTTCTAAACATCGTATGCCCTGGGAATCCAAGGAACTAAAATGAACATCCAACAGAAAAGGCACTCTTATTTTACCACATAAGTTTCTTGTGTCCTCTTAAGTCCAGTCTTGGGAATTTTTTAGGGTGCATAGAGAAAAAAACCACAGTTGTGGGCAATGAATAAGGAAAATACTTATTTAATGAACCACTCCTAGGGGACTAAGAGAATTCAGACCGCTGGTTTAACTACTCGCTTAAGGAAGCTATAAAAATGTCTACCATCCATGTAGGCTTTTGTTCTATGAAATGTGCTTTTATAGCCACGTTTGTTAATGTTTGTAAAAAAGTGAACCAGGTTTTTTAAACATTTTTTTAAAAAATCAGATTTCCCCCCTCATACACTATTTAGAGCACTGGTCTTATATGAAATTCATATTGTGTGATTTTCTTCCTTTTTCTTTCCTAGAACACATACTAATATACAGTAGCTCATCAAGAAGTAGCTCATCATGAAGCTTCCTGTGACTCTCAGTTTGTCAATTTCACACTCTCATTGGTCTTCGCTGAGGCTGGGACTGGCAACCTTTGCCTGCATTAAGCCAAGCCCAGGGCTCTCTCACTCTTTAGAAGACAAGGTCATAGTACTCTAAATCTCTGGGAGGTGAAGAGGTGGAGATAAATGGGCATCTTTGATGTGGGCTCTGCAGATCAGCCCCCATATATTGGAAGAAGCATGTGTGTGTGTGTGCATGCGCGTGTGCGCATGTGTGCAAAATGCTGACTGGTACTTAATTATTTTTTCTTTTACCTTTTAAACTCTCAGAATGGAGTCTTAGTAATAACAGCAATGAGGAAAAGGCATAAAGGGAAAAGGCTCACTGACTAAAGCCTGTAGCCTGGTCACCAGGATAGTTATACTGATATTGTTGGTATAGGACAGCTCCTCCACTTAGCTCATTTTAACCTCTGAACAACCCTGTCTGCTAAGGCAGGATGGCTAGCATCCCCAGCAGATGAGCAGAGGCCTTTAGAGATGAGCAAGTTCTACTGAATTCATGTTTTCTTGAATTCAAAACATCTTTCCCTTTATCAGAGCAGTGCCAGTGTCCACAGAGTCCTAAGAATAACTGAGGTATATAAACCACGACAGATCAATGTTTTCTTTTCTCAGGTACTTTTTACTGCTAATATATAATTTTGTCACAATATCGATCTTTTCTAAAATTCTGTGTGCAGCTATTTAATTTAGTGCCTAATGACATTAAGTAGTTGGCTTAACTGGAACAAAAGTAGTATGATTTAGTGGCACAAGAGTTTTGGTGGAATTAGTATCAAAACATCTGTGCTGGCTTGGCCTTTTAGCAGACTAGTCGCTTCTGTGCCAACCAGGACAGACACTTAGAGGGCAAAGTCAAGAACCTGGAGTTCTTCAGCTCTATGCCACATGAACTCTTTTCACTAGCTCAACCACCGTCTCCTCAAACACAGCTTGTAAGGAGAGCATTTTTCTGTTGGTGGAGGAAAGGCGGCGTGGAGAGGTCATTCAGAGCCCCCAGAGAGACTTCAAATGGCCTACATATGAGTTTGAGCAAGTGGAACCCTGATGACCCCCAGTGGGGCAAACACTCATGGAAGAAGGTACAGCTTCTTTCTGGTGATTTTGAAGCTCTAAGGTGTTTTCATGGTATTTGTGCTATTTTAGAGGCAGGGCAGGCTAATCTCTGGGGAGATGGGAGAAGACCACCATCAGCTTGCGGAATGGGACGGGAGCAACCACCAGATGCTCAAGGCATTTAATGGCAAACAATTGTTTCTTCAAGGTTATGTCACAAAGTTGGCTCCTCCGCGCTGAGAGAGCTAATGTTCTAATAAGAATCTCTTGCTTTAGACTGTTTTTTTTTTTTTTGATTTGAATATATTTTATAGAATTTGGGTGGTGGTGGTGGTGATTAAATATAATCACATGGAACAGATCTGTGTGCTCTGAAACATCAACCCAGCTTAGAAGTCTACATTTGGTAGCTGTGTGTCCACTCACGTGGCAAAGCCACATGAAAGCAGCTTGTTTATGTGCTTGGATCCAAACCACTGAAATTTAAAAGGTTATAACAATGCAGAAGGAGACCAGCAGAACCTTCGTGTCTTAAATATTTTAGGTGTTAGTATCTCCAACTCTGGTCATCTTACCATCTCTTTGTCGTTCCCAACAGTAGGGCTGTTTCTATCACTCTGCACTTCAGGTAAAAAAAGCCTGGGCTTAAGAGCCTAAGGCTTCTGTTAACAAATGTCTGAGGTTTGGAAAACAACAACAACAAACAAGCAGTTAAACAAATGAAACCCCCAAATATTGGCTTGAAATGTGAAAAGGATATTACGTAATCAGCAATAATGTCCAAATATCCACAACACTTTTGTCAACCAGTCAACAGCAACTCGATGCAAGCCATATGGTTCCTCTGAAATTTGATTATTAGGTGTATGTTGCTTGTGCCTTCTAGTGCTTGATGAAATTGGGAGAGGAGGCCCTGAGGTAAGAATGCTTGGAGCTCTTGAAGACATTGAAGCAGCCTTGCATGGCAGACGAAACTTGAGTTTTACAAAGCTTTTTACACCCGTTTTTTTTGCCGTTCTGCACAAGTTATTTCTCAGTCTTTGTGTTGTTGAGAAGGAGGTCTAAAACTGGACCCATACTCAATGGCGCTTCTCCTTTGTATTTCTCATTGGTGAATGTCACTCTAAAATATTTAGATCTTAGAAACAGAGCTCTTCCCCTCCAGCCCAGAGTCTTCCCTGCAGGGCTGTGATAATAGCCAGAACAAAATCAGCGTCGAGACCGCGTCTCTAGCCATCTTCCCAAATGAGGATCTCCAAGGAGTACCTGTTCTGCTCTTTTTGTGGCAGGACCACCCTGTGCACTTGGCAAACTTCTCTGTAAGCTTCCCATAGGTGGTTCGCCTTCAAAAGAATGTTCCCTGTCTCCCTACTAGACTAAATCTCCAGGACAAACTAGTGGGGATGCAGCCCTCTTTGACTTTGAGGTTGTGCAGTGGTGCCAGGAATCATATACATGAATAAAGTAGAATTCCTAAGACAGTTTTCTGGCTATAGGATTAGATGCAGATCCAAGGAAACTAAAGAGAGAGGATCTGCTTGTCTCTGAGACAGAATCCCCAGCTGTGCCCTGAGCAATTGCCTCTCCTGGTCTGTCCCCTTTCATGATCTCCTGGGCCCCGTTTTGATTAGTAGCACTGACAAATCACACCCTGGACAGATGAGAATCCATGCCCCACTGGCATCTGGGAAGTAAGCTTTCACCAAGATCAAGCTTAAGAAGGAATAGTACTGGGGAGTGGGGAGGGAAAAGGCGATATATTTTTCTGTTTAGTCCTTTATAGAATACTTGAAATCTACCCACAGAACTATGTTAAAAGAAGAAAGACATTAAAAGAAAAATACCCACACAAAACAAAGCAAAAAAGTGGGGTGGAAAGGGCTGTGGGGAAGGTGAATAAAAACAGCCTTTAAGGCATAAAGAAACTTATGTCATTTTCAAAGATTAGGTTTTCAAAAAGAGACTACAGCAGCCTTAAGTCTAGTTGTCAAGAAACCAAATTACTCTAAAGAACATGGAGAAAAAAACATCACAAAGAATGAAGCTGCTAATGCAGTGGGAAGAGGAAGTCTTGGTGAAACTGAAGTGCTAGAGGGTCTTGAAAACTTAACTTCCAGGCGATTTTTAGTGTTCCTATCCAAAATCAATTATGTGACATTTGCAGACAAAGAAAGCATTTGGAAGTAACCAGGGGATACATCCATTCAAGGTTTTTATCCTGAGTTTATAGTCTCACATAAAGTTGATCTTCTTTTTCCCCCTGAATTTTAAAAATGGCAGAATTCTCTCAGAACTAAGAACTATTTATTAGCAGTGACTCTGGAGAGACCCCCTGTGCTGTTTACCCATATTCTGGAGGTAGCAGTCAGGTGTGTGGTGACACCTCACAGAGCCTGAGCAGGGATTTGAAGATGCTTCATTACCCACAAAGAAAGCTTGTGGGGACTCTATCCCCCTAGGTATGTCATAAACTACTAAAGTGATTTGCTCTTTACCACAGCAGAACCACCATGCTCTGCATGTTTTAAATTCTGTTCTGGAGCGGGACAAGCTAATCCCCTCGGCACCCCAGAGAGTCTGATAATTATTCATTTCTGTTCATTCCTAACAGTGCCTTTCCTGCACAAGTGTGGGTGTCAGCCTTTTGCCTTTTAATATAAGGTGTAGCACAGGTTTAAGTAAAAAGAAAGGGCAAGCGTCAACAGTTTACAGCCCTTAGACATCAAAATATTTATTCCATACCTCCTTGTCTCCTGCTTCATACAAAACAAAACTCACCCCAGCCATTTCGGAACTTCTGGGACATAAAATTTCCTGAACCCACCTTGTGTAGCACAGCAGGACGTAACTGTGGGTAACTGCAGATCAACACCTAACAAAGAATCTCGAGCCTGCAAACGGCAGCGTTTCTCCATTTTGCTGGTTTAGCTCCCGACTGCTCAGATTTTATGCCACCATGTTTCCAAACCAATCCCCCAGCAGTGATTTCAAAAAGAGGTGAACAGTTTGGAGAACAGTAGTAGTTTATATGCAATATGTGGTTCATGAAGGAATTAAGGCATTTTTAGAGACTTCATCTTCAACTGGGCTCTTTCATTGTCTTGTCTTTGGGCCTTTCCTATTTCCATCTTTACCCACTATCTTTTCATAATTTTTCAGCACTCTTTTGAAAACAAAAAAGCCTAGAAAATTCGACTTAGGTAATTTTTCAGAACATATTTTGTAAAAGCCAAAGTAAGGAAGGATGCACCACCATCATTTAATGAACACCTGCACCATCGGGCATGTCCTGCTTTCCGAGGGTGTTAGTGATGGTTCCAGAACGTCCCTGGCTAAACCAATTAATTCCCGACTGCAGTATCTCAGCATCTGGCAGTAGTTCTTTTGGATTCATCAGGCCCAATTCTGTGTCCCCACGACTAGTTATAGATTTGGAGTGTCAGAGAATCCAGTGTAATGAGGAACGGTTGTATCTCTGTAAAGGATGGGAATGTAGGTGACTAGGGTGGATAACAATGGAAGCAATGAACGCTGCTTTGGGAGCTCTTACCAGCCTAATGTAGGCCCTGGGAGGGTGGGCTGTACATGAAGCTGCAAATATGTGGCCTGCTGCTATCTACCTCCGCTTCCTCCTCTGCCCACTTCCTCAGGCAAGGGAGCTACCTGCTGCCCTGTGCATTTTCCCAGGTTACTCTGGCAGGGAGTGCCTGTGTCTGAATGCAGTTTCTGCTGTGGAAAAAGTGAGGTGGACATACTGTTTGGGAGGAGATATTTCTTAAGGGCAGGAGAGTCTGCTTTGTCCATGTTGCTGCCCGAGTACAATATTTGGCACATAGTAGGTGCTCAACAAATGTTTGCTGAATAAAGGAAGGAATGAAAAAAGGAAGAGGCTCTGTCCCTGGAACTGAAACTCAAAAGTGGGCGCTGGAGACTGGGATGTTATGTCCAGAGCTGCCGGCAGCCAAGGTTTGGCCTCCGAATTCTGAATTCGTGAAGCATTACGGAAGGCGAGGGGCTAGCAGTCCTACTGCTACCCCCGTGAAGGGCCAGATCTTGGTGGTGGCTGCTAATCCTCGGAGTGCCTTCTGGGAAGTCCCCTTCTCTGGGGTAGGCTCATGGTGAGTCGTCCTGCCGGGTGATGGGATCTCTTTCCCCTTCCTTGTTAGTTTTCCAAATCTGTTCACAGCCCATTTCTCAGCTGGCATTTTTCGACCAGCTGTGCATTTCCTGAGACCCCCTCCCCACCAGGGGAGGCGAGATGCAGGGAGGGTGGACGATGGGTGGGCGTGCTGGCCGGCTCCCAGAGTTGTTATATACGTGTTTATAGAAAAGATTCTGAGGCCTTTCAGTTCCAAGCTGAGATCATGGGCACATAGAACATACTTTGCTGAGTTTTTGATTTAGCCAACTTTATATTTTCAGGAAAAAAATTGCTAAAGTATATGTAAGGGTCAGTCAATATAGACATTCTCTAATGCTTAAAGATAAGCAATAACTAGTTTGACCTGTTTCGTAGGACTGTGCTTTGTTGTAAAACATAGTAAAAAAAAAAAAAAATAATTGTAAGTATAATCCCAGAAAGAATTAAAGGGACTAGTAGGTTTTCTCTTGAGGAAGGAACCTGTGTCACATTGGCCCCTTTTCCTTCTCTTAGCATGCTGGGGGGGTCACTTGCTGTTTCTTTCTCTTCACAGAGCTATGATTTAAACTTGACCTAGAAAGTCTTCCCAAGTCTTAAAGTCAGACTACATAGAAAAACTATATTCTGCCACCCCTACCATCAAGCTACCATGGTCCTTGATGAAAAAAGGTCATTCTCCTTTTCTTCTTGGGAAGAACTGTTCTATAGACCGAGAGACTATGCACACGGGTGAAACAGAAGCCTCCTGTGTTTGACTATATGCGTGTGCATGTGGTAAGTTGTGCAAGGAACCGAGAGCTATTACAATCAGCAGGCCCCCCTCTCCTCCTCTCTGGTGCTACAAGGAGTCCAGTTGTTCAGTAAAGTGTCAAGAGAGTAAGTCTAACAGTATCGTGGCCATATTTACACCGATCTACCACAAACAACTGGGGATATGACAGAAGTGCAGTTTGTCTTGGACAGTCTGAGCCAGCAATAGGACAAGATCGATAAAGAAAAAAGGAAATACTTGTTTTCTCACATGTACTGAACGTGCTGATTTGTTTTGGTGTCATGTTCTCCTATAAAGTGCTTAAGAGTTGGACAGAATACCTTTAGATGTCATAACTAACATAACCATGTTGACATTCCAGGGCGTAATAGGGCGAACACTTTCACTGAATTACAGAACTGCTGTGACTTTTTTCTAACACATCATGCCATCTGCACACATAATAAAAGAATCCAGTAGTTGCCATGCTAAAACAGGACTTCTAGTGAAGGGCACAGACAGCTCCCCAAAGGGAGCTTGAGTTATGCACAGTGATGAAAACTGGAAGCAATTTTCCAGCTAATGGTCTGCCAATGACCGCCTGGAATGAGTTGGCACTGTATATTATGCACCTCATTTAAAAATCCACAGCAAACTATGATTTTCCAAAGCCCATAATCTTGACTTTTTTTTTCCAGTTAATCTGGTTAATCTGTCAATGCTCCAAGGAGATCTTCTGGCAGTGCCACGAGTCAGTCTTTCCGTGAGGACCAGACCATGTTCATATCGACTGGCAGGACAGCAGCTTCGAAGGCTAACCACGTTTATGGAGAACCCTCAGTTGAGGCTGCAAGAAGAAATGGGAAAATATAGTACGTTATTTATTTATGTTCCCAGGTACCAGTATGTAGTAGTTGTCCTAGTCAAACAAACCAGAATAAATATCCTTGGGTCAAAGAGGAAGCTCTAGCAAAGACACTGGTTACTCGACTCCAGGACAAACTTATTGCGGCTTGTGTTCTTGAAATGTTCCTTTGCCATTGGGCGGACATCCATCTCAGGGACAGGCAAAGTTGCCTCTGTTAACCTAAAAATGAAAGGCCTTTCGAAATAAGAGGCAACTAGCATTTATTTGAGATTAAAAAAAGAAAAAGAAAGAATAGCTATTCAGGAAAGCACAGATTCAGGCAGAAGCCCAAATAGCGTTCTGATTAGGAGACAAAGGCACTGGGTATATGATGAGAAAGGGAAGGTGAACAATTACATCAATAGAAGGAAAGCGCTTCAATAGGTACAGGTAAGCTAACACAGTGATGCTAATTCTAGACAATGATTTTAATGTTCGGTCCAGTCGTCATCATATCTACTTTCTTGTTGCTATCCTTGCAAACAGTTCTTTGGGGCACCATGTTGCTTTAGACCCAGTCCAAAGGTTATTTTCCCTGTTTTAAGATTCCAAGGCTTGAGGCATAAGACGTGCAAGGCAGTTCCTCTGGCATGCAGCTCCCGCTCCACTTTAAAGTGGCTCTGTTTATTTATTTTACTTTTTGACACCTGGAAATGAAGGCAAAACCAGATTTCTGGAATTCAGCCCTGATGGGGCTGTGGTTCAGGAAATCATTTCATATATGATGGGCTTTTACGCAGTTGCTTGATCTGGAACAAGATCAGGCTGGGAATGATGTGAAGGCATTTTTTTGGGGGGAGGATGGGAGATTCATTTATCAGGAAACTTTCCTGGGATAAAATTTAAAAGAAAATATTGGGAGCAGTGTGGCCGGAGCTTCTGAGTTTGCCAGTTGAAAAGTCAAGTTGGCTGAGCAGGTTAGAGACTAGAGAGAAAGTCATTGACATCTGAACTGGCCTGAAACGGAACCACTTGAATTGCAATCCTGCTTTTGACCTTGGCAATGCTGGTGCAGATCTGTTTTCTTTATTTTTCTAATTTTTATTTTCTAATTTTGCTATTTATCTGGCTTCTCCCTATAGTTTCATTCACAGGACCTCATTTATTAATATGAGTGCAACTGAATGTTTTGCTCAAAAAAAAAAAATCCATGGCATTATTTAATATATATCACTATTGGGCAAAGGAAGAGAATAGCAAGGTTTTTTGATGTTAAAAATTTACATAGGTTTTAAATCTAGCTTTTTTTAAACATGAGAGAATGCATAATTGATAAACAAATATTTGATTAAAACTTGCTATTTTTGAGAAAATGAAAAAACAAAAAGTGAGGTTCTTTAAGGCATATTAAATATAAAATAATACACATTATTGATAAGGTTGTACTAAAAGTAGAATACTAATGTATTGCTGATAGCTTTGTAGACTGAAAAAAGTACGTCAATTTATTTAAAAACTATTAAAAATTTACATTCTTTGACTTTGTGATTCCAATCTAGGAGTATATCTTAAAGAAATAATCTAAAAAATGAAAACGCTATATACACAAATATATAGCCTAGAGGTTATTTATACTAGTGAGAAAATTGGAAAACAGCCAGTCTCCTATTGTTGAAAGTTTAGGTTAAGTAATTTATGATGTGTTAACAAGATGGATGATTATGCGGCCATTAAAGTAATAATTATGATGATTATGTAGCAACATGGTAAACAGTTATGATGTACTACAATACAGAACTTAGACAAATGCATAGAAAAGTACTTAAATAATGGAGGGACCAGAATTTTTATTATTCGTGCAACAATATTTTGCAAAACAACAAAAATCAGGCTCATCAGGGTACAGATTTGGCCTGTGAGCATTGACTAACTGAAGTATCCATGACTGTTTTCGTTCACTAATACTACCCTGAAAATAAATATTTCACAATTTCAATAAGAGATAGTACTTGTTTTATTGAAGGAGGGATAAAAACTTGACACAAGTAAAAATCTTCCGTCCAGGTCAACATGCAAGGGAGTACTAGAAAAACAACACAGCTTCCTAGAAACTTTACATACTACACCATCCTTAAGACTAAGAGCTAAGTTCCTTAAGAGCTTAGCTCCTTAATAGCATCCTTAAGAGCTAAGTTCAGCTCTGGAAAAGGTGTGGCCCTGGAAAAGTCTTCCTGAGACTATCCTATAAATTTTTAAATTGAATAATGATGATAAAGAGTGAAGTCTACTTAATTACTATATTTTGGATTCCAAGTCAGGAGTTGATAGCTAGGTTTATCACAGTTACTGCTTTTTCAAATAACTGTGTTTTCTACATAAGCCTCTACTAGCTGATGACAAGCAATGTGTCTAATTTCAGCATGTAATAACACTTATAACCATGGACGTAAGCTGAGCCCATTATACATTAAAGCTCTTTCAGCCTGTGGCTCCCTAATACGCTTCCTAGAATAAGTAAAATTACCTCCATTTTATGGACAAGGAAACTGAGGCCCAGGGGTATTATTTGCCCAAGATCACAGATTTGAGATCGAATCTGTTCTCAGACTTGGTGTGTCTCGCTCTAGTGACTCACAGGACTGACAGGGACAACTGTATAAAGCACAAGTATTCAGAACCTTTCTCACTCTCCTGTCTTCTAAGTAGTATGTTATGTTTCTCCATCAGCTTGATGAGCACAATGAAGGCCCTAGTGGGCAGGGAAGATAACTGGAGGCTAAATTAATTTGCATTAGAAAGAGATAGATATTAGAGCAGAGAGAGATCCCTAAAACACACGAATAAACACAGATCCAGAGGCCACAGAGAGACAAACTGGGGTCTTAGGAAGTAACGTAGGAGATCTGGGGTGATGGCTGCCATGAATAGGACATTTAGAAGAAGGATGGCTTAAGAAAAAAGAATTCTGTGGCAAAATGCCCCCTTGAGCATTTTTCCATGGAATGAATAAAGTCTTAATTGTTTTTTGACACTTTCACAGTTAGTTTTTTTTCTTTTGATGACGTCACAGTTAGTTTTTTTTCTTTTGATGACGTCACCCCGTTGAGTTGGCTTTATGTGAGATGCCCTTGTTTATTCAGGTTGTACGTCTAAAGTATGTGGCTAGAATAAGGCTTGAACCATTGTCTTGCTGTCACAGATGTTTAGTAATGGGCTCTGCTGTCATAGCTCTGTTAAGAAATTTTCATTACCTTCAGTAGGAATCAGGTATATAAAAGCTACATGAGGTCAAAATGCAAAATGGCAGTTTGCTTTGGATGGCTCAGGCTCTTTATAGGGAAAAACATTTGATCTTTGAGAAAGTTCACTTTTTGGGCTTCAGCCATCCTAGAATCTTTCTGTCTCTTCAGATGCATTATGTTATTTGCAGCCTTTGCACACACTGTCTTCCTGCCTAGGATGCCTTCTTTCTACACCCTCTAATACTAGTATCACTTACCTCTCCATTTTTCAAGACTACCTCACTTGTCACATTCCATCTGAAGCCTTCTTTGCCCCTAGATACCAGCTGACGACTTCCCTCATATGCTAGCATGGCATTTCAAATGTTTACCACCAAACCCACCAGAAACACTTTACTATAATCTATCCACCTCTCCTCCTAAAAGTTTTGAGGCTGATACCATGTCTTTTGTTGAGTCTTCCTAGTGCAATGTTCAATGCCAGGTATACAGTGAGTGCTTAATAAATAGTTGTGAAATTAATGAAGAAAAGAATAATGTTCCAGAGGAAGACTTCTCTGTCTCTTCTGTCTGTCTTCTGTCTGTCTGCCTCCCTCCCACCCTTTCACTCTGGCTTAATTGAATACCTAATTTTGCTCGAGATTCAATCCTGTAGCTCAGGTATGCCTACAGAGAAGGGCGTTGCTCTGTTTTTTTTTTTTTCTCTACATCTAAGGACGACTCAAGGAAGCTGCATTCCAAGCACTGGCCATGTATGGATGTGCAGCTAACAAGCCGTAATGGGTTCTTTCTCAAATCTCTGTTTGATGGGCCAAAATTACTAATTTAAACATTCTGGGAACCAATTTCCTCTTTAGTCAAGCAGCTTTGGAGAATGCATTGGGAGGGAAAGAGAGTCTAGGGATTAATAACATGCGCTCTGGAATCAGGGGGATCTGGGTTGACATCCAGGGCTCACCCCTTCGCAGCTATATAATCTTGAAACATGAACCTTAATATCTTCACCTTTAAAATGGTGATCATAACCCCTAAGTCACTGGGTTGATGCTTGTTGAAACTTGGGCTCATAGAAAAAGCACTTTGTATTGTGTCTGGTGAATAGTAAGTATCTGCTAAGCAAAGACTACTATTTATTACTACTGCTACTGCTACTGCTACCACAAATACTCAAAACTTCCTGGAGAAACTAGAGATATAAATAGGTCAGTGTCTTAATGCCCCAGCTGAGGGCCTAGAGGTCAAAGGTTTGCACCAGGAGACAGATAACATTCTTCACGCCTGCCAAGACTAAGTCAACACACGCTGGCTTCCACTCTCCCCTAGATTAGTGCAGACATTAACAGACAACTTCACGATAAGAGGAGTTCTCACTTCAAAGGCAGGAAAGGGCTGGTCTGGGAGGACATGACTAGCCTGGCAGAGGATTCAAAAACAGATCTGGGACTGGGTGTATCCAGCTCCACCTTCCTGTACTCCAGCAGCAAGGGGTTAAAGGGATTTGTGTGCTCAGAGAAGTAAAGATACGGTGTAGAGGAAGCCTCGCCTCTCATGGCCTGAAGGTAAGAAATAAGACTTCATCTCTTAAGAAGGTTGTTTAGTTTCTTCCACTCAAAAAGAAGGGCCATATCTTCTATCTATGTCTTTTATGTGACTGGGGTTTGAGGACTCTGAGGTGGACCTGAATTGTATTTCAATGTTGGACTATTTATATCAGGTGTGAGATGCACATTCCAAAAGAGTAAAATCCACAGTGGCCCCTGTATAACAGCCAATAATGAGCAGAACTCACATTTATTGAGCAGCTACAAAAGGCCAACTACAGTTTTATAGGAAGTTACTCATTGATTCCTCACTGCCATCTTTGAGGCCTGAATTGCATTATCCTTGTAACACACCTGGAAAAAATGAGGCCAAGTTCATTTACTTGTCACAACCATCCTGCTAGATGAATAGGGCTGAGACTAGAACACATATCCGTTCTCACAATATGAAATGTGTTGGGAAAGAAAATTCCTCAATTCCAAAAGGAATGCAGGAAAGAAAGCAAGTAGTTGTGTTAGTATAAAATAATGCTCATCAAACGTGAATCCCATATATAAGGTGTCATAAATAAGAGGTCTGACCTAGAGAAAATTAGTGCATTTCTGTTTAACAGTCTAAAATCTTTCCTATGTCTAGAACAGTGTTTCTCAACTGGGTGCAATTTTTGCCCCCTAGGGTACATCTGGCAACGATGAGAGACATATTCGGTTGTCATGACTTGGGGGTCCTACTGGTATCCATGGCTGTAGGCCAGGGACCCTGCTAAACATCTTAGAATGCATAGGACAGCTTCCCCCATCCCCCAGCAAGTTATCAGGTTCAAAATATCAACAGAGCTGAGGCTGGTTTAGAGGATACAGGTCCTTATTTATCTTCTGTTTTTGGCTGTGAGCCAAATATCTCACTCCCAAAATAGGCCAAGATAAAAACCAACTTAAGTGTGCCTCTTGTGTGTACAGGAAATAAGGCTAATTTCAAACCTTGCTCCTCTCTTCTATTCATCATTTGCTCATTTTATTTGATTTTATATTCTATGTAATCAAAACCTCTAATACTAAATCATTTCTAACTTTTAGAACTCTCATAGGCATGCCATTATAAGAATCAAGATTGGATGATTTAAATAGGTAATGCTCAATTAATTAATTAGTATGTATGGGAGAAGTTAGGTGATAAAAGAAGGACAAAGGAAAATTTGTATGGCAATAAAACTAAACTCTGCTCCCAGCCCTATGGTGGGAGAGGTCAGATGCATTCTCAGTTGCACTGTTTTGTTTCTGCCACTACTTGTCCCCCTGTCGCTTTTTTTTTTTTTGGGGGGGGGGGTGGTGTTTGCCCCTGAGACTATAAATAAAACATCAGCTCTATCCCTGACTACATGAAGTTGAAGGTCCGAATCTCAGACAAGATGGGTATATAAATGGCAGAGGACTCGGGCTAAGGGCAATAAAACAGATGATGCTTACAAGCTAACCAGTAACTTCCAACCCCTAGTAAACTGGAAACCACAATAACTTTGTAATGATTATTTATGTGTCAATTTGACAGGGCCACAGGGTGCCCGGATATTTGGTTAAACATTATTCTGGGTGTGTCTGCGAGAGTGTTTCTGGATGAGATTAACATTTGCATAAATAGAATGAATAAGATATATTATCCTCTCCATGTGACTGGTCCCCATCTAATCAACTGAAGGCCTGACTACAAAAAAAGGCTGGCCCACTTGAGGAGAATTCTCTTCCCCTGCCTGCCTTTGAGATGGGATATCAGTCTTCTCCTGCCTTTGAACCCATAATTGGATGTGGTCTAGCACTTACATCATCAGCACTCCTGGGTCTCTAGCTTGCAGATTTTAGGCTTTCTTAGCCTCCATAATCGTGTGAGCCAATTCCTTAAAGTAATTTTCTCTCTCTAGATAGACAGATTTCTTTCTTTCTCTATTGATATCTATATCTATCTATCTATATCGATATATCTATGCCTATATCTATCTATATCTATATCTATACAGGCCTACATCTATATATAGATATATATCTCCTACTGGAGAACCAATATTTTGTATTGGTTCTGTTTCTCTGGAGAATCCCAACTAACACAGAGTCTGTATACAACAGTCATTAATCAAGTGTATACCACATGCCTAGCTTCATGCTAAGAATCCATGTCCATTTTGTAGTAACCTAGGGAGGTGAATTCCATGACCTCACAACAGGCATACCTCAGAGAGACTGTGAGTTCGGTTCTTGACCACTGCAATAAAGTGAGTATTGCAATAAAGCGAGTCATAATCTCTTTTTCTGGTAGAAGGTCTTGCCTTCAATTTGTAAAAAATGCAACATCTGTGAAACACAACAAAGTGAAGCACTATAAAAAGAGGTATTGTACACAGATGAAGAAAGTCAGACTTAGAGAGATAAATGACCTAACACAGGCTGTGACCCTTGATCTGATCTGGTTATTGACATGATTTCAGAAGTGCTAAGTAGGAAATATGAGGTCCAAGGCCCCTGTCCTCCCACCATCCTCCATGGGAACATTTTTAGGCAATTATTTAAACCTAGACAGCATAGGAAGGCCTTGGCATCCATCTCTTACTTTCTTAGCCCTTGATTTTATTGGTTCAATTAAATGTGATTGGCTCCTGATCTATAAGAGGAGTCTTTCTTCATCCCTCACTAGCTTGGGCTGACACCTCTCTCTAGAAAGTTTTAGAGGGTTCATGAGATGAGTGAATCTGGACACTAACCGCCCACCTACCCACACACACACACACACACACACATTGAGAAATAAATGATACTCTAAATTCTCTTCTCCTTTTCCTCAGCCCTACAAAACAAACAAACAAACAAAAACAAAAACAAAAACAAAAAACCCCAGTAACATAGCATTTGTTCCCTTACTGTTCTACTACAGGTAAAGCCATTAGTCTACATGATGAGGCTCATAAATTTTTTGGAAACTGACTCTGGCTCCTGTGGGTTAAATTGAATCTCTGGATTTCAGGGTTTTAAGAGCTCTGAGGTTCTCAAACTTGACTCTATTAGACTCGTATTTAAAAGGTTTAAAAACTTTTTATTTTGTCCGATCTCTCTCCATTTCCATTGATTCAGGACACCCAAGGGGCGGTCTGGAGAGCTCCATGTTTAACAAGCAGCTCAGTGATTCTTATAAAGCCAGCCTGGCCCAAATTCATGGAAACATCTACATCTTTCCTGCAGCACTTAAATAGTAGTTATTTGTCCTTCAGACAGAGAAAAGTGTGTAGACACTGAGAAAATGCTTTTATAGACTTGGTCTCTTCGTATGATAAAATACCAAGAATCCCGGATGTGATTCAAATGTTTGGTTTTAGACTGGGGCAGAGGTGAGAACTGAGCAAGCTGTCCAACCTGTTCAAAGTCCTGGGATGTCGATGTGTTCCAACATCCCACTATGGCTCAATTTCTACTAAACAATAAAGCGTGTCAATCAATAAAGCAAGCAAACAACATTTATTCTATTGAGCACTTAACAGACCAGTGTTGCCTTGGGGGCTGTAGTGCTTGGGGAGTTTCACATCCTTACCATTGCATTTATCACACTATGGTAGAATCACCTGATGATGTATCTATCTACACATTAATGCTTCTCAAGCTTTACTGTGCTTAGAAATTCCTGGAAGAGCTAGGTAAAGCACAGAATTTGGTTCCCAAATGGAAAGAACTGGATTCAGGTCCAGAGTGGGTCTGTGAATGTGCATCTCTCACAAGCTTACAGGAACACTGCTAGTCTGAGGACCACTTGTTAAGTACTACCGCTCCTAATCCAAGCTTCTTCAGGTAAAGAGTATGCCTTACTCTTCACTTTCTGCAGTGTGTGGTATAATGCATAGCATATCAAAGGTGCTCTTGAAATATTGGTTGAATGAATGAAAGAATGGCAACAGCTACGTGAGTGAGGTTAGCAGTTTCTTCAAGTAAGGGCAGAATTTGTTTTTGGTCCATAATATTGTTCTCTAATGAGAACTGCTTTAGGACTTTTAGTGTATGCAAGTATCTGAATTCTATAAATTCTCTGTGATAACTCAGGATACCTAGCAAGTTCAATCTCTAAGCATGATTTCCTCAGGAAAATGGCAAAACCTCACTCAGCTTTATGGCTACTTTAAGACAGAAGCCTGCTGGCAATAGTAGCTACCACCATGTACCAAATGAATATGAGATGATGCATTTTGGGGGAGAAAGCATCCAGGCCACATGCTCTCAGTAGGGATGTATGGGCAAAACCAATTAGAGGTAACCCAGTGGTTCCATTCTCTGTGATGGAGAGAAGCAAGCATCTCAGGTCATTAAACCCCAAGAGCTACTCTAAAAGGCCACAGGACTTTCTAGAAAAAAACTCTGTCCACTGGTGCAAACAATAGTGAATCTCATGAGAGAACATGAAAATACACTGTGAAGTTTAATCCAGGTTGCCGCTAAAATTCCCCTCCGTCTCTACAGTATCAGACAGGCTGGCAGATTCTATCCTGAGGAATTATGTCTTGCCCTGCTTCTGTACCCACCCCACTCAGGCACACAGCATGGTGTCCTGTATGTTTGTCGACTGCATGCGTAAGCCAAATTCCTTTTCATTCTTTTCTTTTCTTTTTTAAAAATTCACCTATTTCTCTGCCTTTCTATTTCATCTTATTTTAATCTCAAAGGCCTCTCTGTTGACTAATCCAATAGCTTCTCCACTGGAAAAAATGTTCACTAAGATTCATTTCTTTAGAAAAAATATATTTAAAAAATTCTCCACATTCTGCAGCTTTTCCGAGAGAAAGAGAAAAGCACACTTTTTAAGGAGTGTACAAGGTATTCTTAGTGTTTCTCCTCTGGCATAGCAAACCTTGAGGGGCTGTAAATGTCTCTTTTTGAAACACTGCTATACAAGCTAAATACATATGAACAAATAATGTTGATAACAATAACAGATGTCACCAAATAGAAGCTTAGAGTGGAGACTCTATTTTAGAACAGTGCCTCTCACATTTTAATGTGCATGTGAGTCACCTGAGTATCTTGTTAAAATGCAGATCATACGGTTCTAACAAACTCTTAGGTGACATAAATGCTGCTATTCTTTGAGCACTGCGTTCCGCACTTTGAGTAGCAAGGCCACAGAGTTCCTTAATCTCAGAGCACTGTCCGAAGGAGCATTCTGCAGTGACTGACACGTTCTAAGTTGGCTTTGTCCAACATGGCAGCCATAACCCACATGTGGCTATTGAGAGCCTGACATGTGTCTAGGCCCTGGAGGATATTAATTTTAAATTTTATTTAATTTTAATTTATTTAAATTTAAATGGTTCTATGGCCCAGGTGGCTACTATACTGGACAGTACAGCTTTTCACATTGAAAACAGAGACTGAAAGATTTAGTAAAAAGGTTTCAGAAAGTAGAAACCCAAAAAGCAAGGTGAAGCACAAAATCTTTTCACCCGTATAGTAAATTTATTCTGACTCCCACTCTCCCCCTTCCTTTCTGCAGAAAGGGCTTGAGGCTTACCCTCTGTTCTCCATCATTTTCCCAGAATCACTCTATAAACAAAATAGTAATTAAGAAAGACTTTATAAACACTCTGAAGTGCAGACGATTATCCTGTTTACATAAATTCTTTGGAGTTGGCAAAACCAAGCAAAAAAATCTTATGAGAAATAGTTCTTTTGTTATGAGCCCTTGCACCTTGGGGTAAGTCTAGCAGGATTCTAAAGACAGGTTCCAAGGTTATTTCTCTGCTGTAGGTTTTGGCCCTTTGGCCTGGAACACAGGAGCAAATGCAAACAGTCCAGACAGTCTAGAAAAGTTCAAAAGCAAAAACGGCTCAGTTCAAGTTGAGTTCCCCCAAATGAGAAAATGCTGAGGGTGGGGAAAAGGGAGGGATCAGTTTTGTCTAAACTGGATCCATCAGCTCTCAGCAGGTTACAGTCTATATTACAGTTAAAAAAGGCTGGGGGATCTTCCCTGGGCTGGTGAGTACTAATTTCCATTGAGAAAAAAGTTATGAGGCTTGGTGTATTAATGATAATAGATAATTTCTCTGTGTTGGCAGGGCTACAAAGTACGTTGCTATGAAAACTGCATGGATTGGGCTATTTCTTTTGTGTACAGTTTCCCCTTAAAGAACCACTTGGCGTGAGTTGCAAACCTGCGTGGGGACCCTTGTGATTAATTGCTTAAACTGGCTGGTGGCCATCAGCAGGATCTTGCAATTTACCAGGTTCTACACAGAATTATGAAACTGAAGGTTTAATGGGATTTCAGGTAATAGAGCCCAGATGTCCAAGAGTATGATGTTTGAAATTACACTGTTTGAAAGGCTGCAGGGCTTAAACCTTATTTATTTCTTGCTTAGATTTCCCTGTTCCCCATCTTTATGTCATGTAGGACCAGCAAAATGCCAAGGCTCTCATCTTGACATATTGTACCTAGAGAAGCCATTCATGAACACGCACCTGCGGCCAATAGCCTGGAGATGTGCAAGCTCCCCACCGTCCTGCCCAGCCTCTTGGGATTACACTACAGCCCTGGATAAGGTAATTAACAGCCCTGCCACCATCTTGCTGCTATGCAGCACTTAACTTCCAAATTGCTTTCACACATTTAATTGCATTTTATTTGTCAGGGTCCAGAAGAAATGGGTTGGGACAGGTAGTATTATCTCCATTTGGGTGAGGAAACCAAGGAACACAAAAGAGAAGGGATAATTACAGCTAACATTTGTGGAACTCTTGTGTGCCAAGAAGTACTCTTCCCAGGAGGCTTCCGTGAAGCCTCATCACAGCTTTGAGGTTGATATGATTATCAGCTCCACTTTGGAACTGACACTATTTCGGCACACAGAGGTTGATTCGCCCTGCTAATGATCGACAGAGCCCAGATGGAAGCTGGTACCCTGGCTCTAAGTTACAGTGTGCAGCCACCTCCCTAAGGAAGTACTGTCAGCATCACAGTCTGGAGTCTGTTCTTGCTAATGTGGCATTCATTTTCCATCATCTGCAAGATGGAAGAAAAATCCCAGGCATGTTTTTCCAACGAGAAGCCCCCTCCATCCCTGTTTCTTATCCAACTCCAGAGCAATGCCACCTCCTGAGTGCTCTGAGAAGAGGGGGACTGCTTAATGGCACCTCGTTTGATAAGCACACCCGGCCTAATATTCCAGGCCCTGCATGATCACACTCCAGCCTATCCTTCACGCTTTATCCACCCTGCACTACAGACACTGTAATTGATGACATCTGTCCCATACTGCCCTTCCTTTATTTACATGGTCCCTCCTTCCTTCTTCATCCTCCTGCCCAGATTCTCCTCTTCCTACAAGGTCAGCTCACAGGCCACTTGAGGAAAGCTTCCCATATTCACTCAAAGCCTCTCTCTCCCTGTTCTGAAACTCTGTATGAGTTTGTTAAATAAATGGATGGACAATGGAATAAATAAATGCCATTTCTTGTTTGCTTACCAGGCACTATGTGAAACATTGAGAACGTAAAGATGAAAAACAAAAATCCTCTGCCATTGCCCTCGGGAAGCTCCCAGTCTAATAAAGATACATATGCAAAAAATTCACTACCACATAAAGTCTGGCAAACTATTATAGAAGGGCAAGATTCTAGGGGAGCGGCAAGAAGCAGGGCGCTCAATGCTGCTTACAGATGTAACTGGAAATTCCGCCAGAGCCTTATCTACCCTCCTGGTTAGCAAAACTTCGTGTGCAAACGGCTTGCATTTTATGCATCTATGTACAGCCCCTATACTCAGCGTAGACTCTAAACTGAGCAACTATATGATAAATAACGAAGGACCATAATAGAAGTGATGGAGTCTCTCTCACTATGGTATGAGCAGCCTAAAAGCCATCTCCCCTCCCATCTTTTCAATGGAAATACATGCAGAAGAGAGAGGCAGGCTCTTGCTGCTGCCCATGGTGGCCCCACAATGGGGCTGGCCCGGACGGAGACCAGGAGAAGAAGCCCTGGTGTTTCCTAAGTGTCAGTGTGCAGCAGTGTCCCAAACGGTTGCTTTCTTCTGTGAGAGGCGAAGGGATGCTTAATGTACTGCCTTAATGCTATAGTTCCAATCAACAGGGCCGTGAGGGAATCTTGGGCAGTGCAGGCTGGCCCCAGGAAAAGGTCTCTCTAGAGAGTTCTAGTTTGGTTTTGGGAGACTGCGACATTTCTTTACTGTTTTTGAGGTTTGTTGGAGACAGGAGGTGAAAAGGTTGTCACTGTACAACATTCACATCTTTCTAGAACCACCAACCTGTGTTCCCTATAATTCTGAGGAATTACTGTGGGGTAATCAAAATTACAGGTTCTTCCACTTGCTGGTTTTGAGAAGCTATTTTACCTCTCTGAGCCACAGCTTCCTTATCTGTAAAAGGAAAAAATTCATGGGTGTTTTGGCAATGTTTCTGTGAGAACTATTTTTTTGCTTGTTTGTTTAATGTACTACTTAGAAAGAAAGGAAAAAAAACACTGCTAATTAAACTATGACAAGGATTTTTTTGATAGCCCTGGACAAGTCACGATAATAGCTTTTTGTTACTTTATTCTTTCATCTATTCAGAAGAACCTGGTAATTTCTGTCTTTAGGTACAAGCTTTGGGTACAAAAGGCAATCCTTTTTCATAAATCCCAGCAATAAAACTCCACACATCTTCATCCACTTGTGATATCTTTCTTTCTTAGGTAGTGTAAATCTCATGATTGCTGATTTGCAGAAATATGTAAAATTGAGGTCATGTTCCAATGTCAAAGGTTTGCCTCACTAATGGTGCTCTATTTCCATGACTTCTGGCATACAAGATAAATTTGCGTTACAATGGCAAATTACAGTGTAATATTTCTGAAGTATTTTTAAATAGTGATTAAACTCAACAGGTGAAATACGAATAGTACCTATAGCTTGAGCGAAGTGGTGAAAATATGAATAATCACAGACAAATTCATGCATGCAGGACTGCCACATGACCTATGATTATAAGATTGTCTACACTGTAAAATGTACAATGCAGAAATGTTAAAATATGAAAAAAGTACATCTTAGATGCAATGAAATACAGTAAGTGAAATAACACATATTATGGGTCTTATACCCAATAGACGCCCAACAAATATCAAATTCCTTCCCATTCTATAATAGATAATAGTGAATCTCAAAAGAGCACGTGGGGAAAAGAGAAGCAGTCCCCACAGAGCCCTGCCCAAATTGCAAAATCATTACCAAATAATGACCGTTGTTGTTTTGAGCCTTTAAAATATGAGGTAGTTTGTTATGCAGCAATAGACAATCAAAATTTGCCACCTTGTGAATTTTCTGAGCAAGGCCTATTCGAGAACCTTAAGGAGCACAACTTAGAAGTGAATCTAGATCTCCTGACTTCTGGACTGAGGCTCTTGCATAATTATTTGACACACGGAAATGATGACGGGATAAGCAGGGCTTTAGGATTCCTACAATCTTATTCAACAGCTCTCATTTGAACTATATGATGAGAGGGGTCTAGGCCAATTCTAGGAGATAAATAAAGAAAAATTAAAAGTCCTTAAGAGGGGGAAAAGTTTCAGTCTCTTTCTCTCACACACACACACACACACACACACTCTCTCTCTCTCTCTCTCTCTCTCTCTCTCTCACACACACACACACACACACACACACACACACACACACACGATCTTAAACCTTACTTGGAATTGGAGAGCTGAGTTCATGAATTAGATGCAAATGTGTCCTTGATATTGCCATGCTTTTTTAGATATATCCTGTGTTGGCCTCAAGGAATAATATCCTAATGGAAACAAGCAAGAGTCACTGGGGATCATTTATCTCAGTCACAAATTGTTCGGAATGGAATCCCAAGAAGATACAGATTACTTGTTGACAGAATAAAACACAGGGAGTGGAATCAGTCATGTCCCCGTGACAGAAAGGCTCCACACGGGAAAAGAAGTCTGGCTGACCACAATGTCACTACAGACAGCCACTAAGTATATTTCGTATTGTTTTGCTCACTTTCAATGCCAGGATGTCAAGATCTTTTGTTTTGACATCCAGTAGCCTTTGTGCTATGGTTTCTGCAGCATGTTAGAGCTGATGGTAAGAGTGTGTGCTCTTGTTAGAGACATCTGTCTCTAAAGAGGCAACACTGTCAAGCATTTCATCTTGCAGTGCAATGTTCATCTGAAGAGGCTTAAGGAGACAGATCTTTGTCTCAGAGAAATTCCAAATACCACTGAAGCAGGAAGCATTTTAATAGGTGTATATGCAGGATGCTGTCTACCATGGGTATGGATATTAGAAACTTGGTGTTTAATTTTGGAAATCAAGAGAGAAAGGAAAAAGTACAGAACAGGTACTGAATTGGAGTAGTTTGGGGCCAGTTAGCATAGAGGCATGTGTACTGTTGAGTAAATTTAGTGTTGAATTCAATACAAATAGCCATTGTTTATCTTTGTTTTAAAGCTATAACACTTATAAAATTATAATTCTTTACACTGACTTGTTGGCTGACGACAAAGCTCCCATTTCTTAACAAAATCAGTAGTGTAGGAGACGAAGCCTTACGGTATGTGCACATCAGACATTAGAGAGAAGTAGAAAGTACAGTGGACAATGGCTGGATATGGAGATAGAGGTTAGATAAGACTACCACTCAGATGAGAGGTTAAACAAGGGGGCCAGGCTGTTACTGCAGTTGTTAGAGGTAAGAAGAATTTATTTGAAGCATTAAACAGATACGAATAAGAATGAAAAGCTAGTGGAACATAACTTCTCTACTCATGGAAAAATCTACTGCTGTTACTTTTTTAACAAATAAAGTTATAGTCAAACTCCTCTGCTTCAAAAGTTAGGCTCTGTCAATTTCAATAATATAAAAACAGGTGTCGGCAAACTACAGCACCTATAAGAAAATCCAGCTTATCACCTGTTTTTGTAAATAAAGTTTTATTGGAACACAGTTACATCTGTTCATTTATGTATTCATGTATTCATTCATGTATTGTCTATGGCTACTTCAAATTACGTTGGAGGAGTCAAGTACTTGTTACAGAGAACACATGACCCATGAAACCTAAAATATTTACTATGTGATTCTTCACACAAAACAGTTTTCTGATTCCTACTGTAGAATATCAAAATAAATCAAAATGTTAGTAAAAGGCTTTAAGAAGTTCATATATTGCAAGGAATAAAGCTGTTACCAAGTGCTCTATACTACATGGATATACATGAAGTAGCCTTTCATCCTCACTCAGACCAAGTTCTGTGAAGTAAGACAGCGGGACAGCAGTAGCAAGGGCCTACAGATAGTACCAAGCAGTAGCAGCTGGTGGAGGACTGAAGAAAAAGAAAATGTACTGAATTGTAACAGTCTGGGCCATTTAGTCTAGGAACATATGTACTGTAGCATAAGAAACTGATATGCACAATGAGGGATTTAAAAATTTTATCTAGATGCCTAAAAGAGTACGTTTCAGCCATCTGGAAAACTTTTAAGTATTGGAGCTTGTTCTCAATGTTTTTTGATAAATATCAGTATTGCATAAATATGATGTGAGACTTCAGGAAACCGCTGATAGGACTTTGTGTGAATAACACATATATGCAAATATTCCTTCAGTGTACACTCCCCTATGTTAGCTTTTCCTTTCTAGTCCCTGGTCCCAGCTTTCATCTCTTAGGCCCTTGAAACAGTCTCTTATCTAATCTCCAACGTTCTATTCTTCTGCTCTAATCTATTCAAAACACTCTTCTTACTAGATTAGTCTCCTAAAAAACCACCTGTGCTGTTCATCGGAATATACCAATGAATATCCACTATGGGCAAGGAATTGTGCTAGATAGTGAGGGAGACTCAGAGCTCGATAAGGGGCTTTTTGCCCACAAAATGATTCAAACGCTAAGGAGGAAAGATGATACACTCAGAGAGAGACAATTAACAGTATAAGTTATTAGTTGACGCAGAGAAAAAAAAGTTTATTAAATTTCACATAAGGGAGTGACCACTGCTGCAGAGACTGGTCCTGGAGAGGGTGGAATGTGAATGGGCCTTGAAAGAAAGAAGAAAAGGAGAGGCAAGGCATTCTGGGAAGTTCGTGATTCCAGTCTCCATTCAGAGACCTCCCACGGCCCCACATTCCTCCTAAGATTGATTCCACTATACAAGGCTGAATCTGAGATGTTTCTGCAGTCACTACCCAGCTATCCACATTGTCCACCACACCCCTCGTAAAGAAATTCTCTCCTGACTACTCTCTGTGTTTTCCTGACTCTGCGTTTTGGGCATGCTACTCTTAATATTTAGATGGGTTTTCTGTTCCCTTGTGCTTATCCTCACTCTGCATATTAATTGAGGTTCAGCTTCTCCATAGAACCTCACTGTGATGCTTGGTCCCCTATGGTCCTGTTGAGCATGACTAGCACGTAGCTCACACCAAATATACAGCTCACAGCATGAGTTCTGCAACACCAAAGTGGGCCTATACCCCAAAAGACAAGTGCACCAATTACAGGCTTTAATATTCATTGCTTCCAGAGCCTAAATCCCTATTCTCAACTTACTTACGCCTTCCATTGTGGATCAATAGTGAACAGCTCTTAGCCTGGCCCTGGCTGCTGCCTGCACTTTAAATAACACTGCTTTAGTTTCACTTCATCTCTTCTTCCCATGAATCTTTAAAGAACTTATTGTCCACTTTAGGGGCTAAACCCTGGTGGCCTGTTTGAGTTTATTAATTTGCATTAATTACGAACATTGAAATTGTGAGATTTCGACTCCTTTGAAAACTGGCAGTTGTGGCATCGTTGTACCACACTCAAAAGGCAATAATCGGCTTCGGCTCATCGGAGCTGCTGCTGTAGATATGGATGGATTTTCCCGTTCTCCACAGTCCCCACTGCACTTCCTGCTGCTCTCAGGCCAGCTCACCACACTCGCCTGAACCCTGAGGGCATTTATGTTGGCCACACTGGTCTACGATGTGCATTTTGCTGCTTTAATTACATTATTACAGAGTCTAATTGCTTGCTGTGTGTTTGCCTTCTCTTTGTATCTAAATTCCCATTTCTGGAGGGGTGAGGCTCTGCTCTGTATTTCTTCGCAGTCTCAGTAGATATCTCAGTGCTATGCACATGACAAACACGTGCTTAATAAATACTTTTTAAATAATGAACGAACAAGTGATCTGTTCTGCTAGGTTATAAATGTGAAGAAGAAATCCCAAATCACATGTACAAAATAATTCTGTTAACGTTCTCTGGTGGATTAAAGGCAGCTACAAATTCTTTGACATCTCCTCCTAATGAGAGATGGGTGCCTCTTCCCCCTCTCTGTAAATCTCAGTTGGCCTCTGACAGCTTTGACCCGTGGAGCATGGTAGAATGCTATGTCAGTTCTAGACCTGGCCTGTAAGAGGATGGGCAGCTTCCACTTGGTCTGTTGAGAAGTCTGACTACTCGGAGGGAGAGACGATGTAGAGAAGCTTTGAGAATCTATGGAGTGGGGTGAATCAAGTCTTCCATCCATCTCTGCCAAAACACCAGGAATGTGAGGAAAGCTGCCTTAAACCAGCCCTGCCATAGGTGAATACCACATAGGAACCACATGTAATACCATGTGAGGCTGAAAAGTCACCCAGCAGAGTTCTGCCCCACTTCTCAATCCTCTAAATTGTGAGACATATCGTTGTTTTAAGCCACTAAGTCTTGGAAGGAGCATTGTTACATAGCAATGGAGAAATGAAACAATTTATCCCAAAGTTTCCACCGTTTATCCAAATGACTTTCTTATCATCCACATTCAAGTCTTTATTTATCTTTTCGATGTTAAGTCATACACTGAATAGGATAATGCTTGTCTGGCTTCTGGGCGAATAGTTTAGGCTGCTCATGGATGGAGAGACCGACGATGTGGGTGTTTTGTCTATGGCTGAGGGAAACAGCATCCCTTGGCACTCGCACCGGTGTGACGAGCACTCTGGTTGTGAATAATTCCACTGTCACGTCCGTCTGTAATGGAAACGGTGAATAACGCTCTGGTTCTCTATAGCAATTCTGCTAACTCATTAATTCTGAATTCTGTATTTTACAAAAAATATCTGTGTTATCTTGATTTACATAAATAAGCTGGCCATGATTCTGTGCCTTATGACTTTGTTTCTGTGACCACTGGGCTGTAGAATATGAAATTTCATATTTCATAAAAATATGAAATGTGACAGTCTCTAAGAAATGTTTCATTTCAGGTGCCAGATCCTAGAAGTCTATAAGAAGTGGACATTTTTAATAAAAGCTTAACGCCTTTCCCCAAGTCTGTTTTCAGTCAATCACTACATTTTTCTTCTACCATTTCTGTCATGTTGTAAATCAGTTTCTCAAAGAACTGTTCTCAACTATTCCCATGTGTTTCTCAATTTCTTGTTGCAAACCTTGGGAACCAATTGGCAATAATCATGATTCAAGATTCTTTAGCAGGGAAACAAGATCTAGACGAGGCCAAAGTTGGGAAGGTAATGGAAACAGAGATGACAGTTACTTCATCCTTTCCTGATGCATCACCCCTCATTAAATAAATAGATCAAAGTCTCCCAAAGGCCACCTTTCCCATATTTTGATGTGGCCACTTTGTAATCATTTAACCAGTGATTGTGTAAATATGAAAAATGTGTCTTTTTTGTCAGAAGTTTAAAAAGCATGAGTGGGAGATACATTGTGTATAAAAAAATAGAGGACACATGGCAGAATATGATCATATAAAGATCTCTGGTATACCAGGAGAGAAAAATTCTGGACATTCAACTGCGGGGAAAGGAGTCCTCACAACAAATTTGACACATGGTAAAAATAAATGACACACGAACAAAATATTTGTCTCCTCTATCATGTATTTATGATCCTGCCCTATGCAATAAATATAAATTTAAACCTATATTAATTAAAACAATCTCTACCTATGAGTGGTTCACAATCTGGTGGGAAGGGAAGTAGAAAGAGAAAGCAACTATCTATATTCCAATGGGAGAAGTGATATAGGAGTGGTGTGAAAATGTGTTAGAAAACATAGGGAAATATTAATTAGATGCTGGGAGCAGGAAAGGCATTTAAGCTGAGTCCGAAGCATGAGTAGTATATCTTCTTATATAGCTAGGGGAACAGTATTTCTGGAAGAGTTCTGCTGAGGCCAAGGAAGAATGAAGGAGCAGAGGAGCTATTTCCAGAACGCCAGGTTGTGAGAACACATCAGATATAACTTAGTCATGGGATGAGTTAATTGAGTGAGCGGTGGGGGAGAAATCAGTTTGCAGCGGCTTGCACCCTAATCTAGTGTTTGGAGCCAGATCATGAAGAGACATGTATAATAGGCTAACATGTTTGGATTTTATCATGTAGGCAATGGGCAGTTAGAAACCGTTTGAAATAGAGGGTGTGCCATGATCATATTTATGGTTTAGAAGCATGAGTATTGCTCGTAGAGTGATTATGTATTTGCCTTTGTAGAAATTGTCATAGTTGCCCTTTTATATTCATTGGAGTGATTGTTTGATGACTATACATTAGAGAACAGAGTACCATGAAAACAAGGCCCATGCTTGCTTTTCTTCAGAGCAGTGTCCCTACACCAAGCACAGAGCCTGGCCCATAGCAGAGGTTCAATGAAGACTTGTTGAATGAATCAAACTATTGCATATTACTGTAGCTGAGCAAGAGATGACGAAGGCCTGAATCAGGGCAGTACCAGTGACAACAGGTAAGAAGAGCTTTGACTGACATTTCAAAAATGAAAATCCTGGGTTATCTCTGAGCAGTGTGACAGGAGGAAGGAGGAGTGTTCCAGGGAGACTCTGAAGTTTCCACGGCAGGTGACGGGGGGAAGGGCAGGTATTAAATCAGCAGGAGGAAGGAGAGTAGGTTATGTTGAGAGGAAAAGATAAAGAATTTGGTTTTTGACATGTATCTGACAAGCCTACAAGACATCCAGGTGGAGATATCATGTGGGCAGGAGGTGGGATGTCATAGTGAAAAGAACTAACTTTTCTTAACTCAGGGCATGTCGTCAGCTCCTCTCTCTCTCTCTTCCCCCGCCCCCTTCAAGCTTCTCTTAACTCTTAACTCAAATCTCTAATTTATAAAATGTGGATGATAAGAATCTCTGCCATAACTCATTCAGGATGATTTTATAATAATCTAAAATTTAAAAATGTATGAGACAGTGCTTTTTAAAATGTACAGAGCTTTATGAGAACTCATGGTTATTATAACTATCATTGCCTTGAAAGACTGCAATACATCCCTGAACAGAGCCCAGTATTAGTCAATTCAAGGTCATAGGTTCAATGCATATGGGCCACCACCTGACTTGTTAACACTACAGATAAGTCGCTCACTTTTGGCCAGAAGCCTTGTGAATGAGTGTGACAACAGAGTAGTTTAGACACATCAGCAGAAGTAGAAAAATATCTCTCCATATGTCTTCTATGGAGAGTGACATATTCCATTTTAAAGAGAATGAGGAGATATTTATATAAGGATTAGGAAGTGTATTCTGTTGCTGGTGACAAGAAAACAACTCACACTCAAATAAAAGTAGCCTCTTGACAGGCTCTGAAGTCTTTCCTCTTTCCAGAAAGCCAAACACAAATCCCTCATTTTAACACACCCTTACTTCTAAAGTGATCCCTTTCTTCTTCAGCCATCATCCAGGACTTCAACCCTGTATACTAGGTCCATAGATTTGATACTGATTCAGGCAGGGTGAGTCACTCCCATGCTCTTTTCCCCAGAAGCCATACACCTGCTGAGTATCCAAGAGCTAAACACATCTCAGCATTTTGACTGGAGTTCAACTGTAAGATTTTGTAAGAGTCTGGTAGACAGAAACATGAAAAGGTCCTCAACTCAGATGACTGACTCCAAGATTCCTACAAGCAAACACTATAGCAGTTCTGCCCTGACACAGAGATAGACGTGTTGAAGACGGTCTTCTGCTAGAGACTGACTCCTGTCCTCAAAATGAGCCTTCAGCACAGATTCCTTCCAGAATGGAAAATTTGAGTTTCCCAGATCAATCAATAGGGCTATATCTTTTTCCTGTCTCAAGTTCTTTGATGTGATATAAAAGCAATAATGTGCCTGGGAATGAACTCATAAACAGTTTTTCATTTTATAGCATAATAAAAGTGCAGCAAGATTGAACTGGGATTTAGGCAAAGAATTGGGCTGGTGTAAGATGTTTTTTTTTTCTTGCTAACTTGCTCATTGTGTCATCTTTAGTAAATTACTAGGTGGTTCTTGACCTTAGTTTTCTACCAGTGAAACATGCATAGAAGTGGTAGGCATGGAACTTCAGGTAAACAGGTCATGACAACAACTGTAATATATAGTAAAGGTTTACTATGTGCTAGGCACTGTTTTTGAATTTGAAATATATTGATGAACAGAACAGAGAGAAAGAATTCTTGTATTCATGAAACTTGCATTCCAGCGAGGGGAGAGACAATAAACAGTACACATAATAAGTAAATTGTTTTGTATGTCATAAGTTGATAGGTACTATATTAGAATGAAACACAGAGAGTGGGTATGGTGAATCTAAAGCATGAATATGGGTGGGAAGCACTTTGCAGGCTTTGGACGGCTCTGGATTCTAACTTTGGCTCATGACTCTCATTTACAACATATAAATAATATAATAATGTACTTAGGTCATACACGGGTAGTTGTGATGACTCCATGAGAAGAAGAAAAAGCACTTAGTACTTAAATGCTACTATTATTACCTTTCTTTTCTAATAAAAAAGTATTCTCAAATACTTTTGACTCCAAAATCATGATTCTCAGGTAACAGGTGCTATAGTGACAAAGGGCAATATTTTAAAATCACAAAGGAAACCAAGGATATAGTTTAGAACAGGTGGTTTGCTTCAAGATATGGCCAATTATGGGAACAACAGCAAATCTTGCCAAAATAGAAATATCTTTAAGATTCACAAAGGACAGACATCTGCAGTCCTCAGTTTTAGTTTCAGGAATTAAAAAACAAAACCCTCAAAACAACAACAGAAAAACAAATGAAAGGGAATTATACATTTTCAAATAAAGCTTTAATTTTATAGCAAGTCTAACAAGCCTCCAGAGGCTGGCTCTTTGGAGAATGACACACCTGAACAATAATCAAAAAAGGCAAAATTGCCTCCTCTGGGTATTGGCATTAACAGATTTGGTTTTTCCTTTCAACAAAGTGCCAGGAACAGAGTGCTTCTGGCAGAGGTGTAAATTTCAGTGCATCACTTCCAGAACTGCTGACCTCTGTGGGAAATGCTTAAGTCCTTTGATGTAACTTATTGTTGAGCAAACAGTATTTCTGGCACTGAAAACATTTTGGGTTTATATCTGTCTCCATTAATCTTTATTCAATGACATTATCATTGCTCACCTATTACAGATATTTCTCAGCGGAGACTTCTCGAAAGGGTAGCGGGTTGAAGAGAGCATATATTGAAATGACCAAAAGATTTTGTTGCTTTCCCTTTGCCCTTTGCTTATAGAGGTCATAAAATCACTCATGGGAAAAGGCTTTTTAAAACCAGAAAACAGTAAAATTGCTCTGCCTTGTCTTCTTCCGGCATTAGGTAAATGCTACACATCTTGAGGCTGATACTAGCAATAAAATGATGCCTCATTCATTCATTCACCATGTGCTGAGTGTTTATTATGTGCCAGGTGCTGGCA
Organism: Macroglossus sobrinus; assembly: GCA_004027375.1. Classification (NCBI taxonomy): domain Eukaryota; kingdom Metazoa; phylum Chordata; class Mammalia; order Chiroptera; family Pteropodidae; genus Macroglossus; species Macroglossus sobrinus. Next base: position 287,026 of record PVKZ01001167.1, read on the forward strand.
CATAATAACTCATGAAGGCTCATAACTCCAGGGAGAGGCTTCTGCCTCTGAATACGAGGCTGGATTGTCCGGAACCCAAACAAGGCATTGAGTCTGGCTCCCCAGTGCTGCTGGGGAAGCTGTGTTGTCAGGGTTTCTGGAGGCTGCTGGCTCCCAGAAAGGATCAAGAAGTGATGTGAGGGAGAATGGGTTTGGTGCCATGCTGGGGGCAGCAGAATCACTAACTGCCTGCAGGGAGATAGGGTTAACGAGCCAGCATCCCTCTGGAGCTTTTAGTGTTCAAGAGTTTGACTCAGTCCCTCCAAAAGCATGTTGAGCAATTTAGGCAACTTTATTTCAACTCAGCGAAACTTTATGAAGGAACTTGTGAGGAGTGAGTTGGGCCCGGATGTGTAAGGATGAGGATTAAGCGGTCCCCGCCTTTAAGGAATTCACAGTTCAAGCCATACCTTGGGACAGGCCAGGTTCAGTGGGGATACTCAGAGCTTCATCTCAAGCTCACTAAAATATCAAAGCACATCTGCAAGACCAGATGATAAGACAGGCTTGAGAAGGAAAGTAACTTGGCTAAGGATGGAGTGAATTATAGCTTGTTTAGTCCCCAGAGTAGCTTCAATCACCTCTCCAGGTTTTTTAGGAACTGGGTCTCCAGATATGGACTTGACTCAATTTTTCGAGATTCATGTGTATGCAGTAGGAAAATAGAAGAGTTCACACATAATGAGGGCTTTGTGTCAGGCGCTGTCCAACGTGCTGATATTTCATATGTATTACTTTATTTAATCCTCACAAACCATTTGGACAGAAGACACCATTGTTGTTCCCATTTAACACATAAGGGTATAATTGAGGAATAAGGAGGCTAAGTTTCTAGCAAGACTTCATACAGTTGCCAGCAAGATGAACCAGGATTCAAATCTTGGCTCTTCCTATGACACTGTTGCCTAAATAAGCCTTTCTTTCTGGGGCATATTGAAGACTGATACCAAATAGATACTTCAGCAATGAAAATTCTAGCAGAATGTGGATAAATAATTATGGTAGATGATCTAAACCAAAAGATATCAGAAGGATTCTATCTTTATCAGAAAGTCAAGGCAGCCCCCATTGACAGCAAGCTAGCTTCTCAAATATTTCTTTAAATCTCAACCTTCAAAAATCTTCTATCCATTCCTCTGTCTGTCCGTCCATCCATCTATCCATCCATCCATCCATCCATCCATCCAACCACTCAACAAACATTTACGGAGGGTCTACTATATGCTGTGCACTGTGTAAGATGCTTGGGATACAAAGTTAAGTATGTACATGGCACCTGCCCTCGAGAAAATTATTAGGGGTGGGGAAAAGTCTTGTAAAAAATAATTAGAATCCAGCGATATTCATATTATAACTGAGGTAGAAGCAAAGTTCCTTGTATGCACAGAGGAAGGAGATAGTAAGTCAGCCTAGGGGAGTCAAAAACTTCAGAGAGGGTGACAGGAAAGCTGAGGAAGAGAGATGCTTAGAGGAACGTTGCAGCTTTGAATAGTAAGAAGATGAATGAATGGAACATTCCAGAAACCACTGGCAACATTAGGAGTGGGGGACACTGGACTAGGAATTAAAAGACTTGGGTTTTTTTAATCCTAAGACTGACATGACATGAGAGTATGACACTGGGTAAGTCACTTTGCCTTTCTGAGTTTACTTTCCTCATTTATTAGACCAGAATATTGATATGTGGTTTACTTTTCACTCATAGAGATGTGACTGAACATTTATGGAATTTTAGAAGAACATTTTATTAACACAAATTAATATGATTATAAATCTATTTATCATTCCCCACTGTCTCTCACCATATAAGGACAGGTCTCAACCTTAAGGGAAAGATAAGTGACCCATGACTAACAAATAAGACTTTGGAAAAATGTGTCTTCTGTACAATGTCTATATTTTTTTCTCCCTGACTTATGTGTTCCTACAGTTCACAACACACCTTCTCATTAACTAGTGCTCATTTTGCGTTTCACATTTGGCCTTCCCTCATCTCCCCCTTTCCAAATTCACACCATACTCTTAGGCCTGCCCTTCCCACTTCCCCAGGCAACATTTTCATTATTTTTGCTCCTATAGAGTTGACTATGATGACTAAAGCCTGATAATCTACAACAAACTCCAGGAACTTAATGAGTTAACTTGGGCTGGGATCTGAGTCTCAACTAAGCACATTGGGATGAAAGTATTCAGAAAATGAACTCCTGTATCATCTCTCTGGTTTCCCCTTCATTACAGACACTGTGCATCTCAGGTCCCCTATGGGAGGACTTCTCCAGAATAAGAGAATACACACAACTGTCCTACTATGACCAGTAATGATTGCTGTCTGAAGTTCAGAGCGGAAGCCCAATTAGCCATATTTATTGCATCAGATGCTTCAACCCCTACTCGCTCTGGGGTACAGAAAGACTACACTTCCTCCTGGGATGTAATCTGTCCATGAGAGGAGAAACTTGAATCTGCCATTTGGGAAAAAAATTTAAAAAGAAAGAAAACTGAGGGTAGCTGGTCTGGATGAGAAATATTTTGTGATGGTTGGCTTTGCATACCTGAAAAGCTGCTAGGGAGGCTGAGGAGAAGCAAAAAGAGTAGGAGGGTAACAATGACAATGGCAGATTATGTTTAATGAAGGCTTATTGTGGGCCACGCATCATGCTAAGAGCTTCATTTGGAATACTCATTCAAATCTCCCAAGAACTCTATGACATACATACTACTCTTGTCACAATTTTAGAGATCAGAAATAAAAAAAAGCTGAATGATTTAGCCAAGGGATTGTAACTAGTAAGTGACGGAAGCAGGATTCTAACCCAGAGAGAAATATCAGACACATGGTTTCCTAGACTGCTACACATCAGGATCACTGGGGGAAGCTTTTCAAACTATTGATGCCTGAGAACGCAGAGAACATACTACACCGGAATTTCTAGGGATGCCATCTGGGGGTTTCCTAAAAGCTTCCCTGGTAGTTTGGATATACAGTCAGATTTTAGCACCTGTGGAAGACACACGCTTTGTATGACTTGAAGGGACAGATCCAGTATGAATATGGGGATAGTGCAGAGAGCGAGGTTTCAACTCAATGGAAGAGAGGAGCTGCTAAGAATCAGGGATGTTAATGCCAGGATGGCAGTGCTATTTTGGGGAATGAGTGTGCTTTCTACTAAAGGGGACTGGAGATCACTTAGCCAACACAATATAAACATGGTGACGTTTAAGTCACTTCTAATCTCAACAGTCTATGATTTCCAATTACTAATTCATTCAGCTGATATACATTAAGCATAAACTATATGCTAGATCCTGCTCCAGGCACTGCCATTCAGTTAGTGAACACGGAAGATGGCTAAGGTGATCACATTTTTCACCTGCCTCTCTTGACCATTGGTAGTTTGCTCTCGTTTAACTTGAAGTATCTATGAGAAGGTGATCCTGTACCATAGCTCAGAATACATCAAGGGGATGTCTTTTGCAGTAAATATTTTCACTTGTTGATTCATTCATTTATTTAGCAATGATTTATTGATTGACTACTGTGTATTAGATGGCTATCTATCCACTAAAAGTTTTACTCCCTTTTCCATATGACTTTTATTAGGAGGGCTGCCTAGCCAGGGACTACATATCCCAGAACTCCTTGTAATGAGGTGTGGCCACAAGACCAAGTTCCTGACAACAGAATGTGAACAAAAGTGATGTATGCACCTCTAGATCCAGCCTAAGAAAGCCTCCTAAGATGCACTCTTTCATACTATTTTTCCGTTTGGCTGGATTAAATGGAGAAAAACCTCTAAGAAGACTTTGAAAGCCACTTATTGATGATAGTGGAGCCTCTGTTTGCCTTGGTTACTGGATGAGTGCATGGATGAAGGCCATCCTGACAATGTACCAAACCTGCCCAGAACTGTTATCCACATAAGAAATAAAAGTCTGTCATGTTGGAGCTTTTGCACGTTTCTTTGATCGATGTGTTAAAGCAGTTAGCCTACATTCATTGAGGTCTGTGAACAGGACAGACCTTGCTCAGAGTCTCAGAGTTTGCAGGCGCCTCCAAGAGACAAATTACAGTCAAGGTTGTGCCGAGAAGCTCCCCATGGCGGTACATAATAGGGGCATCTAAACCATCATCCTGGGGGATCACAGAAATGTCATCTTAGTTGAGAGCTAGAGGGGAAATAGAGTTCATCAGAAGAGGAGGGAGGAAGGGTGTTCCCATCAGAGCAAACAAAGCTTAGGGCAAGAAAAAGCAGGCAGTGTTTGAGTAAACGGAACAGATTCAGTAGGGCCAAAGTGAGGTCAGAGGGCAAAGCTGGGGAGTGGTAAGGGATGTTGTTGGAAACTTCAGATCATCTGCTAGATCAGCAGAGGGAAAGACGTCTCATGTCCCTTTTATAATCCCGGGATCAGAGGCTTCAACTTCACTGGAGGAATATCTTCTGGGACAGACTGTTCTGCATAGCTCCCCTTTCTCATTCCTGCTCAGAGCGAGAGCCCAATGTTTGTGAGTCTGTGTGTCTGTGTGTGTCTGTGTGTGCGTGCACACATGCACGTTGGGACTAAGAAAGGGAGGCTAAGAGAAAGGGGAGGAAGAAAGCCAATTCAGTCATTTTTGAACTGAGTCATATCAAAGAGGCAACAGAGGGTGCTGTCGCCAGGCTGTGCTGGATGAAGGCCACGGCGCCAGGAGATTTGTGTGGTGGGACCACCAGCTTTGGCAGGATTAACAGAAATGAAGGGGAACAGCCGAGTTCCAGTTTAAACAGCCAATATTCAAACCCTGCCAGGAAGAATCTGAGCAATATTTTGCAAACTTTAATAACAGCTCAGAGAAACCGATCAGAGCATTTGGCTTGGCCATGCATTATTGCTTAGCTGGACCCACGTAATAGCAGAGAAGTGTGAATCTATTTTTTTTTTTTGCCATTCCCAGAGAATAATATTTTTTTTCCTCCCAAAAGGACAGGATTTTAGTAAAGTTTAAATGTATTTTTGTTCCTTATTTCAACTTCTTTATAAATTGCCCATAGGGTTTTAGCACTTGCTGTCAAGATAGTCATTTTACTGCCTGAAATATCTTCTTATTGAAAATTATATTCTAGAAACTTTCTTTAGTTAAAAACCTTAATTTGTGGCTGTGATGTCCCACTTGCCAGGTGCTGACCATGAGAATTAGGTGTTTTTGGATATGGTGAGCAGTGGGAAAGTTCCAGATGATATTTCCCTCTGGACCAAGAAATGCTGACAGCCTTCTCGATCCATGTAGTAGACAGGGCACGAGATGGTCTCGAAATCTAAAATGGGACCAAATCCCAGATCTACCACTTATGAACTGGGTGACTTCGAAGAAGTGCTTTAAGCACTCGGGCCTCAATTTCCTCTCACCTGTGAACTGAGGCCATCCTAAGTTGTAAACATTAGACAAAGTGAGGTGTGTCAAGTGCTGGGACAGTACCTTTTAGGAGGATGCTCTCAAAAGCCATTTCCCTTCCTCTTCCTCCTCCCCTTAAAGGCTGAGAGAGGAGGCTGTGGATCCCCAGACAGCGGCACGAAGACCTGTTTCCAGGTTGGCACATGGTGAGTGTAACTCCTTCCTCCCAGCTCCATGCAACCCTCATCCATGGTGTCGCTTTCTGTGGTTTCAGTTACCCTCAGTCAACTGTGCCCTGAAACTACTAAATGAAACATTCCAGAAATAAACAGTTCTCATAAGTTTTAAATTGTGTGCTGTTCTGATTAGTGAGAAGAGATCTCATGCATCCCCCTCCACCCTGCCCATGATGCAAATCCGGCCTGGTCCTGGTCTCCATGCTGCGTGCCCTCCCTGCCCCATAGTCGAGTAGCCACGCAGGGTTTTAGATCTTCTGTGGCGGTATCTCAGTGCTTGTGGTCAAGTCACCCTTATTTTACTTAACAATGGCCCCAAAGCACAAGAATCATGATGCTGGCAATTTGGATACGCCAAAGGGAAGCCGTGAAGTGCTTCTAATAAGTAGTAAGGTGAGAGTAGGAAAAAAAAAAAAACAGTCTATAAATTTAGGGTTCAGTACTAGTTACAGTTTCAAGTACCCACTGGGGGTCTTGGAACGTACCCCTGTGGATACGGGGGACTACAGTAACACTTTATCAGTCCTGGAAAAATAGGCAGGTCATGGGTGATATGAGTGTTGAATGTTAAGGTGTTTCCCACAGGGAGACAGGTACCCGAAGAGTTCACAGGACAAGTCAGATCCAAGCAAATAGAAGCCTCCTAAAAGAGAGACTGCAAGCTAATTGCTATGGGCCCTTGGGCAGAACTGCTAAAGTTTGGCTCAAGTTCAGGACCAGAGAAATGCTTTGGCCTCACTTGGAGAATAACGTTAAATGAAAGATGAACTCAGATATTTTCATCTGAGATAAACATTTTATAAACAAACCAGAACTAGGAAAAAAGTGACAGGGAAAAAGGTAGGAGAGAATTATTTTCCTTGAGGTAGGACTGGGGGTTCCTTGATTGTTTTCAGTGAGGAATGTGTACACGAAAGGGATCAGAGCAAGTTTTCTCATTCATAAGTCTCTGCTGGGATTCTAGCTCCTTAAAAGGCCTTGCCTGACTACCCCTTGTCCTAAAGAAGGCATTGTCTACCTCCTAATCTTGTTTTATGTTCATCATAACATCTATCATCATCTGCAATTACACATATCGATTTGGTGTTGTGCTCATAACTTGTGCCCCTTAGTGAAACGCACCTATGATGGCAGGTACTGCATCTTGATTGCTACTGGATCCCTAGTGAACAATGCCTGAAGGAGAAATACTTACTGAATGAAGCAATGAGCAAAATAATATATACTGTTATAGCAACTGCTGTTTTTATTTTTAGAGGCTAGGAGGATGGCTAAGTAAAAACAAAATTTAATTATTGCTGTAAAACATTAAAAATAGATAATTTCCTGGTGAATATAGCCATATTTTTTTTCTTAATTTTTAAGTATTTTTAGAAGGGAAATTGATTTTCCTCCACTTTTTCTTACATAAGTATCTTCAAAAAGTTCAGTGTTTGGCCACTGAATTCCAAGTTACATTTAGGTAAATATGCTTACATGTTAGAATTTCATTTCTTGGTAATCAGAAGGTATTACTCAGATAAACTGTCATTTCTACCATTATTTATCTTAAAATCTGTTCCACTGTCTCAGATGTATAAACCTTACATTTCAGGGTAAGATATCTCTCTCAGCCTACTAACAACGTACGAATTACAAATACTTTAAATAAACGTAATTACCATAAACCCATTTTTTTTCACATGTTTACTAGTGTCCACAGGGTTTAAACATTTTGGTAAAGGAAGAATCACTTTTCATCAGACAATCAAATGTGAGTCTCACTACAAAGTGAAAGAGATCTTAGCAGTGGGAACTGACATAGCTTCATAAGATACTCTTTACACTTCAGAGTAAAAGTCATTCTGCTTTCAGTGGTTGAGTCAAATTTTAATAGTGGATGGAGGAGGCACACAGGAATTAAAATTAGCAGTTTGTGTTCTGACAAGTCCACCTGGGAAATAGGCAAGTAAACCTCTAGAATGTAAAACTCCTTTGGGACCCTCTCCATTCCTCTTAAGGTGTCATGTGTTTGAGTTTTCTGTCTCCGAGTCTCATTCCTTCCTTAATGTTTTGCAAAATAACTGAGTAGCCCAGGCCGGGAAGACGATGTAACAGAAATTGCACACCGTTGACTCTGGAGCAGGCATTCTCTGCTGCAGACTCAGTGACCTATCATAAATGACCCCCTTCGAGCTGCTGTAAATGGATAGTAAGAGTAGCTACCACCTAGGGTTGTTTGAGATGAAATGGACTATGGTACAGTGCCAGGCACTTAGTGAGACCCCCACCATAGGATGTTAGTTAGCAGTTAGGAAGAGCTATTAGGTGACTGATTCATATCCTTAATGGACCCTCCACAAATTCAGCACTGCAATAATATTTATTTTCTTTTAACATATTGAAGCAGAAAAGCCCCACTAAGTAGCAGCATCCCATTTGTGAGAGAGAGTCCTAGCAAAGGCAAGGGGAGTCAGCAGCCACATCCCTTCACAGCATTAAAGCAATCGTCATTAAACGCTGTGGTGTCCAGTTCAACTCGTGAAATAATAAGTACAGCCCAAATAGTAGTACTTTCCCTCAACCATGGAAACGTGGCACTCGACAATGAAGTTCTCTAGCTAAATTACCAAGTGTAAGGCCTAAATTTAGGATGAGGCAATTCTGAAATAGTTGATTACTGCATCTAAGATTATGGGTGTTCTTATGAACTGTTGAAACTGATGAAATAAATATAAAATGGTGGAATATTACAGGTACAATTATGGGGAAACTCTTGCCTGAGCTGCCTGCAGTCATTCTGCATTTCTCTGCAGAAAGATTAAAAAGCCATTGCATCTCGTGCCCAGAAAAGGTACTGCTAACAACATTCACCTTCTCTAAGATATTTGATATAGGGACTAAATAGAACAATTTATTCCATTATCAGATTTGACCCTTAAGAGGAAAAGACATGTTCTAGAAGACTGGAACCCTCCTTTATGCTTAACTCGGACTGGGGGGAAACTCCTTCCAAAAAACCCCCAAATAATCAACAAAAAAAAACCCATAAAAAATCCCCCAAAACCAACAGTGGTTCATAGCACAGAACCACTAGGAAGATCAGACAAAGTGGTGTCACGACAGTCTGAAATTTATCTTCTTGGTTTGTAATCAGTTCCTGAGAAGCCCAGAGGGCATTTGTGCTTTGGCATACGGCAGACCCCACAGCTCTGTGTTTTCAGCCAGTTTCTGGCCTTCCGTAAGCTGTGCTTTTCCCTCGGGAAATTCTAGATGGTGGAAGGTCGTCATAGCACCTCCTTTATAGGGTTGATGTGAAGTTCTCCATTTAATGTTTATGTGAATTATTCTTTTCAGTCCTCACGACAACTCTACTGTAAGTGTTCCATAAATGGTGGCCATCTCCCATAATTCTGTTCTGCCTCTGCAGCTTAAAATCTTTGTGACCTTGGGCGAGTTACTTAACTTTTAGGTGCAGCTGTTTCCTCATGTGCAAAAAAACCAATGGCTAATGATCCCAAACTACCTTACTGAATTATTGGGTGGAATGAAAGAGTTATGTATGGTGTGCTTATCAGACATATGGTAAGTCTTCTAGGTGTTAGCTGCTATTATTATTATAACTATGTGACTACTGTGACTATTTTAAGAATCAATCAAGTCCATAAGAGAAGACTGAGGGAGTAACCCTCCCAGGGCTGTGGTCTTAATAGCTATGTCTTGTCAAACTAATGATATGATGGAGGTTTTGGATTTGCTGTTCCTTTTTCCAGCTGTGGTGTCTTAGAAGCCTTGTCTACAGTCTAAGGGTGTGCCAAAATGAGCTACCTAAAGGTACATCAGAGCATCTCTATGTGAGAAGAACTAGAGGGTGAGAAAGAAGAGGCAGAGGCTGGAAACTGTTTGCTCAGGCCTTCCAGTTTTGTAGGGCCTTGACTAGGACTTTTGTGTGTTTTTTTGTGATGAACTTTTTTTCCAGAGCATTTTATTTTATTTTATTATTAGTTTCCATTAGTTAGACATTTATACAGTTTATATAACAATCTGCCTGGGATTTTTGATGTTTTTGCTCAATAAGGTATTTTTTGTTATTATTAAAACTATATAATAATCAAATGTAAAGATATAAGAAAACCTGGCAAAATATTGTTCTTTTTTACCTTCTCTGTTTTTTCTCTCCCTCCCTTCCCTTTTTTCCTCTCTCCCTCAGTTTCAATATATTGGGAGCTTCAAGGAATGAGAGAAGTCAAGCCCTTTCTCAAACTCTAACATGTTTCGACACCACCTTTCCTCCAAAAGTCTTCCTTGACCAAGATTTGGGCTGTGGGAGCCTGTGATTTGGTGATTTGTCCAAAAAAGCGTCCGAAAACCAAGTGGTAAACACATGAGCTCTCTAGTGAGACACACACTGCTTCAACCTGCAGTTCCGGAAATCCTAGCTTGAGCTAGGATTTTCTCATCTGTAAAATGGGGATAATGCATGGAACACTGATAGCATTACATGAAATCATGCATCTGACATTTTAGTAGTGCCTGGCATATAGAAAAGGATCATACAGGCTAGCTAATATATTTTTTTTCCTCAAGCTTTAGAATTATAGTATCAGAAAGCTAGTACTCAAGTCAGAGAGAATTTCCCTTTTTTTCCTCACTATAGTAGAAATATACATAAAATTTACCATTTGAACCATTTTTCAGTGTACAGTTCAATGGCATTAAGCACATTCGCATTGTTGTGCAGTCATAATTTCCCCTTACTTTGTGAGACTCTGAATCCCACCTTATGAGTTGCCCAGAGTCACATAAAGTCCTGGAACCTGCATCGTCCACCCTTTCGGAGTTCCCCAGCATTTGGAAGGATCTCTTTTTCCTCTCATGCAAGTTTTGCAGTGAGTAGTGAAGTTGGGAATATAATTACAGCATTCGTTTTGTCAACATATTTATCCCATAAATATTTATTGAACATTTACCATGGAAGGGACGCATGCAAGAAATCTGGCAAAGAGAATGTCAGTTATTCCTTACAATAGCTATACTGATATTTAGTTGGCATTATTTTTTTTTACTTCATAAATGAAGCCTTGAAGGTCCAGGGAGATTAGTAGCTGACCCAAGGCCACAGAGTTTACTAAATAGTGGACATGGGATTCAATACTAGGGGGGATCTGGGGACAGAGCTTGTTAAGGTTTGTTAGGGATAAGGTTTATTTTTTCCTTAAGCTATAACAACATAATGCCAATATGATGGACTAGATCTTTGTTACCGTGGGAAAAAAGAAACAGAATCCTCTGTGAACTAAGGGTACCTGAAGTGGAAGAGGAATTAGGTCTCATGTTTACAGACTGAGAACATTGTTGAATTCTCACATGAGGGTATTCTTGAGTCTTGGGGATGGGAATGGTGATGGTGGTGATGACGATGATAATGCTGGTGCTGATGGTGGTGATGAAGATAATGCTGATAACTACCAACCATGGAATAGCTATTATATATCGGGTTCTGTATTAGGTATATTCATTCATGTAATACTTGCTGGACATCTTCTCTGTTTTAGGTACTGAGAATATAGAAGTAAGACATGAAAACAAGACTCCTCATGGAATTTACAATCTAATGAACAACAAGGATGTTAAATAAATAATTGAATATGTTATCCTAATCCTCAAAACAATCACATGAGGTTCAAATGATGACTGTAATAACAAAACTACTAGTATACTTCTATTTATGAGCACCTACTATGTGTCAGACATTCTCCTGGGGTGCTTTACAAAGTATGTTGTTCTACAGATAACATAATCTGAATGAGCATTAGTTTCCTCATAACAAATATGGGTTTATCCTATACCAAAGGCTTTATACCATATTCTCCTCTCTTAGGCTGAGCTCTGGCTTCATTTTCTATCTAGACCATCTGTTTACTTCTATCCTAGGTTTGGAGTCCAATATCCTGGGCTAGAATACAAAACAGCCTGGGTGCTTATTTTCTAGCAGCCACCAGGTCTCTGTGGGTGAGAATGCCTTCTTTTCCTTCTAGCCCACACAAAGGGAAGAATGGAATCCTAGCTGGACTATCGGCTATGAAGTGCCTCATGAGGGCTGTGTATAAACCAAGTGTCCTCATCTTCTTCATTCTAAAGAGCCCTGGATGAGATGTCACTTGCATTGGGGCTGGGCTTTCCTAGGGCTTGGAGCTAATTGGGCATGATCTTGGTCCTCTTTTGCATGAGTCAGTATTATCTCTGCTTCCCCGATTTCCCTATAAAAGCCAGTGATCCATTTATGTGCTAAGAATAATATCTAAAATTTGTGTACCTCCTTTCAGCTTACATACCACTTTCTTAGAGATTGTCTCAGTCGATCCCCACAAAAACTCTGTACAATATTTTATTTTACAGATGAAACTCAAATAGTCCTGTAGAAAGGCCCACATAGCGAGAAGCTGAGGCCTCCTGCCAACAGCCACAGGAATGATGCTGGAAGCAGCTCTTCCAGCTCTGGTCAAGTCTTCAGATGACTGCAGCCTGGATGACACCTTGACTGCAACTTCAGGAGCATCTCTGAGCCAGAAACACCCAACTAAGTCACTCCTGGATTTGTAACCCTCATCAGAGGTAATAATGCTTATTGTTGTAACAGCTAAACTTTGGGGTAACTTGTTAGGCAGCAATGGATAACTAATACAAATTTTAAGAGCATAGAAATTCATCTTTGGAATCAGATGGTTCAGGATTTGCATTCCAGTTTTGCTAGCTATTAGCTTTGTAACCTTGGGCAACCCATTCCATCTTTCTATGCCTCAATTTCCTTACCTGCAAAATGGAGATCATAATAGTACTTATGCCCTAGATCCCCCCACCCCAGAGTAAACGAAATGAAGCTCATTAAACACAGTGCTTGGCACACAGTAAGCAGCATTTGAAAGCTATAATTATTATTGCTATTATAATCTCTTGCACTCATTTGGCAAACATCTGAAATACTGATTCTTTTTAAAGTACCGACTATAAGCCTTGCTCAATTGGATTATGTAAAAAAAATATTTTTACGAGAAAGACATGCTCAGTCAGAGAACACAGGTGTTGCCTGCTATTGCCTGTGGTGCTGAAGCCCATGCCAGGATTAAAAAGTCCTAACCAACCAGCAGCAAAGTGAGCTTACTCTTTGTCCACAAAATGCTGAGCAGCATTTTGTAATGTAATTAAGATTACACTGAAGAATGAGTCCTCTATCCCACCATCATTCAATCACCTTTTCCTTTGCCAATGGGAGCTGAGAGCTTGGCTTCACCTTCCCCTATAAACAATCACCTGATCTCCAGCTATTAGTCCAATCTCTGGGATAGTATTCATTGGCTTTAGGGGCCAGGGTCTAACATTTCTCTTAAATCTGTCTTTTTATGATCTACACTGTTATCAAAAACTGTGTACTCATTTTCTGGGGAAAAAAAACACAACCATATTCTGATGTGAGAGTGATCAGACACTTTTTCCTACTTTCCATTCTTCATGTTTCCAAGTTTCTGTTCCTTTTGGCCCAATGGTTCTTCTGTCTCTGTGATCTGAGGGCAGGTTTGGAAGACGGCTCCCCTTGGAAACCATACTCTGTCTGCCGTCACCACCTTCAGAACAGGACTCGTTATGGAAACTCATCTCCCACACTGCACTCAAAGAGATGAATTACCCCTTCCCAAACTGGCACCTCTGCCTTTTTTTTGAGAAGAAGCCTATTGGCTTGCTTTTTAGCCCAAAATGATAGGTCAATTCAGACTAACTAAAAACCTATGTTCAATATGACTCTTTCATCAGGTGGTGAATGACTCTCTCATGGAGAAGATGAGTGTACTTTCTTGGAAACAATTCTGATATCTTAATAAGCCCCATGGGGATACTGCTGGAAGACAAGGAACTTGATTGTTGATGTTGGCTTGGCCATCAATTAGCTACGTGAACTTGGGCAGGTCATACTACATCTTTCTGAGTCAAATAAGTTTCTTCATCTATATAATGGGGAGAATAAAATCTGCTTCAGCTAGTTTTCTTTTTTTATAAAGATCGCATGAGATGATATCAACAAAAGCACTCTGAAAATAATAATTTTAAGGACCTTCAATTTATGTAAACAATTCCAGTTGTAATAAGAAACTCTATAAATCAAGTTTAACCAGCACATTCCCCCAACACAAAATAAAACAATGTCATATGAAATATATGCACCATAAGTGTAAATAAAACTGTATAGACAAAAAATATTAAGAATTTATGTTTGGAATAATAATAGAAAGTAAGTTAGCGCAAAAAGCCAGATTGTCAAAATAGGTACTGTCAAAAACCTCAAAGTCTGAATTATCTTGAATCTTCAAGAAAATAAATAAACAAACATATAAACAGGAGGCAGGAAACCTCTTACCTGAAGTAATCTAAAGGTCTGAACAGGGTCATTTTAGAATGGGGAAACCTCACTGGCTAAGAAGTATCTGGAGCTATGGCCACACTCCCTGATTATCAGAAAATGCAAGTTAAAACAGCCAGATATCACTTTATATCCATCAGACTGGCCAAAATTAGAAATCTGGATAATACCATGCTCTCCAAGAAAATACACACTGGTTCACCCTTATGCACTGGATTATGACAGCACTTAGTAAAATTAGACACGAAGGTGTCCTATTACCCTGGCATCTCCATCCTCGGTCTAGAGCACATAAATTCTTCTCAGGTCTTTGTATGAGGCAGCCCAAGTGTATGTGACTAAGACAATAGTTAAGTAAAATGGGATGGAATGCAAAGCGACAATTAGAACCATGGACTAGCTATAAACACTAGCTATAAACTAGCTATAATCATCTAGCCATATAGATGATTTCAAAACAGTGTTGAGTGAAAAAGAAGAAACTGAGGTCTATAACACAATATTATTTGTATGAATTACAAATACACCCACACTCAGAACAACAGTATATATTAATGGCATATCAAACCCACTGGAATGTTTGCTTAAGTGGGTGGAGATTGGAAATAAAATTGGAAAAAAAAAAAAGAGAGGAAAAATCCACAAGAGTCCTTAAAAGAGCTGCAAAAATTATGTTCCAGAAACCAAGTAGTACAGCTAACTAAACCTCATGCACCTCAGGTCTAAAAAGAAAGCCTGCATGTAGTATATGATTTCATTTTTGTAAAAAACTATATGCCCAGATATATATATATATATATATATATATATATATATATATATATATATATATATATATATCCATCTGAAAGAGGAAAAGCATTTGCAATGAAATACTAATGGTGATTATTTCTGGGTGCTGGAATTGGATGTAACTCTTATTTTCTTATTTTGCTTATTTGTATATTCTAAGACTTTCTACAATGGACCTACATTCCTTTTGTACAAAGGAAAACAACTTTGATTAAAAATCCTAAACATCTGTGTTATGTTTTTCTGTTTTAGTAACCTGTACACATACCCATGGTGTAAAGCACTGAATACTTGTGTCCCTGAAAAATGACTTAAAGTTCTTTTTCTCGGGTGTTCTGATGAAAATGGAGAGGTGTGAAACTTAAAGAGCTGAGCCTTTTGCAGTTGTATTTACCAAACGAAACTACCTATTCTGCATGAAGACAGAGAAAATGGCTCAGAGGGGCAATGATTTTTTTTTTTGTTGGCTCCCCTAAGAAACTCAAGAGTGTATGAGTAAAAATGTCTCCAAGAGCTGCTAGACCTCCCCTCCACCCTGTTAAAAATCCACTGGCCAGGAACACTTACAATTTCTGCCCTTCTCCCATTCAGGTGTCAAATAATGTCACTTGCTTTGTTTTGCAATCATTGGGATTTTGGAACCTTTGTAGTCCTGTCTATGGGGTGGTCCTTTTTGACCATTTTTGCAGGGGAAAAAAAGACATTCACATTTATATATGAGATGCATGTGTTATTAATAATGATTATTGTAATAGCTGACATTAGAATTCTTCTGAGGGAGGGAACTATTTTTGTGCAATAACATTTTTTCATGAGCTCTACAGGGTGGAAGGAGATTAGTAGTCAAAAGCCAAAAAAGATGATGACAAAATGTCCTGGATGAGATAGTGAGAAGAATTTCATTTTGTTCCCAAAAGGAAAGTGGGGTAAACATCGGAGAAGGGGAGGGAAGAGAATATAAAGAGAGGGACCAAGGGGAAGTATAAAGGTCTGAAGGAAGAACCAGAGAATAGCCCTGTGTGGGGTTTTATCCACAGTGACGTCAAAAGAGAAATCTGAAGTTGTCTGAGGCCTATAAAGAACTTCTCTTCCCCGTGACGCATTTCCAGTATGGATTGGTTTATTTTCAGGAACAGGAGAGGAGGCTGGGTTTTCTATTGTGGAGACAAGAGTCAGAGAAACCCTGAGGACACCTGTGCCACCTTGGAATGCACAGCAATTCTGCCTCCCCACTCATCCTATCTCATGCTTCGGAGTGACCAGCTGGCAAGCTGCTTATGTTCCACTTCACTAGGAGAACAAAACCAGGGCATGCCAAAATGCGCAGGCAACTGCCGTTTTGAGAACCCGGACGAGTTATCAGAGATTGCTATGCAGTCTTCAGCTCCTGTGCTTAGATGCTGTGAGGCCAGGAAAGCTTCTCTCGTGAGTTTCTTCAACAGCCTGGATCACTGGAAGACTGAAATTATGGAACTAAAAAGAGTAGGCATTCCAGTAATGGAGGGAAGTCACAGCAACGGACCGTGTACTGTCCTGGCCATATTACACAGCTCAGTTTATTTAACCCTATTATAATCCTGGGACATGAGTATTATTAGCCTGATTGTACACAGGAGGGGGCTGAACGGAGAGAGATTAAATCATTTGCTCAACATTTCATAGAGTTAAGAAGTGACGGTCCCAAAGTTTGACCCAGACCTGTCTGCAAAGTCTGGTCTCTTTCTACTCTGTTATACTCTTTCTTTTGAAGAAACAATAAAAAGATATATAGCAGCTGCCTTCAAGGAATATTTAATTTAAAAAGGGCGGACTGAAAAACCGTTATCTTGATATTTACATCATTTCTGGTGATATGTTCAGACATATGTTCGGACATATGTTTGGAATCTTCAACTTGTAAGGAAAGCCTTGGAGGGCCTCTATACAAGATTTTTCTCAGACTAAGGTGGCCACGGGTGGGGTTTAAGGGTAAATTTTTATTGTGAAAAGGTAACTCATGATGAGGAAAATGAAAATCCACTTTTAGCAGAATTCATATAGTGGAAGGGGACATCCAGCATGGAGGTGGGGCTGCAGAGCTAACGTGGAAAGCATGGGCAACAGTGGGCATGAACACAGGTGTGTTCTTCAGTTCCAAGCATGCTCAACTCCCTTCAGCTAAGCAAATATGTGTTGATGATCTAGACTGCATGTATTAAGCACTGTGTTACATACCAGAAACCCAAAGATCTATATGGCAGGAGGTGCATGACCATGAAGAGCCTGGTTTAATTGGAAAGTATAGTTGGTGGCCCCCGAAGTATTTTTTATCCCTTCTCCCCTCCTACAAGGACCTAATCTTTTCAGCTGCGGAATCTCAGCCCATCATCATACTGCCATCTCTTCTGCACTCATGGTTGGTTTAGGGATAGGCACTGAATAAGTCTTTTACTGATTCAGTTAGTAAAAACTCAGTTTTTGTCTGCTGGCGAGAAGAGAAATTATTTCTTCCAATTTAGATCTTAATGAGAAAATTTGTGCTAAGAGCTGTCGTGATACCATGAGAGACTAGTGTGATGGTAAAGCCAGGAAGAGAGGATCAAAAGAAACACACACAAAAAAAGAATAAAGCCCAAGGATCCTAGGAACCTCTGGCACAAACTGTACCTGAAGCCTGGTACCTCTTTTCATTTATGTGAACCAATCTATTCCAGTTTGTGCTGGATTTTCTGTAACATGTGGTAAAATCATCATCATTTAAGGAGATATAAAAATAGATCATTCCAATGGTGAGTGCCATTTATAATAAATATATGAACAGAGTGATCGGAGGGTCTAGAGGAGAGGCAGTGATCTTGATTTTGGAATTCAGGTAACGGTTTCTAAGGAAGTGATGATTTAATGGAGCTTCGAAGGAAGTCAGATGAGGAAGGAGTTTCAGGCAGAGCAAACAGCATGAGAACAGGCACAAAGGCATGAACTATATGATATCTGTGAAGAAATTCAAAGAGTTTGGTATCAATAAAGATAAGAAAGTGCAAAGCTTGGCTGGCTGGCAATGTGGCTGGAAAGACACTGGGTTTCACTCAATAGGTAAAAAGTAGACTTGGTTTATGGCTGTAAAATGGAGGACACAATTAAAAGAGGAAAGAATCTCATTTAGGAAGATTAATTAATTCACACTTGCTCATTATGCCGAATGGTGCTAGGCGCTCACGTGCAATGAATGATAAGGAGAATGAACATGGTCCCTGCCTTTGAGGAGCTTCCTGTTGGTTGAGATTACTGCAGAAGTTCAGGTAAGAGATGGTAAGAGGCAGAATGAGACAGTGTCTTTGGAACTAGATGGTAGGGGCATTTCACCAGCAGAAGACATGAAATTTATATACCACAGAAATGGTGCTTTCCTCACCTTAAATAGAGCCTAAGTCCAAATGATCAATTGTTTTTGTACACTGAAAGCTACCATCCCACTGCGGCTCATAATACAGGAACCACATGGTGTGATTCCCACAGTGAAAATCCCCACCTTTATTATTATTCCACATGGAACCCTGTTCTTACTCTTGGCTACTCTTGGATGAGCATTGGCTCCGACTATGGAGAGACAAAAGGGCTGTTAGCTCAGGGTCAGACTTGTGGCCAACGTCAATGAATTGGTGGCGACTATGTGAAAAATCGGGCTGAGAAGAACGTCAAGATTGCTTGGCTTGACTTCTGATGTCTGCCATGGGCATGAGGCGGATCTGATGCCAATAATGACAGGACATTTGCTAACCTGGTCTTAGCCCACCGTTTGTTTTGGCCACTGTCTGATAAAATGGTCAGTGAGTAGGTGACTTTATTTTTTTAAATAAGAGAAGATGTACACCCTCTTCTGAAAACATAAGTGCAACAAATGGAAGCCAATTAAAATATGATCAGTGCTATCTGACAAAAAGCCCCAGAAAGCTTTCTTATTAAAATAGTCTTTTAACTTCTCCTCATACACTTATCCTTAAAATACTCAACTCACTAAAACAAATCCATTTTAAGATAAATACAGCTGTGAGCACCTCTTTATTCATGAGAATCTGTTCAAGCTCAAGGACCATCCTCTGAATGGAACTGTTTGTACTGTTGAAATACTACTTGAACCGACAATTATTTCATTTTCTTCAATAAAAAGGAATATACAGTATATATGTATGTGTATATGTGCACTATATATGTGTGCATTGTGTGTGTGTGTGTATAAAATTTTCTTCAGTTGCAACCTCTGTCCTCAAATTATTTTAGATATATATCCCATACAACAGCATCTTCTAAAGATTCTTTATTTTAGAAAACAAGAGAGTTCTAATGACAAGTAGCTTCTCATTAATTAAAGACATGTGGTAACCCCAGAATTTTTGTGTATTGTCTGTAAGATAACAGTGTCCCTTTGCCTTTGTTTTAAGCACCAGTTACAGTTCCTAAAATGACCTCAGATAAAATGTAAACTTCAAATAGAATTATTTTTCAATTACTCTGTGAACTTCTGATGGAGTTATAGGTGGGAGGTGTCAGAGTGCCATTGGCTGGATCACTAGTTGGGTGACACAGAGCACGCAGTGGCCTCTAAGTAAACACAGGTGATTCCACACTCTAGGTTGTGGGATAGGGGCTCGATAAGAGGCTGGAGGATAAACTGAGAAAAGCTACCCCTGTATCTTAACTCAGGCTGAGCTTCTGGCCTTTGGGACAAGGAGGGACAGCCAGTCAGTCTGACTAAAAATTTCCCTGATCACAGAAGGAGAGGCGTCTACGTGGGTAGGCAGAGCATGGCACAGTGCCAGCATGTCATTTAATTGTCTGATCCCTGTTTTGTGTAGGAGGCCAAAGGAAGGTGGAAATAGCAGAGAGTTAGAGCAATCTGTGTTTGAATCCTGGCCCACTGAATACCAGCTCACCACCTTAAACTAGTTATTTAAACTCTTTGAGCCTCACTTTCCTAATATTTAGAATGGAAAAAATAAGAGGGCTACATAAAGATGAAATAGAATATTTTCTATCAAGTACCTGAAACAGTACTTGGCATGCAGTGGGCTCTCAATAAATGTGAACAACCGAAACTCGTTCAGTTTGATGATTACCCCCAAAGAGCCCACCATTCAAAGTATGACATGCCGGGCAGGAAAACCATTGAGATCGAAAGTTCATCCGTAAACTGCGTTTCCCACAAAGCTGTGAAAACACACCAGGCACTGGGCTAAGACCTGCAAGTAGACGGGGCTGGTCTCCAAAGGCCTATGATATTTACTTGTAACATTTCCCATGAGCCAAGTCTTGATTTAAGTACTTTGCGCTCAATCCTCACAATCCTATTACCATGATCGCCATTTAAAAATGCATAAAATTTAGCATGCACAGAGAGTAGGTAACTTGTCTGAGGTTGCAGGACTTAGCTTTGAGGCAATGCTACCTCATATTACAGTTGCCACTTAGATATATGCATAGGGTTTGAGTCAATGAGACACAGGATGGAGTGGTCAGGTGATGCTGGATAAGTGTCAGCAATCAGGAAATGCTTCATGGGGGAAGTAATCTGGGATTGTTCTTCAAAATCTTTGAGTTTGGCCTTAAAATTATACATTATTTGTGGGTAAGGAATCTGGGCAGCACAAAGGGGTACCAGATGGTTCCCTGCTGCTGCAATTGGGGTATCAAAGTCAGCACTTTGGTTATGAATAAGGTGATTATCTGAAATGAGCTGGCAGAGCTAATCCCACACCCGAAGGTCTCCTGTCTGTCTAATGTATGCTGGATCTTTTTACAGTCCCACCTTCTCTGTGAGCACCGAAAAACTTCTGCTTTTTGGTTACCCTTGCTTTGGATGTTCTATCCCCAACTACTTTCTCAGAATGGAAATTTAATCTTCGAAACTGTTCTGCACTGCTGGACCCAGAATTAAAAGCAAGCACCTTCAATGGTGAAATTAAATTTATTTGAAATTCCTGTACATGTATAAAATTGGATCCAGCATCCATTAGGTGTGCAAGCTCACACAAAATGCTTTTCGCTAGAGTTTGTACCTAATACCTAATTTGTAGCTGAAAGGTAGTGACCTCAAAGACCTTGTCACCTACCGATCCAGAACAAGGTGTTCATATTAGGGTGTCATTTTCCATTAGAGCTTCTCCCCCAGTGTGCAGTGGCATCGTCAGCTGAAGAGTCTTCCCTGGGGAACTAAATATTCGGTTGAATGAATTTTCATTAAAAAAAAAAGAGAGAGAGAGAGAGAGATACCCAAGGGAAAAGACACTTCATTATAAATATCTATATTTCACTGTACATTCTCCTTTCTGAAGCTTCCTGCTTAGGCTCCGCCTGGGTGCCACAGAGGGCAGAACCCGAGGTTTGCAATGCCTGGACTTTGGCTTTAAGAAGGTGATAAATGAAATGAGATTTGTTCTGCAGTGTGTTTTCTTCCTTACGTTCATTTAGGACAGTTATGAACCTAATAATAAATGGAGATGGGGAATATGACGAGAATGGGACTGGGTCAGAGTGCTGGCCCCTGGGCCATTTCTGCTGATCCCTAGAGGACGAGAAAGGAGACGGGGTGCTCATGCACAGAGGGGCTCTGTCACATGTGATCTGTTCTCATTCCCTTCTGTTGCAGATAATGTCTCCCTTTACAATCCTCCGAGGCTAGGTGTCTTGTCCGAGGTCCTGCAGCTTGCTACTGGCAGAGCTAGCAGAACCTTGCCATTTTTCTCTGGCCTGGATGGCAGATGAGCGGTCCTCTCTTCTCCCAGCCCCTCTTCTTTGCTGGCTTTATTTGCTTTTCTTCTCTCTTCCTTTCCTCATTTCTCTTTTTCTTTCCTCTCTCATTTTCTCATTTGTTCTCTCTTTTCCTTCACTTTTCCACTCTCTTTTTTCTGTCTTCCTCCCTCTGCCACATTTGTTCCCTCTCTCCACTTCATCCTGTTCTCTCTTCCTTTCATTACCAAATATTGTCTATTACGGGCGAGTGGTTACAGTCTGCACTGGAAACACACTGGTGGCCCAAGCATTCCTATCTCTGAATGAAGCTAGAATCTGAGCTGAGCCATCAGAGACATAAGGCAAGCCCCACCTTCTCATCTCTAGGATGCTGGCTGCTCTGCTAGTCTCTGCAGCAGTCCCAGGCCTGTGGGAATTCCTGTGAAATGTGACAATGGAGTAGAGTGTGGTAGCATCACAGAGAGAGACCCCATGGAGAAGCTGGGCACAGGTACCTCATAGACAGCATTGAGGCGGGAGAGCTGGCAGCCCACCAGCGATGAGGAGAGCTCCCTGGCCAATGTAGCTGCTTTTGTGAGAGATGAGACACTGTACGGATATTTCTTTGTGAATCAACTACTAATAATACATAACCAAACATATCCAATTTTTGTGCTTGCCAAAACTAAGTAGAGTTGGGTTGGTATTTTTTGGGAAGCCTGTGGAAGGCAGTGTAGTACTCTCAGCTCACCCTCTTTATAAATGTACAATCTCAGGTAAGGCAGATGTGATGGTTAATTTTATGTGAAAACTTGACTGGGCCACAGGGTGACCAGATGTTTGCTTAAACATTATTCTGAGTATGTCTGTGGGGGTGTTTCTGGATGAGAGTAACACTTAAGTCTATAGACTGAGCATAGCAGATTGTCCTCTGTAATGTGGGTGGGCCTCGTTTAATCAGTTGAAGGCCTGCATAAAAAAAAAGCCTAACTGAGAAAGCTCTCTTTTTATTTATCTCACTATTTCTCCCTTCACCCTACCAAGTTTAGTCCTGTTTCTTTGCAGAAACTAGACAAACGCATCATGTTTCAAGTTCTGAGTTCAAAACTCATTTTTCTCAATGCCAAACTGGGAATAGTGGCAAGATATATTTTGCACTATTTCTGTGCAAATGGTTAAATAAATGATCTATATTAAACCATCATAAACCATAATGTTCTATATTATTATTTTAAAATAGAATGTCATTTTTTTGTATGTCTGAGGATATTCTGTATGTTCTTTGGATCTCATGGCCTAGAGTACATTGCCTAGTAAATAACAGGTCCTCGATTTGTCTTTGGCATCATTGCCAGGGACAGTAGGTATTCTGTGAAGTTTATGTTCCTCATGTTGCTGATGCTGAGATGAGGACACGAAGCAGTGATGCGTTCTCCGTGCCACACATAACCTCAGATGTTTAGCAGGCATTCAGTTAGTTAAATAAACAAGGACTAACCCACGAATCCATTTGTCAACTAACTGAGGCCAGGCCCCAGAAAAGGAAGATAATCTGACCAACGGGTATAACACAGATAGTCAGCAGAGAGGTGATTTATGTGAAACCCAAACCCACTTACTCTTACTTCCAAAATATTTATCGAGTACCAGCTATGCACCAAGAAGAAAAAGCTCCACGTGGGAAGTATGACCCTAAGGCTTTCAGATTATAACTACACCTTCTGTTAAAAAGTTATTACACTTTAATCTTATCGAAAGGTTCTATCTCATCCAAGAAAATGATCTCAAACAGTTCTTAGAAGTAGGTAAATGTTAAATGATAATGACAACCACCACCATAACAATAAGAATGCTTAAACCATAGTCTCCTGCGAGTAAAATAGATTCTATCTCTGGGAAAACTGGTCCCATCTGTTGCAGACAAAAGATGAAAGATGTAGAAGACAGTGGTGGGAATGGGGGCCAGAAGCCACTCATTTTAGAACATAACTTTTGAAAAATCATTTTAGAGTCAGTCCCCTATATATCAGGCATTAGGTTGCAGTGAATGTTCCACCCTGAGGTCCTTCAGGACAGGTTGACAGGATGGTGAAGAACAGTTGCAAAAGTGGCAGTGATGTAACACTCAATCTTCCCAACAGCCCTTATCAGTGCTGTAGCCTTCTTGTTGGAAACAAGAAATTTCCAGAGATTATGATTCATGCCACATGGAAAGAGACAGTGAGCTATGTTGGAAGGGATTTAAGTAATATCCCCTATGTGGTCATCCATCTTTTGCCACACCAGGCCCTTTGGAGACAATAATTAATAACATGTATCTAAATTGTTTCCATTTCCTCTGTCCTGGGGTCCTTACTCCTTCTTTCCCTCACCGTATCTTCCAATGACAAATGAGTCACAAGAGTCACTCTGCTTCCTACATAATCACATCACATGACAGTGCCGGCTGCAAGGCCATGCTGTTCCTCAAACTTTCCACCACACAGCTTGCAACTTGTCTACCTAATTTCCTTGTCTGGTGTTTTTTCATCCTTCTGTGGCCACTCTCATAATCTGAGATCCACCCTTCGTTCTTTTCCCAGTTTGGTTTCAGTGGTTGTGATGGACCATTCTCTTGTTAATTTCTCATCTCTCTCACAAATCAGTGTCTTCTGATTGAGGGTCTATAGATCAGGTGTTTCTACTCCTTCCCTCTGTTTTCCCATATTTCTTCTCCAATCCTTTTCTCAAATGTCCTCTCAATCCTAATTATCATTATGTGTCTCAATTTTGTTAAGTTGATGCCTTCAGAATCTTGACACCTGCACAAACTTTAAATTAATATGCTCACAGGATCACCTTCAAATTGATTGCATAAGCTGTATCACTGATGAAACCAATACAGATCGGAGAAAATAGACTACAGAAGGAGAGAAAACCAAATACACCTAAATCTGAAAACAACCTTCTCCTTTATTTCTTATCTTCCTAAGAAATAGAATTTGTGCTCCATTCCCATTATAGAAAAAAAAAAATTTAGAGTAAAACAAATAAATAAAATGAAATCACCCCAGATCCTATCTTTTGGAGACAATTATTTTTAACATTTTAGTATCTATTGTTCTGGGTGTAGTGGACACAGTATACATCAAATAAATAACCACTATATATACACAGTATACATCAAATAAATAACCATGTAAATGTACTCATTTACTCATTACTATAGAACTTATTTTTTATAACTAGTATAAACATATGTAGTTAGCCTACAAGTTACAAATGGGTTATGTTTTAACAACTACTTTTCACATTTGCTATAAGAAAACATTTCCTCATTGATGTAATACTATTCATGGTGCTTGGTTTCCCAGGCTAGACCTAAAATATGAATTAACTTATGAAGTATAAGAAAAATTTTATCTGGTATAAAATGGATGAAAGCAGGAAATCTGTTTTCCAATCTTAGTTTGCCATTCCCAAATAAAGCCCTGTTACAGATCAAGTTTCAGTCCACAGTATTCAAGAATAATAAGGAAGAAGCCCCTATTGTCTCACCTTTAAAATAAAGTTAATAATTATTATCTCAAAAGCTTCTCTTAAATCACATATACAAAAACAGCTGGGACCTAGCTAGGACTCAATAAATATTTACAAAATGGGCAGCAGGATCACCTTAACATTTCTGCATTGGAGATTTGTCTTTAGCCACGGAACCCACTGTTGAACGAGTCTTTTAGGATACTGTGCGTTCAAGCAGATTGCAAGAATTCAATCCAGAATTTCACAACTGCACTACACCAATGTCGTCTAACTCCTTCTCATCATTCATTTCCTAACTGGTTACTAATCCTTAATCCTGCCTGAGCTGAACTCATCTCATACCAGCCTACTGTTTGCTCATGCTCCAGACACAATGGCCTCAAGAAACTGCTGCAGATCTCATGTAATCATCTCATTAGAAAATACCCGTTGGTCATTTAGAATCATTGACTGCTGCTTTTTGTTATAAATGGAGATGCAACAAAAGCTAAGTACCCATCAAGTTCCAGAGTCACTCCATGTAATAACTGCTCTGTTCTGGGGAGACTAAATGCCAGAGGAGTGGTATCTTTCACCCACAGTAGCCCATGATTTGATCAGGCACTTTTGCCGGAAATATTGTCAGAAGTCACCATAATAAAAAGCACCATTAACCCAGCCCAATTAACCAGTGACCTATCTGAAATGTCAAGACTGCCGAATCCAAGAGACACAAATATCTTTCCTGACTAATGTTGGCTTTTTGAAAATACAAATAGAAGGTTATTATGATCTAAGAATTTCTTTATCTTTCAAGGACTGGCTATTTTCTTGACTTTGACCAGGTCATATGGCTTTTCAAAAGAACTCTTCACAGAAATGACCAAATCTGCAAGTATTAGTCACAGCATTTGGGGGTTTATTTGGTTGAGGGGACAGACAAGGGTTACCAAGAATTCTGGGCCAAGACTTTCTGGTGATCTCAGGTTCAATGTTTTCAGGTGGAAACTGGTCAGTCTTAGCCTCCTTTCTCAAGGGCCTGGCTGGTTCAGAATCACCATCTGGAAACCTGGCACCCATGGGGGCTATTAAGACCAGTCATGACGTTGAGAAAATGCAAGTCGAATGTCATCCTTCTCCCAGCGTTCAGAGTCCTACTGGACACTGATCCCTTTTTCATTATGTACAGAGCCATTTTTTAAATGAAACAATTTCCTCTGACCTTATATACCATTCAGGTAAGAGTTCCCATGTAGGTTTCTTTATTCTGGCATGAGGGATTATTCCTTCTACAGCAGACAGAAACAGCCTAACAACCTGGACAAGCAAGCTGTTGGAGATACCTAAGATTCCATCCGCTGGTGTCAGGCGGACACTCCACCTTTCTTCCTGTCCAATGAAAAACACAAACATTTGCTGTGGAGGAAATAGAAGGAGGCGAATTTGTCCTGTGGGCTGAAATTTGCTGGGCCGCCCCCCAATCTGTGAATTTAGAAGAGAACTGCAGCAGAACAGGAAATAGGGTTATGTTTAATCATTTTATCCCCACCTTTTGGGGACTATTCCAGTTCTCTTTTTATCTGTCACTTGAAGACTAGTCTATATTTTCATTACAAAGCACTTTCCACATCTGGATTTTTAAAGTCCTTATCTTTGGTTTGCCACACCTTCTGTGAGTATTTTTTTATCCTGATATTTGGGAAATGAAGTTATATTCTTATTATTCATTCATGTATTTCCTCCCACAAACATTATCTGAGCCTACTGTGTGCCCTGTACCATGCCATTATATTATAATGGTACTAATACATTAGATTTATTTTACTTAAAATCTTGAAGACCATCTTATTGGCTTCCATTGTATCAGGCTCTGTACAGCCTCACAGGTGATATAAATGACATATTAGCCCCTCATATAATTTTCAAATGGAAGCAGGAGGGAGGAGGGCAGTGAGAAAATAAAAAACTAATTGTTCTCTGCAATGTTTGTACCCAATTGGTAGGAATGCTTTGAACTATCATCAGATTTTTTATTCCTGTCTTATTTCATCCTAAATCAAGGATGTGGGAAAGTTGATGTAACATCATACAGTCATATTAATAATCATGATAACACCACATGGCTCAAATAAACCAAGTCCATCTGCCAGGCTCCCGCACACCCGGGCCCAAACTCAGCGACTGTTAATTCTCATTTTAGATGCATTCTATGAAAACTGGCTTACCGCTTTTTAAATCCTCAGCAGATTAGAAATAGCAAATTTGTACACTTTGATGCTTACAGGAAAATGACAGCTGTCAGCCTCACAGGGAGAGAGGGAGAAAAGATAAAAAGCATGAAATGCAGACACAAGGTCTACAAAAATACAACAGACTGGAGATGCAGGCAAATAATTCTAACATATTTTAACGATGTTATGATGGTTACAACCAGTATTCTAGTATAGCAACTGGGGAGCTCAGGTTTAACAGGCTGGGATGTGACCAACATATTTTAGAGAGGTTTTCATATAGAATGGTAAAGACTGAAAAAGAAGGTTTAATGCAGTGATTCCCAATCAGGAAACGATTTTGCTTTCTAAGGGACATCTGGCAAAACTGGAGACATTTTTGGTTGTCAGAATTGGTAACAGGGGTGGTGGGGAGTGCCAGTGGCCTATAGGTAGAGGCCAGGAATACTGCAAAACATTCTGCGATGCACAGGACAGCCCCCTGCAACATCAAAATATTCTGGCCCCAAACATGCACAGTGCTAAGACTGAGAAACTCTGGCATAATGGAACATGACTTAATTATTGGAAAAAGTCACTTATAAGGCTCATCTTAATTGCTGCGAATGCAGGAGAAGGAGCCAACATTGCGTCTTATCCATTAAGTTCTTTATACCTGTCAAGGCACCTTTGATCTTCACAATCATCTTACTAGATAGCCGAGGGAGTGAGCACAATTTCCACTTTAGAGAGAGGAAAGCTGAGAAACAGAAGGCTAAAAGATGTTTCCAGTTATGAACAGAGGTCCTGACCCCTCAGCTCCTGCTTGTTCCACAGAACCACTGTTCTTGAGATCTACTTATTTCTAGAACAAAAAAGAGGAATCAAAACAGTGCCACTTGCTAATATATTTTTACTTTTAATAAGTTAAAAGTAAAAAGTCTACTTTTAATAAATTAACAAAGCCATGGGACTTAGGTTTGCACACAATTCTTTTGTTCACTTGTTCCTTGACTTTCCTATTGAGCTATTGAGCATTGCACACATCCCAAGCAGTATCTTACTGGTAAACAAAACAGACATCTCTTCTCACAAAGCTTGTGGGTCAAAAGTATCTTATACTTTCTTATGAAACATGTTGTGGTGTCTCTGGATAACATTCTCCAACAATTCAAAGAAAGCCTCATAAAATCCCCGCATCCCACATACCTTATCACCGTGGTCATACTGATGATTTCCAAACAAGCTCTGTGTATTTGTGTGATGTATATATGTCTTTTCCTCTGCCCCTTATGATGTTCCACCTTCTTCAAAGCCCTGTCATCCAGCAAACTCATTCTTTTTTTGAGGTCCAGAATAGATAATCCCTGATACTGGAGCTGGTAGCTTTCTTATCTGTGCTCTCATATTATTTTCTAAATATCAGTATAATGTTAGTTACTATGGGTATTAATATTTACCGACTGCGTGTCCGTATCCTACTACTAGACTGAATATCTTCAGAGAGGCCACAGTTGTGTTGGACTCTTCCCCTTGACATCTCCAGCTCCTTCTCCATTCTGCTTTGTGCCCTGGAGGCTGACCTCTGTGAAATGCACCAATAGCTTCCAGGAGGGATTTGCCAATGGGCAGCACCAGCAGGAGTTTCTGAAGGCAGGATAGGGGTGCCCTTGGAGCTTACCCTCTTTGGCTCTCTCTCTGGCGGGCCATCCTGAATTGGCTGTAGATCACTGCGTGAGGCCCAAGGCTTAACCTCCCAGAGGTGACCTACTCACTGTAGTTTCTCCCCAGGTTCCAGGACTCACTCCTTATCCTTGCTCATTTGGGCCAATGAACGGTAATGGCCTCCCTGTGTCATGATGCCCTGGAGACTGTGCCATCCCTTATGACTTTATCTAAGCCTAGTCCACACATTTGCAATTAGCCTCCTTTTGAAACTCTCCTTATATTACAGAATTTAACTGAACTGTTCCTCTCCTTTCACAACAGTCTTACTCATTTTAGTACCCCATGTCTAACAATATACCTGGCTCAAAGAAGATGTTCAATAAATGTTTGCTAAAAGTGTAAATGAATGAATACAGATGTTACAAAAAAAATTTTACTTTCAGAATTTTTCATGTGAAAAAAGCTGCTCTCATCAAAGGCTTTGATTTTCTCAGAAGCAGTGAATTATTTTTTTTGAACTCAACTAGACACAGTACCACTTATTAGCATTGCTGCTCTTTGTCACTTTCGACTTTACAGAAAACAGAAACAGGGTGACGTCTGTACTTTCCCTAGAGCATGCAACCATTCTTCTCCTGAATTCTCATTACTAAACCAGAACACAAAACAAAATCAAAGCATGGAACTTCTGTCCGAATCAAGCCCTGGCCAGAAAACTTTCACCTCTGAGGATATATATAACGACAATTGGGTAGAAAAGAATGGAAAAAAGAAAAAATTCTATTAGCCTCTCAACATTTCAGCAAAAGTTGTCACCCAAAATGGATATGACACATTAAATGAGCACCAGTCTCAAAGACCTTCTTCTGGAGCCTCTGGTAGCTGTGTTTTCTGATTTAGCAAATGCCTGCTGTTAATGTGAAAACTGATTTCAACTTAATTTGGAACCAAGAAAACACATTTTTTTTGGTGCTATTACTGTCCTTGGTTAGCACTTTCCCATGCTGCTAGTTG
Organism: Macroglossus sobrinus; assembly: GCA_004027375.1. Classification (NCBI taxonomy): domain Eukaryota; kingdom Metazoa; phylum Chordata; class Mammalia; order Chiroptera; family Pteropodidae; genus Macroglossus; species Macroglossus sobrinus. The sequence continues at coordinate 316,954 of PVKZ01001167.1, forward strand.
AGTTGTAGAGTTGATAGCAATTATAGCTTTTGGTCATTTATAAAGTTTTTACACTAGGTGACAGGTCACATGCTGGACACTTTTCAAAGGTTCTTCATGACAATACTCTAAGGTAGCTGTTGTCCTGCCATTCTACAGAGGGCAAAGGTGAGCCTCAGGAGGCTACCTGCAGAGGTGGGATTCGAATCCGAGAATGCTGACTCGGAAGCCAGAGGCTGGAAATCACCTGTCTATGATTACGAGCTGCTCACACCTAGTATCAAAGACAGAGGTATAGATATAGCGGAACTTTTGAATTTTCAATTCACTTTATACCGTTTTTTTTTTTTTTTTTTTTTTTTTTTTTTTTTTTGGTGTGGAAGTGTTTGACTTTCAGGCTGGCCAGGGACACAGAGTCACTTATTTCTGAGAGTGGGTTTCAAACAATGCCAAAAAAAAAAGGCAAAGAGAAAAAGGATTGAGAAGAAAAACAACTTCACAAATTTTCAAAGGCAAAGTGGTTTCTACCTGGTAAGAAAACACCATTTTCACTCCTGTTAATAGTCTAAGAAATTCCCCTACTTAGAAAGAGAAAGCTCGAGGCTCATGCTAACTTGACTGTCTCTTTAAATGTTACCCAGCACCTATGTGTTACAAAGAGACTACAATGCAGAGCAGATGGAATGGCATAAAGCAGATGCAGATTTGAAGTCTAAATAGAGAGGAACAATTCTTCAGTTAACAACAAAAGAATGGCGGCACAGATGACATGGAAAGAAGCCGTTCATGCTGGAGAGAAGTTACTGGGAAATGCGCACATTATCACAAGTAAACAGAGCAAAAAGATGATTTCTTGGCATCTGAAATGGCATTCTCTTGTGTCTTCCTGGGGTACAAAATAGGCTTCCGTATGATACTCAGGAGGAGAGCTAAAGGAAATCTGAAGGCTTTAAGCCTATGCATGGGTAGGTAATAATGGCTGGAAACAACCGCCCCAGGATTCCAATGGACTTCTGGCATAGAGTTCAGCTATTAGGAGCATTTTCTATACCAGGGGGAGGCATCCAAATAATCTTAACCAAAGATGAGATGAAGGAGAGATGCTATTGTTCCTGGCAAGTTTTTAACTTACTTCTATTTTAATAATTAAACAACTTTAATTTTGTAGACTTTTCTGAACACATACAAAAGCAGCAGTACCACATTACCCTCCACATTACCACATTACCCCCACCCAGTTCCGATAACCATCAAGCCTGCCCCTCCTGTTTCATCTTATTCCCCCTCCATTATTTTTCTAGGTATTGTAAGGCAGCCTTGATAAAGTGCTTTTTCTTAGTGTCCTTGTTTTCGTAAAATGTGCCTACTTTCTATGGTTGATGCTGGGAAGAAAAGCTGCAAAGTGTTAAGATCGCTTTAATTCTCATGTAGGGACACATAAAAACAATGGCAGAGGCTGTGGAAAGATGAGACTCTCACTGTCCAAGGAGCGGAACAAAACAGGACAGGAAAATAGTGGCTTTTAGCATTCGGCATTGTTTTCAACGTCGACTGTCGGAAAATGTGAAACTCTTCAGACTCACGTGTAACTGAAGTTAACTACCAGGATTCTGTTCTGAGTCACATGTGTCCCAGGGGAAAAAAAAAATTCTGCTACTGAGTCAATCCTCATGTTGAAGGGCTGTGTTTTTATTTGCAGCATTGTCATAAATGTACCCCCAATCCCCTAAACACCCCCCAAAGACATTGCTGCTAGCTTCTAGGAAATTAGGACTTCCATGGTGAAGGCAGAGCATTTGCAGGAGAAAGACCACAACAAAGATAAAGAGGAACATATGTGAAAATGCAACGGGAGCATTCTGTATGTAAATACTGAGGAGATGCTGAATAATTGGGCCAGAGGCAACACCCATCAGGCAGTAAAGATGGAAATGGAGCTGGTGCTCTCAGGCAGGGTGCTGACAGTAAACATATAAACATGCCTTAAAAGGTTTGTACAAAGTGCATACGCACTGACTAGGCCTCTCCTAAGCCCGCAGAAGATGGTTTTAATCATGTGATTTGAGACTTCCTTTACTTTCGTGAATGTGAAAGCCGTATTCCATTGTAATTAAAATAGTGCTGCCTTCTGTTGTTTCCTAACATGCTTCAGTTTTATTTTCAGTTTAAGTTCAACTCTTCTAATCCGTTCTATCGATGCCTTTACTACCCTTTCAGGTGTCTTTGTAATATCAACGTTGACATGTCCTTCTACCGTCCCTCTTAAATTCCACTAACAGATATAATAAAATCCTGGACTTTTGGCCATCTTTTACAAAATTTTCCTGCCTAAAAGGTTGTCCTTGTGTTTCATTTTAATGACATAAATAATCTGTCTTGGAATAGTCTTTTGGTTTTTAAAGCCAAAAAGGGAAGACAACATTATTTGGATATAAAACCTGCAAGCCTTGGTGACCTATAAGCATAGCTAGCTGTTTTCTAACACTGGTTTAGGATAACCACTCGGGTGACATTGATGCACTAAAGTGAAATGAGTGAAGGCAGAAGGCTGGGGAAGACAGAGAATGAAGCAAATGCACAAGCGTGAGAAGGGGAATCTCTGGGACTGGGACATGGGCTCCTCTGTTGTCTTACATGTGCTCCCAAAGTGATACAGAGGCATACTGAAATTTACAATCGCTAGCTGTCCCTACCTGGTTGAAGAACTGGTGGAATTCTGTGGACCTGGCATAACTGTAAGGTGAGGACTTGAATTGAGAGTTAACTGTCCTTTGTGGAATAGAAAGGACCACTAATGGAGTAAGGTGCTTCTCAAGCACTGTCCTAATTTCTCTTTACATGCCGACTAAAAGTTTTATTATCCCACAAAAGGCAGGGGTTTAGATAATGTTGCTCGGTACTTCTGGGGATCACCTGAGGGAGTGGAAATGGACTGTGATGAGGCATTTTCATAATTAGAGCATCCTGTACCCAGTCACCCCAGCGCTATCATCACTACTCAGCCAGCTAAGTATTCCCAACTCTCTTTGGGACTTGTACATCTTCAAAACATCCACAACTGGCTAACTGATTAGGATTTGGCCAGACATCTCCAGGTGGCTAACTGGTAAAGTGATATCTCAAAGAAGATTCATCTTTCATTGTGGGCATTTGACATTTTTATATAGGCTTTGTGATATATTAAATACATTTGCCTTAGACATCCATTGAAGCCATGTGGTAGCTTTGAATATGTAGGACAAACTGGACCCAATGAGGCATTATTTATTTGTTTATTTCAGCAAGGTAAGACTTACTGTGGAGGGTACTTTTCACAAATTGAGGCTAGAAATTCAAGAGTCTGGGTAGTAGTGAGAACATTCTTTAAATATTGCATCAGGATGGATGGGGGACAATACAAGGGCAGACAGAGACCAAAGAGCAAGGAGAGAAAGATCCAAAACTAATTCTCCATATTCCAAGAGGAAAATCAAAGACAAAATAAAACAGGGCATTGATTGCGGGTCCTTGTTTTCACCCAATAAGTCAGCTTGGAACTAGAGTCCTTCTCTTTGGGTTCATTCAGCCATTTGATTCAACACTTACAATGCATCTATTTGCACAGCAAGTGATATGGATCAGACTCGTAATAGGTTTGTGGACACTTAAGTGGCCCATGAAAAGGCATCGGGGACTCTGTGATTCTCCTAAAGTGTGTATAAAATCTGTATACAGGAATTTATCTGAAGAGTAGGTTCATAGCTTTAATGAGATTAAAAGCCCAATGACTGAAAAAACATTAAAAACCACAGAGCTCCATATCCAAGACCATAAGACATACAGACACTAGAGCATATGAACAGTGTCTGTCCCCTGTCAACCCAGCCTTTTAAAAATAAAAGGCAAATATATGACATATTTATTCTAAAGAAGGTAAGTAGACTCCATATCTTCCATAGAATTTTTCAGTTTTACGATGGTGCCATAATTCTCAGAAAATAATTTTTACTCTCCATAAGATCAAAAAATACTCTAAAGAAATACAACCCAAAGTGGAAGATATATAAAAGCAATTAAAAAATGAGATATTCTGAGAAGGCTGAGGCCATCTGGTTTCTATTATTTCTAAGCTAGGATACATCATTTCATCAGCTGGAGATGAAGACATGACAGTAGCATGTGGACAGAGTGGTTTGCCAGGAAAAATGCAAAGATAAGGAGAACATTTTGATTCCTCCTCATCTCTGGCTATTGATACAAATACTCTTGCTAATTTGGTTATTCAGCTTATAATTTCATTTTATTTTATTAATTGGTTGGAAATATATATATATATATAGAGAGATAGATAGATATAGATATAGATATATAGATATATATATATATAGTATAATATGTACATATTTTAAATAAAATAAATCTAGGTCAGTATTTAAAGAATTGAATTATTCTATAAGATTTGCTATAAAAAATATCCTACACTATCCCTCCTCTCCCAAATGATTATGTTGGCATTTACCTCCATATCTCTAAAGCTTATACTTCTATTGCTACTTTTTAAGAAACATTTCAAATTTTAAAAAGATTACCCACAATAAACACAGAGGACTTAACCCTTTTATCCTCTGCTTCTGTTGCACATTTTCCTTCCCCTTCATCCCAATACCGTAATTTTCATTATATCAAAATTCAATGTTGACATCATTATGTTATTTAAATGCTACTTGAAACTGAGCATGGAGTCAACTACCATCACATTTCCCTTCCTGCATGACTACTGTTTTTCCAGGAGGTAATAATTATCTCACTTAAAAAAAATTGTTTGGTTTTCTAAATATTTTTCACTAACTCAGCTCCAAATCCTTTACCAGTTGTGTAAATACACTCTCAAGATGTCCCATACTTCATGCAGTCCATCCATTTCATCTTCTTGGAGCCTTGCTCTCATCTGTGGCTGGTGTAGCCATTTCCAGAAACCATTTTTACTGTCTTCAGAAATATAGTTTTATTGTTGGCTGAGGATGAACATGGCAGTCTCCTGAATATAAAAAGTGGGGGAGGGATCTGGGGATGATTGTTTCTCAAACTTTCCAACAATCTTAATTATTTTAGCTCAGATATGAATATCTTGGGTCTGCTAAGATATTTTCCATGTGCCCATATGCTTTCTAGCTTCTTTTTTTTTTTACAGTAGAGAAAAAATGTCAAATGTGTAACCAATCTGCTTTCACTGTTTTGAGAATGTTTCTGAAATCAGTATTATGGAAAATTCAGGCAAATTCATTAAGTAGGCACTTCATCAACAGCTATTTATAAGGCAAAAACCAACATATACTTATCTATAACTTATAGGTGAAGAAAATGAGGCATATTCTGCTTTGAATATGTCATTTGCTAGACTGATATAAATATAAGACACCTTATGCTCCCAGCCCCCTTTTACTTAAACTTCCTAATTTTAGGCTTCTGTAAGGCATTGCCTTTTTGATAGTCTATGGCTGCTTTTAGGTCCCAAATACCTGAGAATTGCTTTAGTCAATCAATACTTCTGTCATGCTCTATTACAGCTGATCAATATGGACAAGGATGCAATGAGGTGGAAGCAAGATGTTTTATTCAATCAAGTTTTTGGTCTCTTTTATTGACCCCAATACTTTGGTGGCATTTACAAAACTTCTATATTCCCCTCAGCTAGTTTTATTCCAGCTAGCAAACACTGTTTATGTAAAAACATCTGCATGTACTTTCCTTCGTGGTTTCAGGTTTGAGCCCATCAGCATGAACAGGTCTGGAACCTAGACTCATCTCTGCCTCTGTGTGATTCTGGGTAAATCACTACCACCATAGGCATCTCTCACCTGTGCAATGCGAGTTGTTAAAGCTCACAGACTGTTATCCCATGCATCAGTCGAAGTCAACAGACATAGTGTGGCTGGCACAATAAAAAAATATTTTTGGAACGTGATTGCCTTCAGTGGTAGTGGGGGAGGGGAAAGAATGCCATCATTTCCCGCAGTGATCACTACTTCTGACTATTGCCAGTCTGCTTCACAAACTCCTGTGAATTCTGTGCTCCCTATATGTATTTGAGGGTTTTCTCCCCTAAATGACTGTTCTCTCATATGCCCTTTAGCATCAACTTCCTTTGAGGTTATGGACACTGCAAATAATGTTAGCCAAAATATACCAGAATCCTGGAGGCAACAGAGGTAGATTAGTTGTGTAACAAGCTAAAATCAGGAGAATGTTAAAATGAAGTGACCTTCCTTTTTTATCTGTTTGTGTATTTTTCTTTGATCAACACCCAAGAACAGGCTGACTCCTCTTTCTATATATTTCCATCTCCTAAAGGCATGTCAGTTAAAGCAATATCATCATCATCCACTTTCTTTTCTCTTACCTCACTCTACATATTTGTCATACTTAGATTGTGAATTCTCAGAAGATAGGATTGTCTTGTTGGAGTTTTCATCTTTCTGTTCAAAATGTTTATTTGGATTACAAATTTTGCATTGTACACACAGCACATTGCTTGGAAATGGTCCTCATTTTTATCTGGTATTTTTTTGAGAGGCTAGGGAGTCACAGAACATACTGTGTGCTGAATTTTAGTACTTTCTGAAGCTTTTATTGACCCTATTAAAAAAATTAATGACACAGATAGAAAATAGCATTCCCTACTAATCTCCTCTGCACATCCTTGACCATTTTGTAGATGATATCCTTAACTTATAATACAAAATATAACAGTGACTAATATCCTGAATTATGGAGACAAAGAACACATAGCAAAAACAGAGAACAAAGATAAAGGAGAGATAAAATATTTATAACATGAGCAGGCCCAAGGGGCAATTGCATCAGTTGACAATAATTATTGGGTAAGTGGGAGTCACAGGAGCTTCAAGTTTAAAGCAATTGGAACTGGGATGAGTTATTACATCTCTTCTAATAGACAGAGAAGCCGAGATTCATTGTTGGAGTTCTGAGAATTGCTTGAATGCAAGAAAAGAGTGTGAGGGGGAGAGCTAGTGGAACAAAAATAATTTTTGAGGATCTCACATGTCATCTGTGTAGTAGCAGCTTTTATGCTACTTCACTAAATTTTATTTAAGGTGAAGTACCTGTGATGACTGACTAGAGAGTAAATGGTCAACTAATCAGCCTGAGAGATGATAAGAGTATGGCTCAGAGTGAAGGCCCTCAGGATGTCCCTGTAATGAGCCTTGAGATACCAGTGATGATAACTATGAAACAGATTCCAGTACATGACCTTCAAGAGATCCAATAAGCATTCATGACTCCCCAATAATAAATCATAATAGGCAATGCAGATACATAGATGGGAAAATAGAGAACCTGCCTCAAAGAACATATCCTAGGGGTTTTGGTCAAAATGGCAGAGTACGTAAACACTGTGCTTGTCTCCTCTCACAACCACGTCAAAATTACATTTAAATTATAGAACAGCTTCCCCAATCTGGTGGAAGAAGCAGAAACAAGCCCAGGAAACACAGAGTCTCAGACAAGATGAACCCAAAGAGGCCCACGTCAAGACACGTAATTAAAATACCAAAGGTTAAAGACAGAGAGTGAATCCTAAAAGCAGCAAAGGAAAAGCAGTTAGTTACCTACAGGGGAGCTTGAATAGACTCTCAGATGATATCTCAACAGAAACTTTGCAGATCAGAAGGGATTGGCAAGAAATAATCAAAATGATGAAAAGTAAGAACCTATAACCAAGATTTTTCTACCCAGAGAAGCTATCATTTAGAATTGAAGAAAACATAAGGAGTTACCCAGATAAGAAAAAGCTAAAGAAATTCATAATCACCAAACCCATGTTACCAGAAATGTTAAAGAGACTTAAGAAGAAAAAAAGATAAAAAACATGAACAGGAAATTGGCAATAACTGCATATCAATCAACAACTACGGTAAATGTAAATAGATTAAATGTTCCAATCAAAAGACACAGAGTAGGGGGCAGAATAAAAAACAAGACCCTTACAAATGTTGCTTATAAGAGACTCACTTCAAAAAGAAAGACAAACACAGACTGAAAGTAAAGGGATGAAAAATGATATTTCATGATAATAGACAAAATAGACTTTAAAGCAAAGGCTATCCAAGACAAAAAAGACCCAGAAACTCCACTTCTGGGTATTTATCCAAAGAAACCTAAAACACTAATTTAAAAAGGCATGTGAATCCATATGTTCACTGCAGCATTATTTACAAAAGCCAAAATATGGAAGCAACTTAAGTGTACCTCAGTAGATGAATAGATAAAGAAGTGGTACATATATACAACAGAATATTACTCAACTGCAAAAAAATAAAATGAAATACTGCCATCTGCAACAACCTGGAAGGACCTAGAGAGTATTATGTTAAGTGAAATAAGTCAAAGACAAAGACAAATACCATATGGTTTCAATTATATGTGGAATCTAAAAAAAATAAAGAAAGAAGAAACAAGACAAATTCATAAGTACAGAGAACATGTTTGTGATTGCTAGATGGGGGCTGGGTGAAAAAGGTGAAGGGATTAAGAGTCCAGATTGGTAGTTACACAACAGTCATGAGGATATAGTGCTGCATGGGGGACATAGTCAATAATATTGTAATTACTATGCATGGTGTCAGATGGGTACTAGGATTATTGAGGTGATCACTTCATAAGTTATATAAATGTCTAATCCCTTCATTGTACACCTGAAACTAATATAATATTGTATGCTAACAGTAATTAAAAATAAAAAAAATATTATAATAAAAAAAAAGAACATGTCCTATGGAAATAGGGCTGAGCAACAGGGTATAGTCCTGAAAGTATGGACAGTTGTCTCCAGAAGGTCATCATCAAAGGGAAATAAAGAAGTCCTGGACCCAAGACATTAAGAGTGGCTGTGATGTATTCAGTATCTACTTTGCCCAACATTTTCCTGGAACTCTAAGCTGTGAATGAAGCTACTTCACTTCATAACTGCAATCAGTAATAGTTAACATTTATTTAGTACTTACTAAATTCCAGGCTGATATCATTTTGTTTAATTCTTACTTCCATGGTACGAGGTGGGTATTACATTTTCTGCTTTGCAGATAGGGAAGTGAAGGAATTTGCGAATAACCAAGTGAGTATATAGTTACAGGTGTTGCATGACATGGACCTATGGTTATAAGAAGTGAAAATGTAGATTTAGAAGAATGTGAAGGAAAATAAAATAATGTAATTTGGTCACAGACCATGTCAGGTTTCTTGCATATGACATTTGCAGTTTTCAAGAATGGATGCTTTTGATGAGGAAACAGGACAATATATCAAGAAAGAATGTTTATTCCATCCATATTCATACAATTTTGTTTATACATTTATATTATAGAATTATAATTTGAATGATATCATATAGAAAATAGAAAATGAAGAGTCTAACTAACCTGTGTATCTATTACCAGCTTAAACTATCAAAAATTGTACACAAGCCCATTCTTGCTCCCATCCCCCATGCTGCCCTCTGATGTAATCAGGATTCTGAATTTTGTGTTAATCATTTTCTTTTTTTTATGGTTTACACACATATGTATTTTCAAATATACATTAAAACTTTCCTGCTTGTGAAGTTTATGTAAACTTCATATAAGTGGACTGATACTGTACATGTATTCTTCTATGATTAGCTTTTTTGCTCAACATTATTTATCCATGCTGGCACGCACAGGTAAGGCCCATTTACTTTCCTGCTGTATAAGAGGTCATCATATGAAGAAGACACAGTTGATTTATCCATTCTATGTCAAAGGATAATTAGATAATTTTCAGTTTTCTGCTATCAAATCAAAGTTGCTGTGAACATTCTGGTGCACGTCTCCTGGTATCCAAGTTATTCTCTAGCACTTCCAAAATTCTGTTGTGCAGAAGTGGTGAGCTAGCATCCTCATACTGTTTCTGATTTTCAAGGGGCTTTTAAAACTACTTCACCACTGAATATGATATTTACCATATGTTTTTTGTAGATGTATGTTATCAAGTTAAGAAAGTTCCATTCTATTCCTAGTGTGCTAAAAATTTTTATCATGAATGTTTGTAGAATTTTAGCAAATTATTTTTTTTAAGATGACATACAGTCTCCTCTAATCAGTATGTAGGAGGAATCACATGAAATAATTTTATAATAATGAACTAATCTTGCTTCCAGGGATACACTTAAATTTATGAAATATTATTTTAAAATTCATTGCTTTATTTGGTTTGCAAATGTTTCTTTTATTTGTTAATGTTCTAGATATTTGAATGGTGTGTAATTTTATTTCCTTTGACCGTGTTTCAAGTTTTAGATCCAAGGTTAATATTGGCCTTGTAGAAAAAGTTTGGGAATATTCCCACTTTTTCTATTGTGTAGAAGAGTTTATGTATTTTGGAACTGAATATTTGGCATAACTCATATACATAAACTTCTGATCTAGTGTTTTCCAGCAGACATAAAGTTAATTACTGATTTCATTTTTTTTCATGGTTATAAGACCATTCAGATTTCCATTTTTTCCTCAAATTAATTTTGATAATTTTATGTATTTTTAGAATGTCCACTCTATCCATATTTTCAAATTTATCTACAGAGCAGTTTGTAATTTTGCCTCATTATCTGATTAACTTCTTGTACATTTGTAATTCTAGATACTTTTATGTCCTTTATATTGTTTATTTGTGCAATTTTATTTTTTTTTGTCAATCTCAATTCATTATACTTTTAAAAAATAAACTTCTGGTGTTGGAGAGCTTCTATTTTTGTTTTCTATTTCACTAGTTATTTTAAATCTTAAGTTTTCATCATTATCTCTGGGTTTACGCTGTTCTTTCTCCAAATTTTTTATTTGATGATTAACCCATTACATTTTTTATAAGGCTATAAATTTCTCTTTAAGTACTACTTTTGCTTCATCTCACATATTTTGTTAAGTAGTACTTATAATTTAATGTTCATAGTTTCCATTATGACTTATCATTTATTTAAAAGTAGATTTCTAAATTTCTATATGTATGCATTTATCTTTTTGTAACTGATTTGTTTATACTCTATGATAAAATGGATTTTTTAAACATTTATTGAGACTTGCTTTAAGCCCTAGAATATGATTAATTTTTATAAATTTTATGTCTCTTTTAAAGAAATTTCCACTCTCCAATTGTTGGAATAGTGTTCTACATATATCCTTGAGGTCAACCTTATTCATTGTGTTTTTCTAGCTTTCTATATTCAACTAAAAACCATAAGTAAAAATTTCTTGCTATGATGTAAAATTACATATTTCTCACTATAATTCTGTTAGTGTCTTTAATATTTGAAGCTATAATATTAAGAAAATTCAGCATAACTATCTCTGGCACATTATTTTTTGGCTTTAATTCTGTTTTTGTTTGATATTTTTACTATATTAATAAGGCCTTTAGGTTAATGTTTGCCTGGAATAGCTATTTTAAAACTTTACTTTCAATTATTCTGTGTCTCTCATAAACAACGCATAGCTGTATTTTGTCTGATGGTGTGTGTGTATATGTTTTACTCTAGATTTACATTATTTGTCTTTTAATAGGTATGGATAATACAATTGCATTGAGTTTGGTTACTGAAATATCTGTATTCATTTCTACAACTTTATTTTTGTGGTATCTATTCCACTTTTTCTGTATTTCTACTATTACCACTTTTCTTTCTTGACTCAAGAATGTTTTTGAAATTTTTTTTCTTTCTCTTTAAGTTTTTTCTTTTTTCTTGTTCCTACAAGCTTAGAAATTATAGATACTGGTACCCTCACTTGGAGTCATGAAAAGCAAATCTTTTGTAGTGTGGGTCTTTCTTCCTAATTCACCTACTAAGAATGTCACCCTTTCCTGGCTTTTTGACTTTTTTCTGAAGGACATCTGATTCAACTTCCCATCCTGCTGTGGGTCCAGGCTTTAACTCCTGTCCATCTCTCTCCTACACTGTGTATAGCTCTAAAATCCAGATCACAAAATGCCAGCTTTAAGGTTTGCTTACCCCTGTGAAGTAGCTTTCTGGATGTTTTTGGACTTTGTTCTCCCTTATATCTCTATTTGTATCTACCTATGAGCTTAAGTATGTATGTATGTATGTATGTATGCATGCATGCATGTATGTATCATCTACTGTGATTAAATGAAATCTGGGAGGGTTTCCTTTAAACATCTGGTCATTGCTAGAAGTGGAAGACCGTGCTTTCGTTCTGATACAATCATTTCCTTATGTAGTATTGACAGGTTAACGCAAGCCTAGGACAAAGGGGGAAAAGTAGTAGATCTGATGTCTCCTGCAAAATTTGCAGAATTCTGCTCTTAGATGATATTCTTTCAGGATCAAGAAAAGGAATTAACCCTAATAAAATGCTCTCCTTCCACTATGTGCATTATTTTCATATACTCGCTTTATTTAATCCTTATAATGACTCCATAGATAGTTATTATTACCCTCATTTTATAGATGAGGTGCCTGAGACCACATTTTGAGGTTTTAAAATTGCCGAATTGGGACTCAAATTCTTGCCTGTCTAATTCCATAGCCCATGCCTTTTATCCTGAATCATGCTGCCTTTACTTAAATAGAGAGCTCTGAGGGATTCTTTTCAAAGCTGTTAAGAACAATCCTGGTTAGTCTCTCACTGGTAATTTTCATAGCAAACAATGCAGCTATTTACCCAGTACTGGTTAGAACTCTGCTAATTGCTAGCACTCATTCTGTTAGCAAACATGGTATCTATTGACTCCAGAAAGAGTCCAGATTGTGGGAAAACATAAACAAATGCTTTCAAAGCAAACTTTTGTTTGGGTCCTAGTGTCAAGCAATTTTTGTTTTTAATTGCTATTTTTACTTTTGACCAAATATCTCACATTTGACACTCTATAAACCTCCGAGAGTAATTAAGCCTTCCAAAAAATCTCTTGATGTCAGTTCACATACCAAATCTCATAAAATACATGTATCTGTTTATGCAAGAGCCTGCGTGGCTCTGTGGGCTAAGCCTAAGCTGTTATTAAAGGCCACTTTATTGAGTCTAATGGATGACCCGAGAGTGCCATAGATAAGCTAAGCTTATTTGATCTCTGTGTTTTATCACTGTGGGGCTTAACCACTGGCAAAGCGTTGAGGAAAAAAAAGGCTCTCTCTCTCTTTTTCCACATGCCCCTCTTTCTCCTTCTCTAGCTGAAGGTACAAGAGAGCTCCAGTATCTGGGCATCTTAGAGAACAAACTATAAATATGGCACATGGGCCTGTTTTCACCAGTGGAACGTTATCATTTCTGCACAAGACAAAGTTGGAGGCAACGTACTCAGAGGCAGATCACTTTCAAAACATATGGGAGGGGGTTATAGTTTGGATCAGTATTATTTAGAGGTCAGTGACCACAAATGCAGAACCAAGTCAGGCAAGGTTTCTATTTCGAGGCTTCATACATGATCAAAGAGACCAACATGGCAGTATAAAGTAATGTAAAGGGAAGCGAAGGTGCATTGTTTCCATTATGTGTAGCCATGTATATTGGCAAAGAGTCTCATAAGATGTTATCATACCCCGGGTTATTAAGGCTCTAAATCCTTCTTTGTGCAAAGTTTGCCCAAAATACAATTTAGAGTAAAAAAAGCATTAGCATGCTCTCCCAGTGGGTGTCTCTAGTGCTGTTGTTTAAAATGAAATGGGTGTGTTTACATAATCTGGGAATTCAGCAGAAAAAATTACGCAATTCTGTGTAATTTTCCCCAAAGAGTTGAAATTGAACAAAAATCAAGTGCACATCTGGGTCCGGGGCTGCTTCGGCCTCTGATGCAAAATGAAGATGAATTCCAAGCGATCAAAAAGCTCAAAAGTGCTCACCCCTGACAATTTTTTCCCTCCTTGGAATGGAAAGCATAACAACTGTTTTTCTGAAATATAAATTACAATCAGCTGGTGTTTTATTATTTTTAAGACCTTCTACTGATCATACCAAGTTTTTTATTACTGATTGAATACACATGAAAAAAAAAATCCTAACACCCTCCCATGCTTTTAACCGGAATGGAAATGTAGATCAAACTGGAGTATGCCCTTGTATATTTTAATATTAGGCAATAAGCATACAGTGATTAATAAGAAATGGTCACATTTGAGAAATGATGCAAAAATTGTATCTTTTTAAACTTGATTTTAATCACCCACTTCTGGTCCACATTTGAATTATGCTTTGAATTGCAGCAAAGACTTTAGTTGTCCGATACAGAACTGAAAGACTGAATTAATCCATCATTTCCTTGTTTTGACATTGTGGGGTGCATCGTCAGTACTTTATACACATAAGAGGAAGTAAGTAGAAAGTCAGTTTTCACATTGCAATCTGGACATGCATATTTGATGCATTTCCTGATTTCCATGCAGCATAATTCTGTTCCCTGTGAATCTGGGATTTCTATGTTTCTCTTTGGGGCAGCTAAGTGGAGATGTACCATTTGTTCCTGTGAGATTCATTTCACTCAAGAGGTGGTTGGTTAAGCAGAGAATTTGAGCATAGACAACAATATATTCAAACACACAGACACACATGACTTGCTTTGGTAAATTTCTTGTCTAAATAATTCTCTTCTAAAGGATGCTACAGAGACTCAGAGTTGACCTTTGCACTTTTCACTTGTACATGGGATTGGGCTATTTAGTTGTTTTAGTCGTGGGATGATGGGGGTGCGCCATAAATGCTTGTAGGCTTTGTTCTGTTGCAAGTACTCACATAAACCACAAAATCAATAGATACAACATTTTCTTTTACTGAACAAGGACTTCCAAAAGCAAATCCCTGTGTAAATGATAGCATGATGTCTTCATTCTTAGTCAAAATACACTTTTGAGTCCAGTCGTTATGGTGTCACAACAAATGCAAAACATTCTCCTAGTGCCATCTTGTAGCCATGCAACTCACAGCAGAGCATAATCACTCAAAGCACATGGAGCTTATCTCCAATCAGCAGCATTGCACACACTGTGCTACAATGGCAGGAACAAACTTGAGTTTGAGACAGAATTAAGGACACAGTGATCATCACTGGTATCTCCTAGGTGATTCTGTATTATAGTCCTCAGCACAAGTGTGCCTAAGGTGGCCTGGATGCTACTGATAGTATTTAATGACCCAAAGAAGGCTATGAACTTTCTGGCTTAAGAGAAATAAAAAATTGTAGGTCTGCCTCCAGAAGTAAGCCCCCAGCAGTAGCCAAAGGGAAAGAAAAGGCTCATGCCTTTGTCAGAAATGAGAAGAAACCAGTTTGAGCCTAGCTTCCAGAGAACACACAAAGATGGTGACAGGAGGTTACTTTCTCATTAGGCAACTGAGACTTGCCTCAACTGTAGTAGTATGTACATTGTCCCAAGCACTTTGGTGAGTGTATGGGTATTTCTAGAAATAAGAGTTCTTAATAATTGTAGGCTATGTCAACTACCTGCAGAGGGGCAGGGATCTCCATGCTTTCAGTTTGAGTGGCAGAAATGTACATGCTGGGTCCCCAAATTGCATGGCTTCCCTCCTTTGTCCTGTGTTAATGATCACATCCTAGTCAAGTCTCGGCAGCACAGTACGTTTCCATGGACACTTTATATTGTTAAAACTCACGCACATATTATCTAAATTCAATTTTAGAAACAGTGTTGTTAGTAGGACAAATATAATTTCCCTTGAACAAATATGAAGCACAAATTTTCCTAAGGTCAGGGAATTAGGTTATTCTAGAATTAAAAGGATCCTAAACTCATTTTGGCCTCTAAATTCACAGATGAGGAAACAGAAGATGATGAAGATCACATGATGAATTAGAAAGAGAGAAAGAAAAGATTTCATGAAGACTCACATTCAGTGCTCTTTTAAAATATAGCATCACACATGTTTAGAGAGGAGGTCCCCTTTCTTCAATAGTGTTCCTCTGTGTAGTGGCCAGGGGCCTACGAATGCAAACGCTGTGAGGCAGAGACTCTTTCTACCTTGCTCACCATTTAATTGTCAATTCCTAACAAAGAACCCACTTTGTGACACAATAAATATTAGGTGAATGAATGCACATCTCCCAATAGATGCCAGCCATTCTTAGGAATAGATTGCTAATATTTAGCAGAGAGTGATAATCTCTAGACCAGAGAGAAAAGAGGATATGGCATCTACATGTCAATCACCTCTGTAAATGATATGACACGTCTAGAAGCAGCTTAGAAACCTGCCTTGGCAGAGAGGGGTCCTGAATTGGGCCCTGCAGCAAGCTGGTAGAGTGCTGAGTATGAGTAGCGTCGGTTGTGGTGACTGTAAATACAGACTTCCTACCGAGTATGATTCCGGGGATGGGTACAAACTCTTCCCGAATTTCTGAACCCATATCTCCTCTACTCCTCCCCCCAAATATGCTCATTCATTTTCCTACATTAAAGAATATACTTCTCAGAGACTCATGGACATGGACTAGTTACCAGAGAGAAGGGGGTGAGGGGAGGGGGCAGGTATGTGGTGACAGAAAGCAATCTAACTATGAGAGGTGAACATACAGTGCAAGCATATATATGCCTTACTGTTAAAGTATACAGATGAAACTTATTGGATTTCGTTAACCAATGTCACCATAAAAAAATAAATTAATTAAAAAAGAAATAAAGGCCTTGGTTCTCATCAGGAGGCCATTTCAAAGTATAGTAGGCCCTTGAACAACACAGGGGTTTGAAGCACTGAACACACTACACACAACCACAGAATCAAAAATTTGCATACAACTTTTGACTCCCCCAAAACTTAACTGATAATAGCCTATTGTTGACTGGAAGCCTCGCCGATAACCTAAACAGTTGATTAACACATATTTTGTATAACACTTGTATTATATACTATATTCTTATAGCTCCAGAAGCTGCCTTTTTCTTCTATGGTACAAAGAACATCTGAACCAAAGAATGGGAAAATTCTGCATCAACCCTGTCAGTCTCCTGCAATTTATTCTCTTGCCCGTCAAACATGCACTATTTCGCTCTAAGCTTACAGAAATCGTTGAAGTTGAAATTCCAATTAACCCCGGCAGAAAGTGCTGTAACTATATGGGAGTTTCCATTTTTTATAAAATAAATAAAATAATAACATTTGAAGTTTCAGATGTTATTGGAATTTTCTGAAACTGGACAGGAATCAGCATTTGGATGCCTCAGTTGACACCACACAGACTGGAAATTCAGGGAAGAGGTACAGGTTTTCAAAGCAAATATGACTATTTTTAGCAGGCAGTTTTCATTAGCTGTGGTTGCCTGAAATATTTTCTTTTTATTTTTACATTAGCTATATGTACATTTGAATTTTTCTTTTTTTCCCTTTAAGCCTATCATGTAAGCCTAAATTAGGCATCAGGTAGAAGGAGCTGGACAACTGCCCTCATGGATTAAATACACAAACAATAAAAACTCAATGAGCCTAGACATATCACAAACACAATCTAGTTTTAAGAGTGGCTGTATGTGGGGATTTTGCTTTATCTTGCTATTTGGCTGGGATTCATGGAGAAGCATACACAGTACTCTTTTTCTGGCACTTCACTTTTAGAGGAACTGTTGTCTCTTGGTAAAAACAAGACATTGCTTTCCAGACACACTTGGATCTTCTTCCTGATGTGTTAATGGCACCTTTTGAGACATCAATCAACAAATATTTTCGAGCTCCTGCTATGAGGTCATAACCACACCAGGCATGTGAGGGATATAAAATCCAAAGTAAAAGATTATTATTCTCTAGGTACTTACAGGCTAGTTTTGGAAGGATGGACACATACTGAAATGTTCTTTTCCTTGCTGCTAAACCCTTGAAAGATGCTGCTAATCCATCACAGCATTCTCAGACTCTGTAAGTGGCCTTGTGATCTTCCTCTAATCAGCCATACCCAGTCCAAAATGGCACATTAGATGAAGCCCACTGGCCATGCCGGAACTAAAGGTGAGACGAAGCTAACGACAAGAGTAAAATCCAGCAAGCAGAGAACACCCGGGAAGGGAGGTACATCATGAACTCGGGTGCTGACAATTCTGTAAAGAGGAAAGGTTGCCACTGAGTCTTGTTAGTATGACAAAAAGTGGGAAGATGGAGGAAAACAGAACGAACAGACTTCAAAGAGCAGATGGATGGAAAGAGGAGATAGTTATGGAGTATGAACGAGAATGTGGAATCATTCTCGGTCTAGTCTCACTGTCTGGGAGTTTCATCGAGAAACTCCCCCCTATGATGGCCATTCGTAAATTCTAAGCATGGGGATAACAGTAGTTTCTGGTCTGTAGATGCTTGCTGGCACCCAAAAGTAAAATGTGTCATATTCTGGAAGGTGTGTGAGCTCATTTTCAAAGAACAAAGATGACTCTGAGTCATACTTTTCATGTCAATAAAATGGATAAAATAAAGGTGACTTTAAAACACTGCCAAATCTTCCATCCACCAAGCTCGTTAAATGAAGCCTTTTCCAATACACTGCTTTGGATTCATTATGGGCAATGCTGATGGTTATTTTTTGCCCCCCTTTCTGAGAAAATGAAGAAAGCTCCAGATTTCCTGTACTTCTTTAAGATAGATGAAAGAATATACCGATCTGCCTTTTACAGTTTGGGTGTTTACCTGGCTTGAGGCAGAGTTGGCTAGGATGACCTCATAACTTTCCTTCAAGCAATATGAGTCTATAAATTTTCACACTGAATTAGACAAGAATCAGCATATCCTGTTTTGAACATCTGCACAATTAGATTGACAGTGAACGATTCTGACTGTCTGATCTTCATCTGTAAGGAGTGCAAAAAAGTCCCTCTTACCCCTTCTGTCTAGATAAAAATGAAGCATCAAAACTGGAAATGATGGTGTAAAATTAGTTAAATTCTCTCACAATTGCCAGAGGCAACCCACATGTACTCAGCATCATTGGTTTCTGGAAAACAAGCCTTGGAGAGTCACGGAGAAATATTGGATAAAAATTCATCTGTTGCTGAAAAAGTCATGATTCCAAGCAGATAAATGATCTAGCCAAATTTCCTTCTAATTCCCATGTGAGTGCAGAAGCCTGTGTTATGTGGTGCCATATTCTGTCATATTCTGATTTAATTTCTCTGTTTGCTCAGGAAGATCACAAGAAAGAGCCTGGAATATTAGCTGCATGACTGGACTTCCCATCCGGATAGCCCAAATCTGAGTCATTAGTAAATCCATTTTGCTCAAATTGCACAGGGGTCTTGCATCAAGTTTCCATTAGTCCCCATGTTACATTGATCACACATACTTTTAGGAAGATACAGGGATTTCTTTTTTAAGCAACAAGTAAGCATGAAAAGCTAAACAATCCATAGAGCAGCTTGAAGGTTTGTTGCGTTTAATAAACTATGAATGTTGCCATTAAAAAGTAAAGAACTCATAATATTTTCTCAGGTCGCTGTAGCATCAAGAAACTTCCTGGAAAACCTTTTCCTCCACCCCAGCACCATCCCACCAAGAGAGGCCTTCTAATTTGGAATGGCGTGCTTGGACACCTGTCCTGGCCAAGACACTGTGGCACTGGGGAAATGAACACAAGCTTTAGGGACAATGGGGCTTAGTTTCAACACCAGATCTGCCTGTTTCTGTGTGACAGTGGGCAATTTCTTTAATTTGTTCAGCTGTGGCTTTCTTGTCTGTAAGATGGGAATCATAATCTACCAATTTCACAGAGTTATTGCAGAGTTGGAAAGGGACCTAGTCTAGTATCTGGCACAGGGTGGGTGTACCATAATTGGTAGTTGAATACTTGGACAAAGACATGGCATGGCTGGTTGTATAACTGTGGTGCCTGGGTTTGCTGGGTGGAGACAAGCCTATGTTAGAAAGCTGTGTTGGGTTTCTCTTTCTGAGATGCTGTTAGGGATGGCAATTTTCTTGTCTTTCCGAGGGGTTTATTTCTGAATGTGACTTGTTTCCTGTTTCTCATCTATCCCTCTTTCTTCCCTCTTCTGAAATCCATCCAACCTTCTTTTTCTTTCCAGTATTTTAAAGAAATATAATAAAGGCTAACACTACCACTCCCTCACCCTTATTACGATGAGAACATTACCCTGAGGCAATGTGTCATAAGCTGGCAGGGTTCTCCTGTTCTTTTTAACTTGTGGTAGGACCAGGAAGCTGTGAGTATGAAGGGAATGGCTCCAAGGAGGATGGATGGATCCACGAGAGTCAGCTGGATTTGCAGCTCATGATCAACACCTATGCATCAGAAGAATTGGGTACATCTGGTGAGAATTGGTAAGGGAGGTTTGGAGAAGTCAGATTAAGGATCCCCAGTCTAAGTACCCATCATAGCATCTACATTTGGAGTAAAACTTGGCTTCTCTTGTGGGTATTCTCTCCAAAATCACCAGTTTGTACCCACCATGTGGAACATAGCTAGAAAGGCAGTCTGCTTTCATGTACCTGAAAGGGCCCACTAAGCCCTTGCTCCAGTACTTACTATCTCTATGATGCTACCTTTTGTTCTCAGCTCTATAATGAGTTGTTTTAAGGATTAATTAAGAGAACATATTTGAAGCACTTCGTCCCTGGAATATAAGAAACAATCAGTAAACCTAGCACCAGAAACCAACAAACTAAGGAAGAAGGTTCTCTAAATCAACAACAACAACAACAACAACAACAAAGAAAAAAATAAGAAGTCAGAGCAAAGAGCTAAGGACAGTAAAAGGAAAGAGTTTATTGATGAAAACAGTTGGGATAGTCTGGGAGTGAGAGGGAAACCCTGAACTTGACATTCATCATCTCTGCCTCCGGACAGGAACAACCTGGGTGCTCAGGTTTTTCTAACCTGTGTAACTCATGATCTTAATTTTTAATAAAGAAAGAGAGGACCAGGTGAAATGGGTCACTTAAGTAGGTTTTTTCTCATTGCTTGATGTCTGTTTTTCTGTTATTGTTGTTTACCTGTTGTTTGTTTTCCTTCTTGTCCTAGGGAGATGTTGGCAAAGTATAAACTTTTATGAAATTATAAATGGGTAGGCTTTTAAGAACTTGTTGGTTCATGGGAAAGCCCCTAATAAATATATGGCCTGTACAGTCATACCATCTACCCACACTTAACCAGACCGGGCCCATCAGGATAGGAAAATAATGAGGGAAACTTCTGCTTTTCTGAACGGTTTCCCTTAAATCCCATGTTCTTGGTAGAGAAAAGCTTGCCGTTGAAAATGACATTGTCACAAGACGCCATGGACTGACTGTCCTGAAGACTAAGCTTGGGCCTCTGAGCAGTAGTAAATTCCTATCACAAATATAACAATGGAAATGACACCCCAAAATAATAGCTACTATGATGCCAGCTTCAGTGCTAAAAATTTTATACACATTATCTTTAATTCTCAAAACAATACTGTAAGGTAGGTGTTATTACCCCTATTTGCACATGCAAAAAAAAAAAATGAGGCTTAGAGACATTTACTAACATACCAAAGGTCACAGTTAGCTTCTAGTCATGCTGGAATAAAATGCGAGTCCATGTGACAACACAGATTTTTATGCCATCACCCTGCACAGCTGTTTGTGATGACCTTCAGAAAATCAGAGCTTTTCAATGTGAAAATTCACATTTTGCTTGTGTTGGATCCTCTTTCCCATCATTTTTTTTTTTCCTTCTGGAACTGAAATTTGCAACCACTGGGGAATAGGGCTCCAAGGCAGTGCTTTCAGATTTCTTGAAGACCATCATAAACTACAATTAGTTCATAATAATTAGCAAGAAACAAATGCTTGTTATAAAAGCACCCATTCACTTAAAATGATTTTTAATTTTATAATGACTGTATATAATTATAGCAGAATAGAGCTATTTAGTTAGAAAAAAATAGCTTCAAAAATAAAAGCCCATTTAGTGTTTATTTGCTCTGCGGTTCTAATTACTTTGAAAACTACCAAAACTTTATGTATGATTGCTAACAGCACTCACTAGCAGCTCTGAGGGAAGCTGAAACAATCATTTTTTTTTAGCTCCATTAACATGGGGGAAATAAATAATAAACGATACCAGAGGCATGTATTCACTAAGTCATTATTACCTTCTCACTGTGACCAGTTCAGGTCTCTCGTGCTAGAAAAATGAAAAATAAAAACAAACATCTTCCTGGTTATTTTCAAAATAAGACCAACGGAAACAACCAGTGAGGAACACGAAACATGATATTGTTTCTCTGTAATATATTAGCAGATCCTGGTAGCTTCAATTTGGTTTCATTACGTTTCCAATATGTGCATGCATCAATTCATCTTCTTTCTTCCCATAGTTAAGATTTATGCATTTTATTAATCACCTCGTGACAGTCATTTCAGCAGTTTCATTTAGCAAAGTAAACCAGTCGAACCCTGTCAGACTTCTGGGGACATCACATGGCAAACTTCGGATTCCTGGCAACTTGAATTACTCTTGCCAACATGAGATTTTCTGCAGCTATCCATCTTAGGGCCATCTCATATATCACAGCTGCCTCTGCTCTCCTAATTGATAGGCTGAAAGACACCCGCTAGATCTCGCAAATGTCCCCCTGAAACAGCCGATGCATAGGGGTTCTGTGGCAGCAGCAGCTCAAAATGGCAAGCAGTTTAACGTTCAGTTTTCCAAAATAAGTTGAATGAGATGAGGGGTCTGTGTGGCGTTCAGTGAGCCCACACTTTCCAAAGGGCTTTGCTAAGCAACACTAACCTTCCATGTATTCATTGAATGCTCAGGTGGTCGAAAAATATGATGTCGCCAGGTGTCACTCTTTATGGCTTCTCTGCAAACAGCAGAGCTAACCACACTCAGGGGCGCCCGACACTTCCTGAGTTGATGTCACCGATTCGAATTCTTGGTCTTACTGTATTTTGTGTGTTATCGCTTTTCTGAAACCAGTGCCACTCTGCCTAAAGTTCTGAAACCACACAGTTCTAAGCACACTTAGTATGGATTGAACTAATTTTCAGATTCTCTTTGTTAAGTCCCTAACAGCTCATCTGAGTCACTGGCCAGCTTGCTTTGAGATACAGCTTGCATTTGGATTCCAAATGCTGCCATAACCAGAAAGATGCATTCTTAACAGAGTGATTTATTTAAGAGAGATGTCCTCTTGAGCTCTCCTCGGTCTTATCTGTATATATGATCAAACAGAGAGTCTGGGGGAGCATGTTTCATACTAAAGAACTCAAATAAAAAAGACTCCATGACTTGTAAGCTCTTATAATGGGTTAGCTAAGTAGAAATTATGGCCCTTTATTACAGCATGGCACATGAGACCAAAAATAAAAAATGACCAATTTGACATTAAGAAAATTTCATAAGAAATCCAGAGAAGAAAATGGGTTACAACAGAGCTTTCTCTAGGGTCTTTCAAATGTAGCTGTGTTTCCAAAATCTAGAAATTAATAGCACTCAAAACTCCTCAGCCTCACAAGTTGATAAAGTGGTGGTGTGGTTTAGTAAAGAGAGTGCTAGAAATTGAGAGACTTGTATTGTAGCCTTCACCTTGAACTAACTGTATGGTCTTAGGCCGAGTCATTAAACCTGCCAGACAGTACAGGAAGGGGTTGGGACAGGTAGTGGTTTCCAGCTGGGCCACCTCAAAGGTGGCATTGGGGCTCCTTGCACTATTTTTTTGCTTTAAATTATATTAACTGAAAGAGGTAATTAGGTGTTTCATGCTAATCTAATTCTCTAATTGGAGGATCCTGTTTTTATCTAGTGGGAAATCAATTTACTACTTCATAAGTGCACATTGTAAAGAGAATTTTTCGAAAATTAAAACTTGTAGGGAAAAATAGGTTTTAAATGGGAACTTGGTGGTTGCCAGTTTAGAAATGGTTTCACAAAAACCTCTTCCAGAAAATCAAACTGTAGGAGGCAAACACTCAATGCAACATGTATATGACATAGTGTTTAATTATACACTTGAAACTTAATTTTATTAGTCAATGTAATCCTAATAATTTTTAATAATAAAAATCTCTTTTAGCTCAGGATTTCTATTACTACAAATCTGTAAATATACCTACATCTATATTTATTTATATATAAATATCAGCATATTTAGTCCAACATAAATATATATACACTTATATATGTATATATAATAAATATCTTTAGTCCTTTTCCGGTATCTTTTGATTTTCAGTGTAGAACGGTTTTTATATTCTAAACTCATGACTTTGTAACTCCTTTCCCATTCAGTTCTGTGCACACCTGCAGAGAGAGCATTTTAACCAAACCTCACAATTTTCCTTGGCTTACACACTCCTTGCATCACTGCCCTAATTATTTCAATAAGCAGCTTAACTAAAATGCTGGCTTACATTTTAATTTAATTGTGTACAGTTCCCGGTAATGAAAACCTTGAGTGTCTTTCCTATTTGTGAGAGCATTTCACTGCATCTGTTAGGGACACTAAAAAACAACTTCACTTTATCACTATTCATACATCTTGTCTTTCCTTTTCAGTCCTCCCCACGTTAGATTAACAATGCAAAATCAAGACCTCCAAGTTCTATCATTTTGGCCGGCTAAACAAAGAGCAAAAGACGGCTCCCACCCAGGCCCGCAGGGGATCCTAGATCTGGCGGATGAAAATGAAAACGCGCAGTGTTCCGTGGGTCGGCCACCCAGCCTAGGGTGCATGGGGGACGCCCGTTCTATTTGTTTCCATCATTTAGAAAAGTTTTCTCAAAGGGGGAAAAACAGGAAGTGGAAAAAAGAATGACATGGAAAGGCACTTACTAATCACAGTCCCTGGGGAATGGAAAATAGAATTCCCCTTATGGTCTAATTATTCTTTGGTATTTTTAATGAAACCAAATCAGGTGAGTTTCCAGTGTCTGGCTGATGTTTCAGAGGCTTGATTTCCATGTGTCCTTGGCTCTGAAAGGAAATATTTACTTATTTCATAAAGCTTCCTTATTATCATCTATTGCCACTTAGTTCCCCCCAAAATCTCTGTCATTCTTCTAACATGGAAGGAAAAAGAGAAAAATAAAGATCTGTGTAAACTGTCATATGCTTCGCCTGCTTGAATCTGCAATATCGTGACTTCAGAATTTGGTATCAGGTCAACATGGAGCAGCTGTCTTTGATGACAACTTGTTAGGCACATGGCAATAGAGCCTAAGCATGCCCCTGTTTTAAGAGGCAAAAGTGAATATACTTGTCTTTTCCTTTGTGCTCCTACCTATGGATCTATAAAAGAAGAAAAATGCAACAGAGTGATGCTTTAGAAAGAATTCTATATTATAAACAGCAGCATGCCTGAAACAGGGGATTTTGGTAAATCTTATAAAACACATTCTAGAATCCTTGAATCAAAAGCAGTATTTACAGATTCACAGAAAAAAAAAAACAAAAAACAAAAAAACAGCAACAGTACAATAATAGCTATATCTATTCTACTTTGTTAGGCCAGGCTAGACTTAAATCTTCATTCCATCAAAAAAATATTTTTGAAAATTGGGCATTTTATTTATGCAGAGTTTGAAACTCAGAAACGTTAAGCAGTGTCCCTAAGACCACACAGGTGCTGATGGCAGAGCCCAGCTGAATGTTTTCTAGGTATCTTAAGGATTATCAAGATCCATATGAGATGTTGAAATTTAGAGCCATCAGGTATTTAGACAAGGCACAATAGTGAGTTTGAAGTATTAAGGCTATGGATTTATATACAATCAACTCAGATGATTCGTGAGAACTGGAAAAAGTATTACTTTGATGGTTAGCTTCTTGTGGGCCAGAAAAATATCTGTTTTGCTCATCTTAGGGGTGGCACAAATGAGGCATTTAATCAATATTTGTGAATGAAAACAATATATAAAATTTAAAACAAAATATACAAGTCACATTATGATTAATTTAGAAATATATGGTTGTTCTCAGCAGGTTCATATTTTATCTTCTTTCTCAGTGAGTTTGCTTTTTTTTTTTTTAATATTGGTAAAAATCAGAGCCAGACATGTGCTGTTAGAAGCCAGATGAAGATGTGAAATGCAAAATACCCCTAACATGCAGTCAGATCACAGGTCTCAGTTGGTGATATTTTCTACTCATGGGGCTCAAAGCTCATTTCTTTAATCAATTCCAGCTCCCTTCACAGCCACTCTACTGGCACACTCAGGCTCTCAGTGATGGATAAGATGTGGAAGGGAGAGGAGAAGAGGCATGGGATGTCAGTGAGAGAAAGAATGTACCCCTCACTAGATCTTCAGACACACGCCATCTTGGTCGAATCATCCCCATTCTCAATTTTTAGGCACTGAAGGCATGTCTCAGAGCTGATAATAAACCCACACCAAGGTAAGATTCATGATGACCTATTCAGTTGAGAAGAAGTGGCTCCAAATTTGGGGTAACCTTACTTCCCAATCTCAGGGCAGCCTGCTTGCATGTCAGACACGTCTGCTGGTGTCAGGTTAGGTGGGGGAAATGCTTGCTCAGCAATGAGGCGTGAGCTGACATTCGGGGCCATAAGCAGAGCCTGCCGTGCGCTGGAGAGAAAGCTCTTCCTTCCAGACTGACAGCCAGGAATGCCATTTTCTTGTTCGATGAGTACAAATCTTTTCATTTCTACTCAAAGGCTCCGGAGCCTGGCTATATGTCTTGACTCGCCCCTGAGCTGAGCAGGCTGAAAAGACTGACACAGATTTAACAAACGTGATCAACTCAGGTGCATGCCATTGTTGGCAAATGGAACATCAAGTTAATTGTTTCCCTAGCAGAAGAAGAACTCCAGAGGCTTGATTCACAAGTATTGCTGGGCGTGCTTCAGGCACCCTGAAGCTTGGCTGAAATTACATATCAGGAGGGCCTATTTCTGAAAGATTTTTTCTAATGTGACATTAATAATTTATGAATAGACGAGTATACAAAACCTATTTCTAAGAGGGACCGAGGGCTGGAATAAACAGGAACTGAACTTCTTAATAAAAGCAGAATGAAAAAATAAACAACAAAAAAGAAAAATCTTATGGGTAGTGTAAATATTACCTCGTATCTACCGTTAATAATCAGGAAAAAAAGAATCATGTAAGGTCATGAAACAAAAGGTGATGGTTTCTCTTTTGATCTGCTCCCTGAGCTTTGGGTTGGGTCTGAGTACATTAATCTGATTAAAGGGAGTTTTTGCAATTGTTTAGGCTCATCTAGTTAGGAGGATTGGGATGCATTCTATTCTGTCTTGTATACTGGCAACAGAATTATCAGCAAAGTCTGGAGTGCAGGAACGTTATTATACAATAATGTGAGAGAGAAAGAGGGAGAACCCAGCTTCAATTTGCAGTTTTGGCAGTTAGAAAAAAACTTGGTATGTTTTTTTTTGTTTTGTTTTGTTTTACTTGAAAATTGGGTAGAAAGGGCATACAAGGAATCTAGACACAAAAGAAATGAAGTTTGTCTAGGTCAGTTTTTAACATATGGTTGTACTTAGATTTCTCCATCAACTAGATACAGCATAACATGAACTAAAAAGAGAATTGGATTTCTCGAATTAACCGAATTACAAGGTCAGAGCTCTAAATTATTGCTTTGTTGTTTGAGCAGCACATTATTGGTAAAAGGATATTTTCATTTTTATACATTCACTTAATCTCTGCATTTATACACTCTTCTAATAGCTATCAGAAAAGCGCTGTGATGCAAATATATGTTGCAATTCAATATATATAGATTACGTTTCTTATCATTCTAAATCTTAGAGATGTTTTGAAGCTCTGAAATAACTAACACTCCACTTATTGGAAAATAAACCATGTCCGACCTGCACAATTAAACCTCAAATATTAATGAATAAAAAAAAGAAGCATAATTCCACATATGAAAATATCAGATGCTAGAAACTCAATTTAGTATTATAAATCCACAGCAATTTTTATTAAATAAAAACCTAAGTAAGAAAATATATATAAAATCCTAGCATACAAATGACTGCTTAAGAATTTAAGTAATGGTCATTTACTGAGCTGTCAATTATTGAGCATTTATCAATCAGTTCCTCCTAATATAGACACAAAAGGGATCCACTGTGAACTATAAGACCAAGTTCTTATTCTTAATGAACTAAAACTATAGATGAAAAAAAAAAAGAAAGAGGAAAATAAAATGACTGAAACTGAACATTTCCTATGGGCCAGACATTAAGTAAAGAGCTACACATACATGTTTTATATTCACAATAAATCTGTCAGGTAGGTGTCACCAGGCCCCCATTGTTGGTAAGGGACAGTGTACCTCTCACTTATCACATAGAAACTGCTACAAAGACATCACTAGCTTCACCTCTCAATGCTCTCCACTCTTCTCTGTGCTTCCCGATACTCATTTTTCCTCCATTTCTCTAATGCACAATGCTCTTATTTTTTGTCTTTGAATTTGTGTTCAATATGTTTCCAAGTCGGCAAGTGATCAAATTTGGCAAGATTGGTAGGGGCAGGAAGGGGGCATGCACATCTGGGCAGAGTCCAAAGAAAGAACATGGGTCAGATTCAGCAAAAGTAGTACCAGCAACAGGTTTAAAAAATAGGGTCCTTCTGGGAGGCTCTCGTCGCTTATGACTGTGATGAAAGACATGGGTCACTCTGGGCCCACTGACCTTACTCTGAATATGCCTAAGGGGAAATTCTGCCCCAATCGAGCTAGTGTTAGAAATTCTGGGATGACCTCATAGGCAGAACAAGGTAGGGGAGGAACAGAGGCAGGCGAGACAGAGCTGTCTGGTAGTGGACTTCAAGTCAGAGGAAAAGGACCTTGGTCTCATCCAGCGTCAAACAAAGGATGTGCAGGTAGAACCTTCTAGAAAATACAAGAATGTAGGAGTCCAGGGAGCAGGCAATTGGAAAAGTTCAGATGAAAGCTCACCTAAAATGTTCTAAGGTGAATTTAGGACAAGTTCCTAAGAATTGGCAAAAATCTCTTTGTAGCTTATTAGACATGTGGCTCCAGGATAAGTATATGTAAATTAACTTATACATTGTAAGTCTTCACCTAATGGCATCAATAGGTTCTTGGAACTGTGGTTAAATGATGTATAACAAAACTAGTTTTACCACAGATTGTAGGCTAGTTGACATAAACAAAATTAAGTTCCTCTAGCATCTCATCAACACTGTAAGCAAATGACATTGACTCAAAGGACGTTATTCAAAGACCTGCTATCTACATATCTGATGGGGACAGTGGATGGTAGACTGATTTACTCTCTACTCATTCACACAATAAAAGTTTTCTTAGAGCCTGGCATGGTCCACCTCACGGTCACGTGAAAGTCACGTGTATTACAATAGGTTAGGCAATGCTACCCCAACCTCAGTGACTCGATACAGCAAAGGCTTGTTCCTGTTTCAAATGACAGTTTTACGTAAGGGAGCTTTCTTCCATGCACAAAGTCACAGATCTAGGTGCCTTCCATCTTGGCAGGCGCCATCTTTCATGTGTAGCCTCCACAGTTTCCCAGGAAAGGGCAGGATGTTTGGACCATGCAGGGAATTCTGTGGCCACATTTGGAAGTGGTATACACATGCCACTGGCCCAGACCCAGTTGTCTGGCTGAAACCTAATTTGAAGCACAGCTAGGAAATGCAGAGTTTCTGTGTGCTCAGGAAGAGAAACAGGATAGCAGTGGTTCTCAATGTGTATTCCCAGATAAACAGAATCAGAATCAACTGGGATCTTGTGAGAAAAAAATGGGTAGGTTCCACCACTGACCGACTGAATCAGGAGCTCAGAAATCAGTGTTTCAACGTGCCCCTCAGGTGACTCTGGTGCATAGTAAAGATGGAGATTCACTGGGGTTGGGGACGACTAGCCAGTCTCACAGTTTTTGTTAATTTTAAGGTATTACAGATAGATACATTTTTGGAAAATAGTATCTGCTTCCGAGCATTTATATACTTAATCTACTAAGAATTGAACCTAGTTTCCACAATGTGCAAATGTAAACACATCTTACCAATTTTGAACTTAATATAATACATAAAGATGCATATAAGAACTGCATGCATTTCTGAGTATTGATTTATAGAGTTAAATAATTTTACGTACTTGTAAGCATTTACTCAAAGTTGAAAGGTTTAAAAATGTCTAACAATGGTCAAACCATTGACAGAAACTCAAACAAGCTAGAGTAGAAATGCTAATGACAAATTAGAAGCAGGATCAGAAAGACTGCCATGGGAATAAAACCCTGGGACAAAAATGACAGAAAACCCTTAAACAGAAAGAAAAACTTTGGAAATGTGAAGAGTGGAATGTGGTGGGGCCACTGGACGTGAATGAGCGACTGTGATTGGCGTGGAGAATCTCTCACGTGAAACGTGTTACAACTGCGAACACGCCCAAGAGTAAAAACGCGAAACAAAAATATGAAGAACTGTGATGGAAACACAGTTTTTGCATTATGCTAAAGCCATAAACATTATGGAAGGTTCCCTTGACCGGCTGATAGAAATACCTTCTATATTATTAAAATGCTCACGCAGGGCATGTTACTGAATGCTAAAAGCTCAGATACAAAGGCAGCTCCGCCATCATCTGCCCCAAAAAGACACCAGCATGAATCACAGTATTTAATAACAGAAACCTACAGATGCTTCAGAAGCTGGAATACTGGACTCATTAAGTGCTGCATCTTAAAATAAAGAGATTATTCATTTGTTTATAATAAACATACACATAAACAAATGACATTAATATCATTAAAAC
This sequence comes from Macroglossus sobrinus, assembly GCA_004027375.1. Classification (NCBI taxonomy): domain Eukaryota; kingdom Metazoa; phylum Chordata; class Mammalia; order Chiroptera; family Pteropodidae; genus Macroglossus; species Macroglossus sobrinus. The sequence continues at coordinate 347,659 of PVKZ01001167.1, forward strand.
CTTCAAGACCTGCTAGAATGGTACATGTCATGATGAATATATTTTTATTTTTAAAATACGTACTAAGGTGGATTTATTTTTAAATCAGTTTATAAATTATAAAAGTGATACAGTCTTATGGACAAAAATAGTCCATACAGATGGTTACAGAATGAAAAGCAGACATTTTCTTCTTCCATGTTTCTATGCTTCCCCAGACATACCCACTGCCACTAGTTCCTTATGTTATGCTTAGAGAAATTTTCTAAAGGTAGAGAACCCTCGACCTGTGTTTTAGGATGATCTCATTTAAAACAGGTATCTTAATAAGCTGCTACAAAGAAAGCAAAGACAATATACTTAGAAAATGCCAGTAGAAACTGAGAAAATTAAAAAAGCTCAAGCTAAGGTCATGAATTTAAAAAGTAGATAAATATACAAGCTGGAATACGGTAAAGCTCTTTACAACGTTTTCTAGTACCATACGGCTGAGCCTTTTTGCTGGGGTAGGTTAACAGGGCAAAGGACCAGAGGGAGAAAAATTAAATGTGTATTATTCATGAGAGCCAGAGGAGAAGAATTTGGATGCCTTCCAACCAAGAGCAGGGAACAGGTTCACTCGTCCTGAATTTCTCAGGTCACCTCTCAAATGTGAATGCCGGCATCTTGACTCTGCAGCCACATTTATCTTGTCCTCTGCTCATTAATTTATTTATGATATATTTATTGAGTATCTACTATGTGGTGTTAGCTCTGATCTCAAAGAACTTATGGGAGAGCTGGGGAAAACAGGAGTAGCATGCGTGAAACATTCGGAGAATAGTAAGAGATGGTATATAAAGGGAGATAAACAGAATATAATTAAGTGCCAGCCTGCATGGTACTGTAACACTTAATTAAATTCATGTCATACTCCATGTTCTGGTTCTCAGAAAAGAGTCTCCTACAATTTCTACAATTCCTTCTTTCCACTGTAACTGATACCTGGAGTTCGGTCCAGTAATGTAATTTAGTAATGATTGTATTTCCATTCTCAGAAGGGAAATCTATTGTTCTTGAAATGTGCATATGAGTGTATGCTTAAAATACCTATTTAGTTTTTTGTGGGGAGGGAGGGTGGATTTGATTGCATTTAGTGATTGATTCTTTAAATTTAGTATCTTTGGCAAAAGATGTCACAGGATCATAAAATACACAAAGACGACTGAGAAATCAGCAAGGCCAATCCCTCGCCTCCACTTGGGAGAAAACTTCTGACCAAATACTTAGCCAAAACGTTATGGTGACATTCTCGTACATTTTCTCTTCTGCATATGTTGAATCAAAGTACAAACAGGCATCTGGTATTAGAGCATTATAAAGCCATATGTGATGCTTGCTAATACAAAATGCCTGGAAGGAAACTAAGTTTATATATATGGTTTTAAATTTACAAATGAAGACTCATCCATCATCAAGGAACTGGAATATTTATTCACTACCATGACATAAAAAACAATTTAGCAGAGATATCTGTTTTCATTTGTGTACCATCCACTTCAACAAGAGCTACTAGCAGAAAGACACGTGCATTTCCTGGGGTTGATCTGGGGTATGTGACATATTTTACAGAGGAATTAAAGGGCCAGGTCTCTTAGACAGGACAATGTCATATCAATTCCATGTCAGAGGCAACTTATGTGGTGGAGTCTTCAAAGGAATAATACTTATGCATTATGCCAAAGCCATAAACATTACTGGAGGTTCTTTAAAAACTTATATGCAAGAAACAAAATAGAAAACAGCTCTGGAATGGAATCCTGTGGCTATATCCTGAACACTGCATGTTTCCTTTTCCAGAAAAAAGAATATTCAGCTCATATACCATCACCTCACATAATTGATTGGAGGAGTCATTGATAAGAGAGGTTTTTGTTTGTTTGTTTTTAAGAATTCCGTGATTAACAAAAGTCAAAGAGGAAACAGAACGTCTTCGATGTTGGCAATATCCTTAGGATCTCAAAACGAAAGTTTCTTTCCCTTCTAATGTTGACCTTTCCTATTTGGCAGATGTTGATCTTTTTTTTCCTGCCTGTGTTTCTAATGGAGCTTGAAATTAACATGGCTTTCTGTTTACCTTCTAATTTGTGTGCCGCCATCATCAATGTTGTCAGCAGAGTTCTGGGAATAGGGTTTGTTTACTGCTTCTGTTGCACCAGCAAATGGAGAGATGCAAAAAAGACTGTTCTACTCATCCCATTCCAGTTAAGATTCCCCTTCCATTCCCAGAAATGGCCTACACTAAGCAGCCAATGACCTTCTTGAGTGCAAAAGCCCACAACCATCCTCAAGTACTTGTCCTTGATGACATTTCTGGGCTGATTTTGACATAGCTAAGTGTATTCTCACTCCTACTCCTTGCTAACAGAGGACCAGAAACTCATACTTTCCCCAGTTATGTCCATTCTTCAAAGGAGGCTCTCTGAGTCTTCACCTTGTGAAATTACCTGTTTCCAAGTTCTCAGAGGTTCCCATGATACATAGAGATGACACTCAATTCTACCTGTATGCCTCTGATTCTGCCTTTGCCTTTTCATTCTGAGTTACTCCTATGCTCCAGGACTATGCCCAGTTCAGTGTGGAAAAGGGGGAAGTAAGATTTTTCCTCTTAGGAAGTGTTACTGAAACTTCATGACACTCTTGAGAAGAGTTTTGGTTCTTCAATTTGGTTTTTGAGTCTTCACGGTCTTTGATTCCACGGTTGCATCTATTATTTAGCTTCTACTGTTTCATTCCCAATAGTCATCTTTTCCATAAAGGGATCCGTAATCAGTAAATACATTTGAAAAGCAAAAGAATCCTCTTTATGTTTATGCTTTCCCTTTAAAATTTTTATGTAAAAAAATTCACTGTTTTAACTACTTTTAAGTGTAAAATTCAGTGGCACTAAGTTCACTAACAATGTTGTGCAACCATCACCACCACCCATTTCCCCATCTTATTCATCATCCCAAAGAGAAATGAAACAGTAACTCTCCATTGGCCCTGGAAGCCCAGCCCTAGGTAACATCTATTCTACTTTCTGTCTCTATGAAACTGCTTGTTCTAGATACTTAATATAAGTGGAATCATACAATCATGTATTTGTTCTTTTGTGTCTGGCTTATTTCACTTGGCATAATGTTTTTAAGGTCCATCCATGTTGTAGCATGTGTCAAAATGTCATTCCTCTTTATGGCTGGATAACATATCAATATCACACTTTTGTTTACTCATCCATCTGCTAGTGCACATCTAGGTCGTTTCCACATTTTGCTACTGTGAACAACGCTGCTGTAAACACTAATGTACACGAATCTAGTTGAGTCCCAGCTTTCAAAAGAAGGATCTTTTCATTTTGCAAATTTCTCAGTTTCTTCCAGAAAGAGTGTCCAGCAAGGTTTCAGTCATTAGTAATTTATTTTCATCTACAACTTGGGTTTGGGTGCTGCTCGAGTCACCTGCTTGGTTTTGTATCTCTGCTTTATTCTTTTTGTGCCTGCTCTGTTTGTAGAGAACTACATTTCCCAGACTCCCTTGCCCTCTGGCTTCCAGGTAGTTTTAGTCACCTTAGTGAGGCACTAGAAGGAGACTGCGGAGCAGAATAAGGGAAAAGCCAGAATATTTCTTCTTCTTTTATTTTTTGCTTCTGGTGGCATATTGAACGGTGGTTGCATCTCTACCAGGATAGCCAACTGGGGTTCCAAGTTCAGCCAGGCAACCTTGACCTCTAAACTCTAGCTTCTGCTCTGTCCTCCAACCCCAGGGAAGGCAGAAGCTTCCTACTGCTGCTATTCTCTGGGTTATGGCATTTTTACACTTTGAACATTCAGCTCTTCTATCACCTGTGCTGCAAATTCCTATCATTAAGTTCCCTCTTCTAAACATACCTGGAGTGGTTTGTGGGTTCCTCAGGATGCAGAAAACTGGCAATGACTTCTAGCTCTTCTATTAAAGGATATTTTGGTGTGATTCTATTTCCAGTCCTCTCTGGCAGTTTGGTGTGACCATGTGAACAAGTTCTGGCCAAAGTAATGCAATCAGATGTGTAGTGTGACAGATTCTAAGCCTTCTCTCAAAGTCAGCTGCTCCATACCCTGCACTGTTTAATTGTCTTCTTCCTGCAGTGTGGAGCATAGATGTGATAACTGGCATTTCATCTTGGAGCATGAGGACATGGGCCACACTTTGGGAAGATGAGGACCTAAAGCTGGAAGGAGGCTGAGTCCCTGAGAATTCTGTAGAGTAAAACCAGCACCTTAGCCCTGCTCTGCCTGCCTCTGCAATTGAGAAGTCAAATTTTCTTTTGTTTAAGCTGCTGCTATTTCAAGTCTCTGTTTATTGCAGTCAATCCCCAAATCATAAGCTCAAAGTCTGTCCCAGACTACTGATGGATTTCCTCATACCTTTCCTTAATAAATTAAAGCAAGGTCTCTTGTCTTCTGATCTTATTCTGAGTTTTGGCCTTCTCCTGTTTATACTCAAAATTGACCCATTCCCATCTACAAAGATTTCAAAAGCTTTATTCCCTTTAACAGCTTCTGCTTTGCTTATTAAGTTTTCGCTGAAAGGGGCTTAAAATCCAGCTACTCACCAAGCCCATATCCAACCTAGAAAATGATTAGATGTTAGAGAATTTTTAATTAAAAGCCTGAGAACATTGTTCCTCAGGTATTAATAAAGGCAGTGAAATGGAGAATCAATGTGGCCTAACGCCACAAGACAGACTGTTAGTGGCTTGGTCTGACAGCCCCTCTTCACAGAGCTGATGGGCTATAACTACATCTAATGGCTGCCAAGCACAGATAAATCTTACCTCTATTTTACCCAAGTGGGTGTCGATTAGAAATATGGACTTCTAGGATGGTGATTCCCAAACTTTATCGTGCATGAAAATCACTTGTGGTAACTTGTCTGAAATGAAGATGCCCACCCTTCTGCTCATGATTTAGCTGGACTGGGGTGGGGACCCTGAACCCACCTGTTAAAAAGGACCCCAGGTGCCTCTAAAGCACATGGTCTGTGGGCCACACTACGAGAGACACTGCTCCTAGGGAACTTATGGCTGTGAAGCAGCCACCAGTGGAGAGAGCTGTCATTAGCTGGGGGAGGATCTGTATAACATTAACTGATGCTCTGCTAGGTGCTTTCCCAACATCATCTTAGTTTATGCTTATGATCACCTGCATAACTATTATTATCATCCTTCTTTCATAGCAAGCAACCTGAGGCCCAAAGAAATTAAGCAACTTGCCTAAAGTTACAAAGTGGCTTTGAAGCTAGGTTGTGTGTGCTGGATGTATTTTGATTCCTCTAGTTTTGCTCTGTAGCCTCCTCCATCATGCTCTGTTCTCCTGGACACTAACCTGTTTGATGGCATCACAGAACTGTTTGCTTTCTGGCTTCCAATTGGGTTCAGTTCTCCCAATAGGAAGTGCTTGGAGAAGACTGGGAGGAGGGAGGAGAGTAAGATCAGGGTATTTATTCTCCCAGCCTCCTTCAATGCTGGTCACCAGGGCTGCATCTCTTGACCAGAGGTCATAGCTCTTTATCAGTGACTCTTGACACATGACTGTCTCCTTTCAGGTGATTTGCTCCTGCATTAAATATAAACACCCTCTAATGATCAAAGTTGCTGATAATGTCTCTTTACCTCACTTTCCATGATGTCCCTATAACATTTCAGCATTTCATAGACAAAATCTGTCATACTCAGTCTGCATCCTCCACTTCTAAACAGCCTTCCTTATCCCTGCCCCACCCATCCAGTGTCCAAATCTCACCTCGCAAATATCTGCAAGACCGCTCATCTTCACGTTTGTTCTGTTCTCTAAGCTCTTATAGCCTTTATAACCATTATATATTGTCTTGGAATATTGTTTAATGTGGGTTAGTTTTATCCTTATAAAATGTGTATATACATCCCTTCCATAACTGTTCCTACCCCATAACCTGACCATCTTCCACTATAGCTTCTATTAAATCATTTGCAGTGAATAACTACATAGGATATGCTCTATGTATTTATTTTTACATATTATATCTAATGTAACAACATTTATGGTAACAACCTTATCTACAGTTTATAATTGGGGAAAATGAAGTTCAGAAAGGTTAATTAACAGATCTGAAGTGACACACCCAGTAAAAATCAGGCTGTGTGAACTTCAAAACTCCTGTTCTTTCTAGACTCAGCTCTCAGATGACACACAGAATGAGCAGAGAGAAACTTAATTATCTTAGTTTGGTATTAAATAAAATAACAATATCCCTAAAACTACTAAGAAACCTCATTTGTTCTTAAGATGACTCCCAAATTGGTGGGAGACAACCATGCAAAGAAAAATTTGGAATTTGCAACCACAGAGAGTAGATAATATCATACAGATCGCAATGTCACCATTTTCCCTTTATTTAGAGCCATTGGTACAAATCATAAATTTAAGAGAGTCTTTCCCTGTCACATGTCCACAGTTGGATTTAAGAGAGATATTTTCTATTATAAACATTGACACATCCAAGCTAGAAATCCATGTAGCACATAAAGTACTTTATGCCCCTATATTGACATATTAGTTCAAAACACTGATGGCACACAGGTGTGAGAGCAGCAGGGAGGAAAATTAGATAATCTGCTGGTAATTTGCTCATTTATAAATTGAGAAAGGTATTCTGGCTTTTCTTCCCTTATATTTTTCCACTTGGCCAAGTATAAAACAACAGCTGAGGTGGTGCCTATGGAACTCCTCCAAAATGCAAATGTGAGACCTGCCGATCTCCTCTGCTCCTTTCTTGCAGGATTTACCTGCAGGGACTCTAACGGCAGCCTGAAAGTGCCAGTGTTTATCAAGAAGTACGTGGAAATTAATAAATAATTTCTTCTCTTTTCCTGTAGAAGGCATGTTATACTGGACCATTTGGGATGTTAGATAGGACATGTAATAAGGAACGTCAAAGAGCAACATGGTTTGTCCAAGCAGAGATGGTGGCTGGGGGTCGGGCTGCAGCAGGGAGGTCAGCTTACACACTTTTAGAAGGAACCTTCCATAACCTTATGGATTGTACTTCCTCCTAAGTCTAAAACATTCACCCCTAGTTTATGCAATTTGATGGGAAGAACAAATACTGAAGTTTATAAAGATTTTCACTCCTGATAGTAATTTGTTAATTATCTAGGTTTCAGTGTAGCTTCATATTTGCCAACTATATGACTACAGGAAGAGAAAGGGACAAAAGATGAAGTTTTCTTGCAAATTTTCTTTAATCTTGCTAAAATAAATGTGAAAAAAAGTGTAATTCCAAACATCTTTAAATGTCTATATTCAAGCTCTCGCTATTTCCATTAAATTAAGTGGCAGGAACACAGATAAGTTTGACATCTTCTACACATTGTTCTCTGTATCCAGTATGCTATTTAATTCATAAATTCTACAGAATAAAATAAAATCTAAATACCATTTTTAAAGTTGGATAATGGAATTTTATTGCCAATGGAAAATGGAAGATATAAAATGTAGCAGCTTTCTTCATTTTTGAAGTAATTATAGATTCAGAAGAAGTCACAGAAAAATGTTCAGGGAAGTCCTACGTGCACTTCACCCAGCATTCCCCAGTGCTAACATCCGGTGTAACTATAGTACAGTATCAACACTAGGAATCCGATTGGGGTACGATACATCAGTTCCACCATCACGGGGCTCCCTTGCGCTTCACCTGTGTATAATGCTGAGTGAAAAGGTCTGATGCAAAGAGTACATAATGAATGATTCGATTTACAGAATGAACAAAAACAGATGATACTATTCTTCACTCTTAGAATTTTTAACATTGGTTACCCTTTGCGGGGGGTAGTAACTGAAAGGGAGCAATGAGGAGGGTTTCTGGGACACTAGACACATTCTGTTTCTTGATCTGGATGCTAGTTTCATGAGAGTGTTCAATTTGTGAAAGTTCAGTGGGCTGTACAGTTAACGTATGTGTATTTTTCTGTATGTATACTTCAATAAAAAAGTTTTAAAATACTTTCTATAAAGAAAACTGGGTGTGAGCCCCTGACACCCTAACTTGCCTCTATCTGCTTGAGTGGGAGGGGCTACTCTTTGATCCCAAGTCTGGTGAGGAAGCTTCAAGGGGACTCTCAAACAACTTGACACGTGTCACTGGGAACTTGGGGGACAAAGTGAAACTTCTAAAGAGCCAGAACCTGCAGCTTGCTAACTGCTCTGGTGGCAGACTAAACAAAAGATCTGAAAGCTAAGGACAGTCTGCCCTCATTGTTTAGGGCAAGGATGACATAAGCTTTTCACAAGCACCAGATCTGAGCCACCCTGCATAAGAGAGCCGGTGTCGGGGAGCTAAGGCTCCCTCAAAGAGGCTACTTAGAGGGGAAAACACAACTCAAGTCCAAAAGCTGATGCACTGCTAAAATACTGAGGGTTGAAGAAAAAAATAACTCATAGAAGGACACAAATTCACTTACTCTTATGAAGTGACCCAGAGGTGAGCCTTCCCCAGTGATGAGGATGGGGGGATGATGGTGGTGTCTGAAGAACCCGGCAAAGAGCAATCATCAGCCGGCCCTCAGAGCGACAGCTGGCTTTTGATAGCGTCTGTCAAGAAAGAACTTTCTTGACCTGTAGGCCTCCCTCAACCTGCTCTAATCTGAAAAAGGTCAGAAACCTCTAGTTAACAAAGAAGTTCTGTGTGACACTAGGCAGGGGAAGGTGGCCTCCTTTTGAGATGTTCTGTATTAAGAAAGAAAGGAAAATCATCAAAATTTGAAATTTAAGTCATAAGTCAGACAGCAGACTCCTAGAGGAAGCTGTGATCCAGGGGTTATAAATTGATGTTATACTCACCAAACTTACACCTAAAATGTTTACTTCTCTCCCAGTACTATACGTTCTTGGGCCAGATCAACCCCACCTCCTCAATGATGTAGACCAGTAAGAACTATTTGACCAGTAGAAACAGGAGTATGGGAGAGGAAGCAATTGAGAGTAACCTTGCTGTTTTTAGGTTGGGCGATAAGAAAAGATTGACATTAATAATCAAAACATGGATGCAGGAGAAAAGAGGGGTGGTGGCTGAGGTGATACAGCAGTCCCCCAGTTCCAAGGGGGATACGTTCTAGACCTCCAATGGATGCTTGAAACTGCAGATAATACTGAACCCTATATATACTATGATATATATATATATATATATATATATATATATATATATATGATAAAGTTTAATTTATAAATCAAGCACATGAAGAGATTAACAACAATAAAATAGAACGATTATAACAATAAAATTTGGGTTATGTGAACATAAGCACTGCGGTAACTATGACAGTTGATCTGATAACTGAGACAGCTACTAAGTGACTAATGGGGAGCGTTCAGCGTGGAAATGCTAGACAAAGGGATGGTTCACATGCCTAGTGGAACAGACCGGAATGGCGTGAGATTTCATCACACTCTGCAAAACAGCGTGCAATTTAAAACTTATAAATTGTTTCTGGAATTTTCCATTTAATATTTTTGGACCATGGTCGACTGTGGGTAATTGAAACTGCAGAAGGGGAAACTGTGGATAAGGTGGTGGAAGGTCAATACTGTGGATGAGTTCATCTATGATGTGCTGAGTTTGAAAAGCCTCTGGGCCAGGAAGGTGAAAGTTTTCTTTGGATGCCTGGGAATGGAGGAATGAAGCAGAGTAGTACAGGAGGGGATTAGAATCCATGTGTAGGTACAGCTGATGCCTTAGGGGTAGGCATGGTTTCCCAGGGAGATCACTTAGGACATTATTTTCTGAGGAGTGTTTAGTGGGTTGGCCTGTAAAGACACTGCAAAGTTAGTAAGAAAAAGAAAAAAGTGATTTTCCTGCAGCTGACACAAGAAAAAGAGTCCCCTGTAGGAAAATGGGATCAACAGCAGCAAAACTTTGCAGTTGCATTCATCTAATTTTGGAGGATTCCAGTGATTGGAGAGTGGCCATCTTCTGAATAGAAGTTGGGGTTGAAAGCCAGAAAACAGTGGACTGTGGGACAAATGGGACGTGAAAAGTACAGTCTATAGACTGGTCTAGAAATGTGGTGATGTAGGAAAGGAGGGCAAAGTTTAAACATAGAATGCTTTAAAGAGAGAGATCCTTCCTTCTTCTGTGCTATGGACTCCTTTGGCAATTTGGTGAAGTTTATAGATTCCTTCTCCAGAATATGTTTAAATGCAAAAAGAAAACTATATAGGATTACAAAATAAACAAGTTGCACTGAAAAACACCAAAATAGTTTTAAAAACTTGTTATAGAGCAATACATATGTTTATCAATGCATTAAATAAAAGGATTTATTGGCAGAAATAACTATGATTGTAATTTGAAAGAAGTGATGCATACAAATGGTGTTTCAAGATATCTTCAAAAATTGTTATATGATTAAAAAATTACCTGTGATTCTAGTGACAAAGTCACACGAACTGCTAAGAGTACTGAGGTTTTGTACTTCTATTCGTAATAGAAAAAAAGTTAAATTTTGGTAAAAAATAAAATTAAGTATAAATTTCTGTATTAAATCCAGGATAATAAAATTAAGTACAATTCCATCTAATTACAATAAAGTATATTCTCTTTATAAGTTATTCCACATAAATATAATATATATTAGATATCTCCAAATTCATCAGCCCCATTCAATTCTATCCATGGTTCCCTTGGAGAAGAGTGGGATACAGAGATCACAGCTTAGGAATCTTTTCTTAAGGGAAGAAAGATCTTTTTAAATAAATGTAAATGAGAGACAAATTGTTTATGGCTAGAGTGGAAGGTCTGGAGTCTTTCTCGAGCAGGATGACTATGTAATGCAGTGGTGTAGCAGCAGATTCTGGAGCTGGGCTCCTGGAATTTAAGTCCTGGCCCTCCTGTTTATTACCTATGTGACATTATGAAAGTTATTTAACAATTTCACTTCTTTATAATCTCAGTTTCCTTATCTGTAAAGTGGGGATAGTAACCCAACTCATAGACTGTTGTGAGGATTACGTAAGAATACCTTAGCCATTATTATCTTGACTAGTTTTGACTCACTCAATATCCCTGGCTAAAGGAAACCAACGGCTCCCTGAATGTACTTCCTTCTTCTTGCTCAGAACCACTGCTCATACCATGTTTTTCTGTCCGGAAGATTCTCCTCACTGTTCTTCACATGACTGACTCCTTCTCATTCTTCCTCAGAAATACTGCCCCAGAAGCCATCTCTGAAATAGGTCTCCCACCATTATTCCCTATTCTCAGCATCTTTTGTCACAATCTGTAATCATTTTGTTAGTGGTTGTCTATGATGAGCTCCATGTTGGCTGGGCTTATGTCTGTCTTGTTCCTCTCTGTAGTCCTGTGCCTACCACATAATAAGTTCTCATCAATAGTCATTAAATGAGCTATTGGACAGGGAGAAATTGAAGAAAGATTCTGGCTCTATTTTATGCCTTTGGACAGTCCTTCCACTTTTGACTCGGTTATGGATTTTATTAATCTGGTCTCAGTCTTGCTCTGGAGCTGGTGGTAAGCCAAGCACATTGCTTACATTAAAATGTTGACAAGGTAGCATTTAACCTTTCTTCAAGTGCTAGGAGGATCCTCTTTCTGGTCTAGGCTGAACCAAGTAAAGCAAGACAAGAATATCAAATTCTGGGCTGTGCTATGACAGTTCATGTTCCTGCAGGCAGTACACAGGATATCCATGGGTCATGCTTCGCCCAAGCCAGTATTTTGCTATCACTTCATTCCCAGGCAACACAAAGTGATAGGGAAGATACTGGTCTGGTATTCGGGAGCCAGACTTCTAGTTCTGACTGTTCACGTCTGAGTGATCTTAAGCAGATAAACCTCTTGGAGCTTTAGTTTTTTCATTGTACAAATAGCAATTTTAAAATAACTGCTGTGGCAGAGAATGCAGCTATCCACCCAAATCCATTCTTCCCTTGAGGCTGCTGTGGTTACGTGATTAAACTCTTGCCAACAGAATGTAAGCAAAAGTTACATTTGTAACCTCCATTTACTTGCTCAAGGCCCTTTACTTCCAGGCTGAAATGGCGAGGACCAGAGCAGTGTCAAAAATGGTCTCCTTAAAGGTGGCAGGCTCTCAGCCTGGGTCCCTAAATGACTGTGTGGAACCGAGTTGCCACTGGTTTGCAACCTTCAGCTAGGACTATTATATAACAGAGACCTAAGCCACTAACTTTTAAAATATATTTGTTACAGTAGCTAGTGCTTCTCTGACTAATGCACATATCCTATCTACTTTATATAACAGTGAGAGATAGTAGTTCTAATATATGGGAAAGAGCTTTGGGAGGTAGCGAATGCTATAAAAATTTGTCATCATTATTTTTTCTAGCTTTATGAAGATATAGTTGACATATAAAATTATGTACATTTAAGGTACACAGTGTGATATGATATGTGTATATACTGTGAATCACTATCATTATTAATACAGAGAAAACAAGTACATATTAGAATGTCTGACACATAGTAGATATTTATTTGTCAAATATCTTGATTAAAAAGCCTAAGATTTAAAAAATTCCATATAATACAACAGCACTGGCAATATATTTGGTTCAGAGAAAACCTTTAATTAATACACTGGAGCTCATACAAATAAAGCAAAAACCTTCTGGATATGTGCTTCTTTCAAAAAGATCATTTTTCTTTCTAATGCTTCCATCAAAAATAAATTATAAAATATTAAAGAACATTTTGAAAAAAGAAAAATTTATCCTTAATCTTACCACTAAACACAGATCTTTCATTTTTTACCCAGTGCTTTCAAGCTTTTAGCTACATGCACGTCTATTTTTCATAGTTGTAAATCTGTTACGTCTTATTTTTAAAACAAATTTTAAGAAAAAGCGCAGATTTGGTAATTCTACAGAAGTGATTCCAACAAGGAACCACCTAATATTTCTAAGAGTTCCAATTTAATTTTGCCAAGGGGTTCCATTCTTATTAAAAGGCATAGCAGGGAGAGGAGGTGATTTTCGTATAAGAGCACATACAGGTGTTAATTCTCACTACAATGGGGGTGATCAAGATTACAAATGTCACAATTTCTCCACTTAACATTTAAGAGATACCTTGTGAGTCTTACAAAAACTACATGGAGGGCTAACTATTGCATATAAACTTATTTAAAGATAAATTAATTTGATGACTAATTCAACAAATGTTTTTTAAGAGTCCATTGTGCGTCAGGTAGAATGTAGACTATAAAAAATAAGTCACAGTCTGCCCCCTTGGAGTGATTAAAGTAGGAATGAAAGACAAGAAGACAGGTTGTAGGTGAGCTCAGAGGAGGGGAGAGGCCAGGGATGGTACCTGGATTAAATCAAACCTAGGTTTGGCTTGAAGTTAGGCAGAAAGGGGTGGGTAGAGCCAAGCTCCCTACACACATGGGCCAGAATAAATGGAAGCAAGAGTGAGCATGATACTCATGGGAATGTAAGTTATTCCACCTGAATGAATGTTAACAGAGCACACAGGGGGGTGAATAGATAAGAATGGAGAAGTGAGCAGAGGTCAGATCATGAAAAGCGGATAAGCCTCATCAGAGCACTGATAGTGTTTGTTCAGTGCTACCTAGGACAGCACTTGGCACATAAGCATCCCATCTGTATTTGTGGAATGAATTAAACTACAACATGCTACACAGTTGACTCATTACTGGTCAGAGGGATTGGACCCTGGCTGCCAAGGAAGAACACACACAGCTGAGAAGTGACAGCTACTCATCTCTCTCCAGAGACTCATTTATGATGCTCCCTATTGCCATGTTGGTTACGCCACGTGACCACAGCTTGCTTCTCAATGCAGAGATGCTGCTTTATTCTTGTTGGTCTTGAACTGCCTGCTGCTAAACAGCAGGGATCAGACACACTGAACCTTAATCTGAAAAATGTCCCTTATCTCAATTTCATTTTTTAATCCCAAGAATATCCCAAATGTAGCTTCTCTGGACATACTTTCAAAGGAAACATATTAATGCCATTTCCGACTTCTTATCCTAGACACAAAGAATTGGGGAGGGTGGGCAGAGAGGTGATGGAGTTGCAGAAGAAACAAGGGGAGAGGCTGAGAGGAAAGGCTGTGATTTCTTCTAAGTGTTTCTTCACCCTTGATTCTAGTCTTCTCTATTTTTTGAAACTACTTTTAGTTGAAATTGAGCATCGGTGATGTAAAAGTACCAGAAGTCTTACTCTCTAGGAGAATGAATGAATTAATAAACCAGATCTAGCAATCCTGAATAATTTGGAGGCAAAACGAGACTTGACTCACAACATCCCAGCAGGGTGGCTTACTTTGGGAGCATTCTGCCACCGTTCTGCTGGGCACGCTACGCAGGCACAGTGCTGGCTGACTCCATGGCGGGGAGCACATGGATTCAGCTGCCGGAAAGTGATGTGAAATTAAAGAGAGAATAAAATGTGTGATCTTATTTAATCACACCTGGTACTTCAATTTCTCGACAGCAACCTGCTCCACCGTGTCAAATTGGAGAATGAAAAAAAAAAGTATATATAAAATAGCTAACGGAGGGATTAACTCTCTAATGCCTGCCAATCCGCTGTAGGGACACACAATACAAATGACAACTGAGTTTTTCTCATAATTTGAAAGCAATTATCCCTGGACCTGGATCCACATAAAATGACCATAAACCGAGGGAAACAATAAAATGTCACCACCTAAAAGGGGCCTAAAACTCAGAGTCCCAGGCTAAGTGGTGGCTTGGGGAAGATTAGGTATTTTCATACCCAAAGTGTATTTTAGGTCATACCCTACTTGTGTTCTGATGATCTGAGTGTGTGCTTTATGTTACTTCAGGTTTCTAGGAGGATGACAGGTACCAAGCAGAGTGGAAAAGAACCCTTTCAGCCTATTTAGAGATGTCTGTTAGTGAGGAGTTTAAACATTTATAAATCTGTACTGAAACTGATATTTAATGGAGATCACTACCCCCTTGGCTCCCTCACTAAGGAGCTGCTACATCATGGCATCTGGGCATTTTTACCGACTATCAAACACTATGTAATTCTTCAGGACCTACCATGTTTCCCTGGCTATTCAGATACATTATGGCAAAGAAGTCCTGGAAGATAAAAAAGTTGTTCATCTAATGTAAAAATGGTTATTGTCGTTAAAAATCCTTCTGGGGTGGGGAGATGCCTTATGCGTGGTTTCATTTAGCAGCAGAAAATTAAGGCTTAGTATAGCCAGCTTTACATCATATTTATGATGAAGCAAATCAAAGATGAAAACTACTGGATATAATTTGTGCTTTCGAGATACTTGAGGAGCCAGGCCTTTGTGCGATAGCTCGCCTGTGTGTCCAGGACTTGCAATTCTCTAATAAATGCTTATTCTAAATAGTCCCCCAGCCCCACCAAAAAAAGATGAAAACAACTAGACAATAGCTATATTGGTCCCTTCCACAGAGTGACCATGCAGTGGCCTGCAAACATGCACATGAGGGTTCCCCAAAGATGCACTGCTAGTTCAGAGAAGATTTGTTTCAAGAGATTGACTCAGTGAAGGGAACTTTGTAGAGAATGGACTCCCTGGTATTCTGATATAATTAATTTTTCAGGAGCATGGGCTTTCATTTTTTTTTTTTTAAACGATTCGTAAAAATAATTCCTACTGCCAGATATCTGGTTTCCGTCCTTTCTGAAAATCCCGTGTGTCAGCCGTCTGGGCAGCACTAACATCGCAGACCATTATAAAGCTCCCTACTCCTCTCCTAAGACTGGAAGCCTCCTGAGGGCAGAAAATCTGACTTGTTCATTGTTTGCCATCTAGTTCTAGAGCATATAGCACCTGCATGCCACAGGTACTCAACAAACAGGTGTGAATTGGACTGGTTGTCACTCCATGTGGCATTATTCTGGAGTAATTAGTTATTTTCCAGTTTATGGAAGAACAATGGGTAAAGGTTATTGGAAAGGGGGAAGGCTGCCAGGCAACCAAGTGAAGTTATGTTAAAATTAATTCTCTGATATTTAAGAAATACCTAACAAATGGGCTCTTTGGTCATTGAGTTAGAATCTATAAAAATGACTTCTTGATTTAAAATAAAGACCCGTTTATTTTACCATGTGGTACATTCCTTTGGCCCCTTGAAGAGCTTCAGCGGTCTTCAGGGTTGAGGCCCCAACCTTATGTTCTCAGAAGGGTAGGCCAGTCTGCCTGGCGAGGGTGGACTGTGGCAAGGTCGATGGGGGTGACATCAAAATCTCGAAATCTCCTCTTCAGAAGATGAAGCTTCAACGTGAAAAGCTGTGAACACCAGGGATGTCTTTTAAGGTTTGCCAGATCTTTGTCTGAGGATGGCATGTTTTCATCCACGTAAGGAGTCTTATAGATACTATCTATAATAATGTAATTAGTATGTATTAATTATTCCCTATTATGTTTTGGCCCAGGAATAAGCAGCTTTGCTCTTTTCACCCTCTTTTTAGTGCACAAAGCCATGGATATGACCATGACTACCCTCTTCTTTAAATCCTGTAGAGACTTGTCTTTACCTTTGGGACAAAACCCACATCCTAACCATCGTGGCACACACAGCTCTGCAAGTGTGCTGCTCCTTTGGCCACGGTCCACCTTCCTCCCCATGCATGGATGCTAATTTATTTAGTTTACCAAGTTCTTCCCAGCCTCTGGGCTCTTCCTACAGGCTCTCCTTCCATTGTATTGCTATTTTCCTTGCTCCTTTGCTTGATTAACTTATCAATTGGGGTTCAGCTTATTGGCCACTTCCTCAAGAAACCCTTTCTCTGACCCTATAGTCTAGATTCCCCCTTACATACTATTATACAGTAACTCCTTCACAACTGTCATTTAACAGTTATTGGAGCAAATCTTTCTTTAATGTCTGTGTTCCATTCTATATTTTAAGTGTCATGACGGTGATGAAAAGGTTTGTCTTGCTCATTGCTGTGTCCTCAGCACCTATTAGATGCTCAATTAATATTTGCTGAATGACTGAAAGTATCTTTTAACTTGAGGTGACTACAGACTTGAAGCTCTAGGCATTGTGATGTAGTGGGCAGTTGGCAGACTTTGGACTGTATTTGAATTCAGCTTCTTTCCTTGACAACAAAAGAAACAAGTCACTTCAACTCACTGAGCCTCACTGTCCTCATCTGTAAAAATAACAGCACCAACTCTACCTCTGAAGAAAATGCATGCACACAGTGCTCTGTACCGTTCGCTGGCTGTGCCGCAAGTAAAACCACCTTGTGTACATCTCTAGCTGGTTTTTTTTTTCTGTTTCTCACAGGAAAGCAAGTGTCCCACCTTTCTCCTTTTCAGAAATCCAAAGAGAAGCAGAAATAGGGAATAGCTTCTCCTCAGGGCTGAAGCAGGTCAACTAGCAGAACCATTTTACAAGCATTAGATACCTACATCTGATACCATATGGATAGCCACAAACTGAGAAAATACAGACAAATTCTTATCCTGAGAGGAGAGTACAGGTGTTCGGTGTCTTCTGTTTGACTCTCAACTTTGTTTCTGATGTTTGTCCACAGGGATACATGTGACTACTAGGATTTGCATTTCATTGTGCAAATGTATCACAATTTATTAACTATAACTCAGATGGATATTGGGCTTATTTCCAGTTTTTGGCTATTACTTGCCTTTTTTTTTTGTGGATTTTCTCCAACATCTAGGGGATAAGTTCTTACAATGGAGGGTTGAGATCATAAGGCAGGTGTAGTCACTAGGAGGTAGAGGGATGTACTAATAGGGAACAATGTGGACCACACAGTGTGGGGAAGAAATGCACACGGTCCAATCACGTGGAACTTCTGTGAAGGTGGGGTATTTTCCTCTAAACCAACTGTCACCAGTGTGGGCATTCCTAAATAAACAGGACAAACATTCTGGAACCGGACAGGATACTGCCCCAACTCATGTAAGCTTTATCCCACTCACATGGATAGGAATTGCATGTGAGATACTGGGTGTAGCTGCACTAGGTACCCAGACTAGTGGACAGGGTGATGTGCGCCCAAGGGATGCAGAGATGGGTCTTGATGCAAGAGTTCCCATACGCACAGACCATGCCGTGTAAGGCGAAGTCCTACACCTGCTCTGCTCATGAAATTGACTCCTCTCCGAGCTCCTCAGGATGCTGAATGACAAAACTTATATAATGCAAATGCATATCATGCAGCCCTCAAATTAAGAGAGCCTGGGAAAGCGGAGAAGTCACCTAAGGCACCACTAAAGAGTGGGTTATCAAACAGGCCCCCCGCATGGAATAAAGAGTTCCTCAATGCAATTATCACACAAGGAAATAAACATAATATGAAAAAGATAAAAAAAGAGTATACTTTGGAAAAGATCTGCCACAAGAGAAAGACAATTTTTAAGAGAGTAACTACTTTGCATTCTCAAAATAATTACTCAAAACACAAAGTTGCCAAAAGAGAGAGAATAAGGCAACAGACAGAGATAAAATGGGATTTTATGGAAAGAATACAGGCAAGCAAGAAATGCCACTGCAGAATTTAAAACTGGATGAAAAGCAATAAAGAGAAAAATCACCCCTGAATTAAGTGGCATTAGACTAGAGAAGGAGGACAGTGCCTCCCAAACCACTGTCCTATTAAGTAAGTACATCCAACATACATGTTGCTGAGGTCAAATATCGATTCTGACTTAGTGAGCCTTGGGTGAAGCTAAAAAGACTATATTTATAAAAATTCTCTGAAGTGATTTTGAGAATCAATCTGGTTTAGAAACTATTAAGGTGAACATGAACTTGGGACAATCACCCAGCATTCAGAGGGAGAAAAAAGGTAACTGAAAATGATTAAAAGGAAAAAACATGAACTAGAAACACGAACACAGTATATGTGGCTTATGCATAATGGAAGTAAATGAGGCAGCAATCAGAACCAATGCGACAGAACCAATTCCAAAAATACATATTGAAGAAAATTTCCCTGAAATGAAAAAAATACCTCTAGTTTAAAAGGTTTTACTGTGGACTTTGTGAAAAGTGATATACATTCGGATGTACTAAATATTATATCTAAAATAAAAATCTTCCCAAAATCGAGGAAAAAGGAATAGATCACATAGAAAAAAAAAAAAGATGTCAGCAGAATTTGTCTATGTGGTTTTCAGGAAGAATGGTTAAGGTATGATCTCCAAATTCTATTATCTGCCCAAGCTGCCAGCGATAAGAGAATTTCAAATGAGAAGACACTGATGTTCTCTCTGGTAACCGAGAATAACCAACAATCTGAAAATTGAGGAATGCAAACACTGTTAAATAGCATTGCTTCTAAGAAAAATATAAATGAGATCACTCTTGAAACAAGAGATCGAACTGTGTAAAGAATCAACAATTTCAATGTTACAGACTGGGACAAAAATCCCGAAGTAGAATAATAAAAACCGGGCGTGGGGAACTGGAGGAAGAAAAGTGTGGGTCATTTTTCATTTATACATGAGGGTGAGTCAACAGATACTGTTTTGTTCTTGATATTAACGGTCTGAGAAACAGGTTTAGATCATAGGTTTTAAACATTTATCAATATTATTTGATAATTTGACCGTAACTTTCAGAGGAACTTCAAACAAATGCCATACCTTCTAAATTCATGGAGTCGGACGGGGAGGAGGGAAGGAATAAAAAAAAAACAGATCATAAAGCAAAACTAACCTTTCCCTCTTTGCAAAAAGGCAGGGGAACAAAAGAAACAACAAAAAAACCCATTAAAGTTAAATGTAAACTAAGAACAGAAGAAATAACAAAATAACCAGGTTTCGTAAATATACATGTTTATGAAAGTCTGAAGGTATATGCACCAAAATGTTGACATTCATTTCTGTATAGTGAGTTTAGACTAACTTTATTTTTGAATAACTATTTTTTTTAATTCTCTGGCAATGATTACATATTACATATGTGATTGAAAAGAAAACATAAACCTAAAATTTCTCTTCATTCATCAGAATGAATACTGATCACAAAGCCGCTCATTAAAACCAGAAATGTCCAGCATTGCTACAGAGGCTGAGAATGGCATTTGCTGTGATTATGCAACTTGTTTCACTAATTTGACTCATTTCCCCAAACAGGATGCACAGGTGGTGTTCATTTATTTAGTCACAACACTAATTACTCTTCACAATTGCATTCTTCCCTGGTTTTCTCAGCATAACCATTGCAACTGTAGGAAAGCGTCCTTGGAGGACTGTTTGCTTGTGTAGGTGTGTGCAGAAGGTGTGGGACCTTGACTTACAGGCAAGTGAGCCTGGGTCCTCTGTCCTGTAAGGCTGTGAGGACTGACTGGTGACATTTCAGTCCCTTAGCCCCATACACTTTTATCTACACTCCAGTCTCAGTCCTCATAATTTCCCCTCCCCAAAACCTCAGACTCCAGCCAAACGAAGTTATTTCTTGAATTTTGCTGCCATGCCTGGAATACTGTGCCATTTGAGGGGGAACTAGAGGCCACTTCTAGGGTCCACAGCACCCTCTGTCTTTCCCCTCATTTATCTCAGGTTGTACTGTCACTGCTCAGTAATCTGTCTTGCGAAGGCAATGCCTGTCTCACGAGGAAGACCTATAGTGCTTGCTAGCAGGGAGTGTGTATTTGCCTTCTGGCATTAGCACAGTGCCTGATAAACAGAAGGCACTCAACAGCTATGCATGGAGGGCTTCTCTGAGCTGATTCACTCCAGCTCCCAGCCCCTTCTTTCCTAGCTTATGTTTCTTTTCTTGGTGGGAGGGATCTTATGATATAAGAAGCAGAGTTTACCAGAAGCTTGTTTTCTGAGCTTCTGACTGCAACAGAGCCATGCTCTCCCCATGTCCCTGCTTCCTCCTCCCCTCCATCAGAGCATGTGACTCTGTGGCTCTTCACCATGCCCATGATCCCCACTGTCCTAATACGCAAGATGTCTGAGGTTGGTTTTCCAAGGAATGGTCTTCCCGCACTATTTGGAGGGGCTGGCAACAAACTAGTTTGTCCTAGGCCCCAAGTGTAATGTCAAATAATACCTGACAAAAGATTTTTTATGGACTACTAACTATTCCACGACCTAGAGTATTCTGGGCTAAAATGTAACCCCCTTCTCAAATTCAGATATGGATGTCCTAATCCTCAGTCAGTCAGAATATAACCTGAGCTGGTGTTGCAGATGTAATGATGTAAGATGAAGTGAAACTGGAGGAGTGTGGGCCTCTATTCCAAAATTACTGGTGACCTTATAAAAAAGGAACTTGGGCACAAACACGCATGCAGAGAGAATGCCACGTGATGATTTAAGTTACGCCTCCTTCCAAGAACCTACCGGAACCCAGGAGAGCGGCCAGGAATAGACCCTTCCCATGGAACACAGCCCTGTTCAAACCTTGACCTCAGACTCTTGGTCTCCAGAATTGTGAGACGACAAAAATTTCTATTGCTCTAAGCTACCTAGCTTGTGGTTCTTTGTCACAACAGCTCTAGTAAACTAATAGCTAGTAAGATATACTAAATGCTTTCTCATGTCTTCTCGCTATTCCAAAGGTGGAAAGCAAGGTTCCTTTTAAAGTTTATGCCAAGTCTTCAAGTTATGTCATGCGCTAGCTACCACCTCAAGGAAATGGTTTGACATTCAACACTGTCCCTGTGCACTGAGGCTGGAGAATACTAAGGGTATCAGTTTAGCTAAAAGAGGAATAGAGAAGTCATATATCTTTTTGTGTCAGGTACAGTACATGTATCTCTTCACTCCTGAAAATCACCTCACAATGTAAGTAGACTGTTGTTCATGCACATATTACAAATTAGTTAAGATCTGGCAAGATCAGTAATCTGACAACCACACAACCAGGGTGTAACAGCATGGACGTTTGAATCCAGCTCTGACTCGGAGACCATACCAGGATTTTCCTTCTGGAGAAGGCAATTCAGCATCAGGATATGTTACCAAAGAAAGCTGGCTACTATCTTTTTCCTGAAGGCTTAAAAAAACAGGCACATGTTATTGCTTACGGATAGGTTATGCATGGTTTTATGGGAGATAAGGAGCATGGACAACACAATATTTCAAAGTTCCTTTTTGGATCTATGATTTTTATGATCTCAGAATAATCTTCATGAACTGAGGAAGAAAGACCCTTATGCTTCAGGAATTTTGTCCATGTATTCCATATTGGAAATGTTCGGCTCTCTAGATTAAGGGACAAGATTCTGCAACCAAGCTGGTCCCTAATAAATGCTGGCTTTGGACAAGTAGTCGTTGCCACATGCCCAGTTCTGCTTCTACACACCAGTGTCTCTTCCATGCCCTGGATTCCAAGGTATGGAGTGAATTCAGACCCCTGAGAAGCAGGGAGTCCAAGCATGCTGTCTTAACATACTTTCTCTAAACTTACTTCACCTTCTAGTCAGCTCCAGCAGGATAGGCAATAACACTTTTATACACTCAATAACATCACGCCTACCTAAAGACAGGAGTCTTCGGCCATGAGAGAGTAGATTTAAATCACCAAGAATAGCAGATCACACAGGAAACACTCAAAACAGCTCATGGCAATGCACAAGAAAGATGGTGAAACTTAAAAGGCTAGAAACAAAAATTAGCAAGTGAGCTTTGCTTTTGTGAAGATATACAGAGTTCTTCCCCCTTGGAAAGCGGATGCCTTTGGCTAGAATCGGATGACGGGCACGGCCTGTGCCATGTCATGTGCATGCTAATCACCACTCACGATTGGCAGCTGCAGTTGCTATTGAATGTTAACAATATCTTTATTTTTATAATTTTACCTAATTACCAAGACAGTGAGTTTATGTTTACTTTGGATCCCAATCCTGAAATGATGAAAAGCTACTTTTTAGGAAAAAAAATGACCCTTGATAAAGATGACCTTTTCTCTTCAAAATGGTAAGATGCTGACAAAGTTTTACGCTGCGAGGGACAGAGAACTGTGGTTGCCACCGTTGTGGCTCTTACCTTTCCTTATGGAATTTCTACTTGAAGGAGCTCAGAGTCTCATAAATAAACAAGAGCAAATTAACGAGTGGTTTAACTGTTTTGCCAGGTTTCACTTTGCATACAGACAGTCATTTCTACCTGCGGGGCTCGGTTTCCCAGCTGGAACACAACCCCACAGCTTTGAACTTGATGAGAGAGCCCTGGCCTGGCTCCCTAACAACTTCCTGACATCCCTGCGGTCTTGCTATTTAACATAAACAAAAAGAGATCTTTCCAAACCCAAATACATTTTAATCAACACTGCACGATGTTGATCGTATCAATAGATTGACACTGATACTCCATCTCACCGGGGTAATCAAGGGCAAGAAGCTGCTTATCTTTAAGATTAAACAAAAGCCTGTTTCTCCTCTGTCTGACTTCACAAAGTCCTCAATTGTAAAGAAAGAAAGAAGGGAAAATGTACAAGCTGACACGTTGCCAAACCTACTTGGGAAGGAAAAAAGAGAATTCTCAAAGGCCCTAGCAGGTAGGCTGATTAAAATCAGGGCCTTCTTCACATCTCTTCTAAAACACAGAAGCAAACGCCGGTGCCGGCCCCGCGCCATCCAGCTTCGGCGGCGGCCTTGCTGCCGTTCCTGCAGTCTGCGCAAGCAGAGCCTGATGGAACGACGTGCCAGTGATTTTGTTCTTGCTTTTCTGATGGGTCCCTGAGGGTGCTTCTGAGTAATTGTGCCTTGGCTCCCGCAGCTCGAACGGGCGGCCCTGCCTTCCTCCTTCTCATGACTTAATCTCAGCGTGAGAAGGCTGCCTAGTCAGGGGAGGTGGTTTGTGGTCCCCTGCCCTGGTCTGGGTTCCTCCAAGGCATGTTTTCCCGTCGCTTGTCCTGTCATCTGGGTACCGGTGTAAACGGCGGCCAGACATAGATAAAATGGTGTTTCTGAACAGAAGAATGTGCTACCCAGGGGGCACGACCAGGATTAATTGGCTGCCTGCGTTCGATAGACTGTGAGCTCCTCAAGGGCAGGGACTGTGCCTCATTTGTCTCTGTATTCTCGGTGACTAACGCACATTCATTTGTTCATTCATTTATTCAACAACTTTTTGCTGAGAGCTGGAGGTACAAGATGAGAGAGTCACAGGCTTCTACAAAGAATCAGACATTTCTTTTGCCCCACAGGCTGGATTGGGAAGACATGAATATACTTTGTAATATGTTACAAGAGACACAAATATACACTCAGATCATACGGAAGCTGAGCTTTCTTGCTCTTGGACTCATCGAATGTCAAAGGTGAGTAGGACCTGCTTTTACAGATAAGGAAGCCAGTGCTCAGAAAGAGCAGACCAATCCTTGAACCTGTGCTCTTTTCACCTTGAGCAAGGTGGTCCATGGGAGATAAAGTACTTCAAGTAGAAATTTCCACTGTTCTCTTTATTGCTCCAGCCCTCACAACCTAATTTTGTTATAAATACATTTCAATATTTTAATTTCCAAATTTCACATAATTTAAGGGTCTCCAGTCTGTGGTTTAAATAAGAATTGTCACCCGAATTCCCACAGGAGCCTGAATGTAACATAATTAAGGTAAGTAAACCCAGGGGATAGACTGCGGGTCAGAATCAACTGAAAACATTTGCTCTTGTTTCCCTTAGACTCCACATTCGAGGCTCAAAGTAATGATTTCTATAGTGCTCATGCTTTTGTGGGTTAGGAATTCCTGAAGGGCTCAGCTGGGCAGTTCATCTCTGATCCACGTGACGTCCCCTCACTGAGGTGGAAGATCTGTTTTTGAGATGGGTTCCTCAGTCACATGTCTGATGCCTCTGTGCTCCTTGATCTCCCATCTTTCCCCACCTGGTGTTTCTTCTCGGTGGTCTCCAGGCAGCTGCACCTGTTGTATGTTGGCTTATTTCTCTGAATAAGTGACCAAAGTAGACAGGAAGTAGATGCTGTCAGTTTCCTAAGGCTAGGGCCCAGAAACTGACAACATCACCTCTGCCATTTTATACTGGTCAGAGCAGTCCCTGGGCCTTGCCAGATTCAGGGGACGGGTACCCAGACCCTACCTCTCACTAGGAGGAGTATTAAAAATTTATAAACATATTTCACATGCTATAGTCTGTTCTAGAGAGCAGCTACTACATACCATGTTGCTGTACCATGAGATTGTGGCTCATTATATTTTGGAAATTTTTAGACAGAAGATGAAAATTTACATTAAAAATATTAAATCTCCTGATTTTTAAATATTGGCAACTAATTCAAATTTTTGAAAAGCCTGTGCCAGACATGCACATTTGTGAATACTGCTCACACCCACCTTCCTTCAAGCACTAACTAAAATCCTTACAAAGAAGTTTAAAAAAAATACTGACATGTATTTGGAAATATTTGCCTACCACGGAAATTAAGATCTTAAGAGCTTTTTACCATGTTTGACAACAGATTTTTACTGAAAACATATTAGTAGGTAAATAAAGGATCTTTCTGCACAACTATTATGACCCATGAGAAACTGAATGTCTCCTAGTGTGAGAATTCCTTCTCCCATTTCTATGCTGGCCAGATCACAGCTTGATGAAAAGTATAGTGATTTTCATTTCTTGTTGAATTTGACTGAGAACCAGAAACATAAGACGATGAGGGAGGTACTGACTGAATGCCCCAAAGGAAAGAGAAACAAAGAGACGCCCAGAAACTAAATTAGAAGTTACTGATTTAAACAGTCCAAGCCCCATATTAGGACTTCTTAAACTTTAGTGACCGAATCACCTTCTGACTCTAAGGTAAGGAATGCCCCAAGAGGGAATACTGAATCAATCCTCTAGAAGATTCTGATGTAGGAGGCCCCTGAACCGCAGTGCTCGTACTCAATCACAGAAGTAGGTTTTTGAGAGCAAAACTGGATGCAGTTATGGTGTGAATCAGGCCTCTCATGCCTCTCTTCATGAGTGGATGGTGGCTGTCACCATGATGGAGCCAAGAGAACAATGTGTATGGTGGGTTGCATATCCCCGACTGGGTGAGAAAAACGTTCTAGGAGCAGGACATAGCATTTCCAATCCAAATGTTGCCTTAATCTCCTAAATGAGCTCAGGAAAATCATTTCCCCTCTCATGGCCTCAGTTTCCTCTTCTGTAAGATGAGGAGGGCTGGCCTGGGGTCCGAGGGCAAGTGGAACTGCCTGTATCCTGTGCCCCAGGTGAACCTGCTCTCCCAGGGCCCCATGCCTTCCGAGGAGACCTGGCCTAGCCTCCCAGTTCTCTTCTGCCCAGCCAGTTCCAACACACAGGATAACACATGGTTCAAATACAACTTTTTAGCCTTGAAAGGGGATCTCTGTGGTCTCTTTATGGTCTGCTGTATTATGGTTTTGGAGGTAAAGTCAGGTGAGAGGAAAGCATAAAAAGTAGTTTTGGAAGAGGGAAAATAATTTTGGGGGGCAATCTGAGATGGGTGGGGGTGTCAAACAGTCTACCAGCCAATCCCAGACCAGTTCTGGTTATCAAGGGGATGGAGGTCTCGGTGTAGTTTCCTCTAGCAAATCCTAGCAGCTAGACCCCAGGATAATTGGCAGGAGGGGCAGTGCTGGGATCAGTGTGAGCAAAATTGCACCTGCACATACATGAACCTAGGAGTGATTTTCCCCTTATGTTTTGCACCTGGCACCTCAATGGTCTCAACTCACCTGTCACACTGAATTAGGACAATGGAGTTGCATACTTGCTGTGAAGCTGTCTTCTCTACTGCAGATTCCTTGGATGAGGTGGGAGTGGGTCATGTAAAAGAGGAAATGCAGACAGGTCAGGCCAACCTAGGCCAGAACTTCCATGGACTGGATTTACTGAAGGGTGTTTGATGGAAAGGGCAAAGGTTTCAGATCTCTGTGGGTTTGCTGTGCAACGCTGTCAAGTCTGTTTCCCATCTAGTTGATGGGAATGAGATCACCTTCTTAGTAGGGATGTTGTGAAGACGAGGAATATATACAGGGTACCCGAAACACAGTGTTTAGTCATTACATGGCAATTCTTTCCTTCTTTCCAGCCTCCAGTCTGCCTTGTGTGACTGTTAGGAAATGAAGCAAGCTAGGGACAGCATCCTTCATGCCCAAAATGGATGTGAAAATCCATGTCCTTGTGCAGAGGAATCCTGGCAGGTCTTTACACACATTGTTGATGTTCTGACTCACTGCTGCTTTTTCTTTTAAATCTTCCCATCCTGCTCGGGTTGCACCAAATGTGGGAAGGTTAAAACTACAATGCCAGGATCTCGCCCACCAGGAAAAATCTCCTGGTGCTGTTTTGAGCCAAACTTCCAAGAGAAAAAATATTACAAATTCTTGTGTCATATGCTTGCTTAGTAAGAATTATAGCTATCATTCATTTAAATGATTAGTATGTGCTTGGCCCAGTTCTAAGCACTTACAAACAATATCTAAGTAGCCCTTTCAATACCATAAGCGGTACATATGGCTATTCCCAATTTATAGATGAGAAAATAGGGCCTAATGTGGCTCGTAAATTGTAGAAATGGGATAGGAACCAGATCTTTTCCTGAGTTCTTAAATGCTATTTACTACTGAATATTCCGTCATTCTAGAAACACAAATAACACAAGAGAAGTTCATTGCTCTCAGAGAGTTTAGAGATGCAGAAAACAGCCAGCACTCACATGGAAAAAAGAATAGTGCAGCAGGGTATGGAGCAGCTCAACTAGACAGTAAGCTCCTGGGAGGCAGGAACTGTTTCTTTTTCTTCTTCTTCTTCTTTTTTTAATATTCCTATTTTCCAGTGCAATTCATGGCTCTTAGTAGGAGCTCAATCACTGCGTGTTGGACATGTAAGCAAATAAAATGACACGTGCTAAGGTGTCTATTACAGACAGAGATGTCGGTGGGAGTTCAAGGTCCAGGGAGGTCCACAGGGGTCTAATGAAGAAGGCCAGCTTCACTGAGGATAGAATGGGATGAGAGCTAGGATTTGGAGAGGTCAAAAGAGCCTGGAGACAGAAGAGGTGTGATGCAGCACACACGAGGGGCTGAGACAGGGAGGAGGTCAAACTGCTCAGAGAATTAACCACGAAGTCACCGTCCACCAGTCATCGTGGCAAGGAGCCAGTGAAACCACGAAGAATTGGTGGGTTCTTGGTGGAGACTGGCCTTTATCTGGAAACTTGTCTACATGGGCTGTGTGAACAAGGTCAACGGAAACGGGTCAGGCCAGTCTAGACAATAATGCCTGGAAGTAAACTGGAGCGGACGCGACCGCAGGAAGTGTGGGTCCCCACCCATGGTAGAGGAGGTGCAAACACAGCTTTTGAGAGCTGTGAAAATCCTAAAAGGACGACAAGTCAGTGGTGAAGACTGTGGAGGAAGAGGAGTACCAGGAGAGGTACTCGCCACCCCCTCCACTTGGTTTTTCACGCACCATGGCAGTCTCCCTGCTCTCGGAGACTCCCGGTGCATCTGTTTATTCTGTAAAATGAATTCAGAAAAATCACATTTACTAAGGGATAAGCCACAGGCTCAGCCATGAGACTCAAAAAGCCTAAAGTCCCTTTAGTCGGGTTGTCTAACTAGATATATTAGAAATTCAAACGTACCTATGTAATTTAATGTAGTTTCATATAAATGATAATATAGTATCATGTAAATTTACATAAGTAATTTCACCCTAGGCTAAAGAGCTAAAGTCTAAAAGTGAAAGAACAATAAAGTTGGCTCTATCTTAAGGCTACTGGTTCCATCCTTATCATTCCACCCAATCGTTTAAAAGAACAATGAAATTACACCAGTGAGTTCTGCTCTGCCAGTCTCTATTTAATGTGTCCCAGCCAGGAGGAAAACTGTTGCTTTTCACCCAAAAGCCCGGAGTGGTGATGTGGGGTGATCTCTGCCTCTAACACGTGGGAGTGAACAGCTCATCGCTGCCTACACGGTATGCTGTAGAACCCCAGCCACCCATGAGATGCCAAAGGCATTGTACAGAAAAGGGGCTGGATTGTGACAGGGGTCTCTAAGAAAACT
The DNA here is from genome assembly GCA_004027375.1 of Macroglossus sobrinus. Lineage (NCBI taxonomy): Eukaryota > Metazoa > Chordata > Mammalia > Chiroptera > Pteropodidae > Macroglossus > Macroglossus sobrinus. The sequence continues at coordinate 376,680 of PVKZ01001167.1, forward strand.
CCTAGGTGTGTGACTTACTAGGAGGACCAACAGGATTCAGCTTACAGCTAAGATGTATTATAGCTATGGACACAGAGCAAGATCAGCAAAGGGGAAAGAAGACACATGAGGAAGAGTCTCAAGGATGCCAGGCACGAGCTTCCAAGGAAGCCCTCCCAGTCCAGTCACACGGGATGGGTTCACTTTCCCCAGCAGTGAGTGGTGACAACACCTGTGACATGATGTCTACCAGGAACACTCATCAGCAACTCACTGCCCAGGGTTTTTACTGGGGACTGATCACACAGGCATCCTCTGTGTAGCGGGTACCCCAAGTCCAGACTCCCCGCAGGAAAGCAAGTGTTCAGCATAAATGACTCTGTGCTGTTTGGGTCCATGAGCCATTCTGATCACGGAGCGAGGGGTGGGAACCCTCCTGAAATCCAAGTTTTGGACACCTGCGGGGGCTGAGCTGGCAAGCAGGACCTTCTAAGAAAAGTGGCCTCATACCTGCTGCTTCAACGTTTTCTACACAATGGCCTAATACGTCCAGAAAGCCCTGTACACCACGATCACTTCTGGGAGATTAATAACACAGGTTCGCATATTAAGGCTTTGAGAAGTACTGCAATATAAAAGACTATTTATAAAAACAAAACAAAACAAAACAAAAACATTTCCTAAACTGATTTGACAATTGTCTTTTTTTAAAAATAGAATATTTATTACATCCTTTTGGTTACTGGCATTCTACAGAATACCATTTGGGAAATCCTGAACTAAATATATGAACTTGCATCACTTCTCTGGACTCAGCTTTCACCATTTACGACATACACCAATAACAATAGCCGGCACATATATTGCTATTACTGTGTTAGGAACTTTTTACACAATAACTCATTTGCTCAATAAGAGGTTGGACTAGGTAACCTCTGAGTATGTAAAACGGCACAGTAGGGGGTTAAGAGTGCAGATCGCTGCATTAGACTGTCTGAGCTAGTGTCCTGCCTTTGCCAGTATCAGCTCAAAGACAATTTTATTAACCATGATGAACCTCAGTTTACGCATCCGAAAAATGACAACAGTACATAATACACAGCAAATGTTACCAATGTGCTTGCTGAATTCCTTTTTTTTTTTTTTTTTTTTAAGTAAATGAAGTTTGTTCCAGCTCAAACAGTTGGGATCCTTTGCTCTATGCCATGAATCATGGTGAAGCACAGACAACAGAGTCTTGTGTCTCCAAAGCCTATGGGATGGGATGGTCAGATGAGGGTGGCCTGAGGGAACCAGAGCAGCTCCAGGTACAGTTCACGCCAGGCCCCTGGAAGCCTTGACACCCAAGGCCAGTCAAAGCCAGCGCCCAACTCCAGGAAGTAAATGCAGACGTCACAGGCCAAGAGGCACTATTCATTTTCTGGGAGTCTAGGACCAAGGCCAACACCAGAAGCAACCTGCTTTTGACTGTAAATAGAGCAAAAGTCTAAACAATCTTCAATTAAACCTGGCAATTTTATCCATGTGCTGGATGAAAGGCAACTCGCAAGGAAATCCCCTCCGAATCAAGACTCCCACAGATTTACATGGTAGAACAAAGAATAGGGAATGACGCCAAATTGAAAAATGACAAACTGTCACCAGGAAGGAGCCAATTTTTAATACACCTCAACACTTTTTCTTTATCCTTCCTCAAGCTATCTCCATTTGAGGAATGTTCTGTAGAACTGAGTAATCCTTCATTGAGATATATGAAGAGTCAGCAATGTCATCCTGTTAAATGAAGGACAGTGACATCTTTTGTAGTGTGTAGATAGATACAGGCTGGTGTAAAAGGTGAGTCTGTGTAAAATACTCCTTGGTGCGATCAGGGTGTGATAAAACAGTTGCTTGAACAAAGAATTTTACAAGGGCTTGGTGAAGGAATTGGGTTGCTATCTCTTTGAGACAATGCTAGGTTTTTCATATTCATAATCAGATGATTCCTTGTGGCCGTTTTCCTAGGATTCATCTCTTTTTTGAAGTCAGGACCTAGAACACTCCACATACTTCATTGTGCCATGCCTATTTATCCCTAACAAATATTGGCTGGGTGGCTTGGCACATAGTATATGCTCAATAAATGTGTGTTGAATAAATGAAGTCATTTGTCCATGGATACTTCTGCTTTAAATGTCCTCCTTACCTAGCAACATCTGACATGTCAAAGCCTCCTTCCCTCCAGCAATATGGATTCCCAAAGGACATGGCACTTTGTGGCTAACAATAAGAGCTGCCTTTGTGGGAGCCCTTACTTTGTTTCAGGCACTACTCCAGGATCTTTAAATGTATTGAATCTTTACTCCACACGATCACCTACAAGGTAGGTCTTGTTACTCCTTTCACTTTTACAGGTACAGAGCAATGAAACATAGAGAATAAAGAACTTGCCCAAGGTTCCACAGCTAGGACATAGCAGATGCCTCTTCTCTAGCTGCCTTAGTCATAATATCCTAGTACTGACCACATCATGTTGGGTTTCTCGTGGTCTAACCACTCACTGGCCCATGACAGTGCCAGCCTTGGGGCTTCCTGGGATGAGGCAGGGCTGTTCCTCATGTAATTCCTCAAATAATCAATAGAGCAGGTTGAATAACCCATAATGACCCAACTCAAACATTGAAAAAATAAAACCAAGGGTTTTGGGGTCAGACACCTGGGTCAAACTCCAGCCTCCCTAAACTCTAACATTGTCACCTTGGCCACATCAATTCATTCTTTCCAATCTCGGTTTCCTCTCTATGAAGTGAGAATTACGGAACCCACTTGTGGTGTTTGTTGTTGAAGAATGTGAACTGCTTAATTTGTATCTGGCACAGAGATTAATTATAATAATACTCATTTAAAGGTTTGTTTGATAACCGTACTGCCTAAGATCTGCCTGAGGCCTCCTGGGTTTTCTACAAATGTCAATGAGATGGATGAACACATATATGTCTCAATTTGGAGATCCAATTCAATAAGACCCGCACAGAAAGGCTACTATGATTTTGGTTGCCTCAAAACAGATCTTGTTTCCAGGATGTAAGCTTCATAAAAAATGTGTACGTTGGTGTCCAGACCACAACACCGTAGATTCTTAAATGTGGTACCAAAATAGCTGCATTCATTATGGGAAACCTTCCTGCCTCTTACCGGCTAGTCCTTCCCTGTTTTACTTGTCTTGTCGTCATTCCTAGTTCTGATGACATTCCTACTTTGATGACATCCCACCATCTCCCTGACATATCTCTGTGACAATCTCTTAAGTCAAGAACACAAAACTGTTCTTTCTTGCCATGTACAAAAAGAAGTGTTCAAAACTTACTTTTTCAACAACTCCATCTTTAAGAACAATATGCTTTTTTCTCTAAATACTAATGCCAAAAAAATGATAATCTGGGAAATTTGTATCTGTCACTGATTAAGTACAATGAAGAAATCAACTACATAGGAACAATGGTCAACACCTTTTAGGGTGTCTGCTTCCTCACAAGGAAGCAAGGAAGACATGTTACAACCCTGCTACTGCCTGTTGATGTTTGGAGCAAAGCTGGGCCAGAGTTCCTGTCAAGGGAAAATGGAATCAGGATGAGGAGGGGCAGAAAATAATTGGGAGCAGAAAGATGAGACACTGAGAAAGCACTTGAAAGAAGTCTGACATCTCTAGCCATTGTTAGGAAGGAGTGAGAAACCACCTGCCATTCTGTGACTTGAGTCACAGAGATACAGTGTATAGGGAATGAAGTAGATAGAAGAGAAATAAGTGTGTGAGAGAGACAGACTGTTGTGTGGATTCTTGCTGGTTTTCCAGTTCACAAGCATATTTCTTCTAGAGGTCCTGCTGTCTCTTTGCTCTGAAGCCATGTTGAAGACTCCTTCTGTTTGTGTATCAGGAATAATGCCCACCAGCCTCCATTTTTTCCTGAAGCTATCTTCAGATTCCTGTTATTTGGAACCACGAAAATCCTAACTTACCCAATGGCAAAACCATAATTACAATTAGGCTTATCAATGATAATCCTTATATGCATTCAATACTGTGCACATTTACAAACCACTTATTGTTATTAATATCTACTACATGCAAGTACTAGAGTAATGCTGCTGAAGCGGCCATCCAAGAACTAATAATTGCACAGCAGCTGGAGGTTAAAAAGCAAGCCAGGGAGAAAGAATGGATTTGCCGAAATGATAACTAATATGAGAAGTCATCAAATCCCTGGCAATGATTCTGTCTACACGAGCCAATAAAGGCCAGATGATTGTACATCAGTAAAACAGTAGAGAGAACTGTTTCTCTTATCATGAAAGAATAAAGCAACGAAACAGATGGATTGATGTTTTTAAAATGAAGATTACAAGAGTACAAAAAATAGGTGGTTAAAAAAAATGGCTACCATCTCCACGGTTCCTAAGAAGTGTGCTTCATTCTTACAGATGCCAATAAAGGATTATGCAACTGTCAATTTAATAATGGAAATGCCACCAGAGATGCATATGTAACAGAAATCAAACGTAACTGACAACAGGGAAAGCGGGTTGGTGGGGATCTGAATTAGTGAACCGAGAAAACGATTGAGGCAATAAAAAGATCAATAGGAAACCAGGCTATTCTCCAGAACCTACGGGTTTCTCAGTGGACTATTTTAAAAGAAGAGCATTTTACTGACTCATCCCATTTTTAATGCACTAAGAAATGTAGTTCGGGTGCCTGTCATCACTGCAGAAATGGGAATGAATGGGACTCGAGCTAACTGTAGATTTAGTGGATGACTATGAAAAAGAAATCTGGTCACATGCCACTCTCTACTCAATACAGCCCTGAGATACATCAAGAACAACACAAACACTGTTCCAGCTCAGAAAAATACAACAATTACATTGCTTTAGAAAATCTGGAAAAACCAAGAGAGCCAAGAAAATAAAAAGCACCTGTAAATCACCACCCAGAGATGTCACTGTTAAAAATTTGATGTGTTTCTCTCGTTTTTTTTTCTGTGAGTGTGAATAATATACATTCTTATTTTACAGTATTTATACCATTTAAAAATAACATTTTGATCTTCCTGTATGTTTTTATATTCCTCTTTTCACTTAATATCTAGCAAGGATTTTCTCCTGTCATTGCATATAATTTCATTGTTATACCACATTCAATTACATGTTTTTTCATAATTTAACCAAAATATTATATATTTATGTGGTTTCAATTTTATTATTTGCTATGGACTAAATGTCTGTCTTCCCAATATTGATCTGCTGAAGCCTTAATTCCACATGAGATGATATTACGAGGTAGGGACTTAGGCAGGTAATTAGGCCATGGGCAGAGCCCTCAAGATTGGTATTAGTGCCCTTATAAGAGTTGAAAGAGCTTGCCTTTTCTCTCTCTCCACCATGTGAGCACACGATGAGGAGGTACCCTTCTAAAAACCAGGGTAAGTTTTCATTAGGAACCTTACCAGCTAGCAGCTTGATCTTGAACTTCCCACTCTCTAGAACCATAAAAAATAAATTTCTGTTGTTTAAGCCGCTCAGTCTATGGTATTTTTGTTATAGTTGCTTGAAGTAAGACACTATTTTTTTAAAACATTAAAAAAAGAGAGTTGTTTATTTCTACTTCCTTGCCCTGCCCCTTCCCCACGATCCAGTCTTACCTTTTCTGTCCAGCTCTGCTAAGAGAGGCTGAGCCTTGAAGGCTGCATTACTGCCATCCCTTGCCATCTAGCTTCTGGTTGTGTTTACCTGGTGACACGCAGCAGTGGGAGGCAGCAGGCGAGAGGTCTGGCTCTTCTCTCATTCCTTCCCTGCTTGAACTTGATGGTTCTGGCAATGGTTACATCTGTCTGATATGGTTCCTCCTGTCAGCTGACCCCTGTTCCACGGCTCCCACGCTCCTAGACTCTGTTACCACGGTCTTTCCCTCAGGTTTATGCTGCTGTTGGTCCCTGGGTGACTCAACAATTTGGAGGTAGTGGTGCTTGAGAGTCTTCTAGTCTCCACAAGAATAAAGGCAAAAATTCTGTGTCCTATAAAATGTCCTCCTTATGTACTTAAATAATCTAAAATATTAGGAATGATTCTTTGGCAAGCTACATATCCTGATCAAATAAAATCATCAAAAGGACCCAAAGGCACAGTTATGTATAGAAGCTTCTATACCATCCTGTAGACTTGTTCACAGACAATGAAAAACTGTCTTTAGGTATTCCTACTCTTCTGAATCTGGTGATTCTGGTTGACAAAGAAATTGGCCTGTGTCAGCAGCAATTTCATGGAAGTGATAAAGCTACATATCTCATACAGTGCCCTCTCTCGTCTCACTGGCTTGAGGTGATTGCAGAATTTTAACAAAAATTCACTGTTTGACTTATTAGAATAGCGTTATAAAACATATAGTTCAGCCTTATACTAATCTCAGGAAAGAATGTGTTCTTAGATGTAGATCCACTACTATCCACCATTTATTCAAATCTGTGCTAATAATAACTTTGCAAAACTCTCTCTTTTAATCTTCACAGCAACTCTGTGAGCTAGGTATTTTTGTCCTCATTTTACAGTAGAAAAAAACTCTTACATTCAGAGAGAATATATCATTTGCCTGAGGTGAAGTAGGTAGTGAGGGGCAGACAGAGCTGGGATAACAACTTAGATGCTTAACTCTGAAGATCATGCTTTGTGTCATTCTGTGATAGTTTATCTTAATATTGACAAAAGTAATGCTGGGAATGAGGAGCTGACAAGGACAGGAAATGGCATAAAGCCTCACCATGCTCTCTTTCCTCAGCACAACTTCTTGTCCCACTCAGGTCTCTTCTCTTATTAATCTGAACAAACCATCAGGAGAGACTAGTGATACACACACATGCCGATGGACGGCTCAGTGAAGGAAGCGCACCCAGGACTCTCTAAGCCTGTCCATCTAGCTCCCTTATTTGACAGGAAATGTGTGTAAAGGTCAGGAATGTTTAGTGGTCAAGTCACGGCCTACATATATGCTGATAATTCCTAAATTTACATGTTCTGTGCAAATCTCTACTGGCGTTCCATGCTCAAGACTCTTGACTGCTTGCTTTAATGACTCTAAGGGACCTCAAACTAACATGTTACAACCGGCCTCTTTATTTCGCAGTCAAACGTCAGCCTCACACCTACTTTCTGGGCTCCTCCTCAGCACAGGTTCCTTCACCCATGCAGCAGCTCAGGCCAGGAACCCGGATTCCATCCTGATTCTCTCTCTCTTGGCCACATTCAAGCCATCCATCATCACGCCCTGTGCTCCCACCTGCAGACAGCTTCATCCCCATTCAGCTCAGTGGCCACCACCTAGTTCTCACCATTACCTATTCTCAGTTAGATTTCTGCAAAAGTCACCGTCTGGCCTCTCCAGTTCCATCCCTGCCCTCATCTAATCCATTCTCCACATAGCTGCCAGCATAATTTCTTAAAAATATAAATGAGATCTCACCACTCCTTTGCTTAAAATCCTTTAATAACCTCCCATTACACTTACTGAGACCCTAATCCAAATCCTTTATGCGGTTTCAAGGCCCTGCAGGATCTGGCCTTGGCTGTGTCTTGGACATGATTCTCCCTTGAGCTCTGTAGTCCAACCTGTGGTCTTTGTTTAGTTCCTCGATAATTCTAAACTCTTTTGTGCCTCGGAGTTTAGCACATGGTTTCCCAACTGCATGCTTGCTCCTCCCTTACTCTTCACCTGGCAACCCTCTTCTCTCCTTGTTTCAACTTAAATGTCATTCTAATTCCCCAGTTAGAACCTCTCGTTCCATTTTATATTTTTCCTTCATTACCCTTAACCTTTTATCGTGTGTACGTGTGTGTGTGTGTACGTGTGTGTATATGCATACGCATATGCATACCTCATTTCCTGTGGGTAGGACCCTAAAAAGGAATGTGGCATCTGAACAGTGCTGCAAGGGGCGGTGCATGATGACTCCTTCAGAGATACCTCCCTGTATCTGGACAATGGTAGCCACTCTTCCAAATCTCACAAAGTTTCATGTACCTCTCATCGTAGATTTTTCCAACAACTGGTGGCCAATTTTGGGATATTCATGTTGGCTTTCATTAGTCTAGATAATTTCTAAAATCCTGCTTACCTCTATCCTCTGCTTCTTTGAAAGCAATTTGAGTCTTTATAGAAAGCAAAATTGAAAACTTGAAAGCAAATTTGATTCTCTATAGAACCTGAATTTTTATAGCAGTAATTATGTACTTTTTTGTTTGTTTCTTTGCTGCAGTTCCAACACTCTTCCTAGCAAGCCTTTTCTTTCTGCCATCATAGTCAAAACTGGTCACCAGATGACAAAATAGATGGTGGGAAGAGAGGCCAGAACAGAATAAATATGAGCAAGGAACCACAATCGGGTCAGGATATTAAGACAGACTGCTGATTGGCTGAGCATGTTCCAGCAGTATATGGATGCTCATGGGCTGAAATTGTATCCTAAGCGTGCTGTACCAGCCCACTGGATAGGAGGGTTTGGGAGTGCTCAAAGAATGGGTAAAACATAGGTTAACATATACTATGTTTGACAGATATAGGTACAAAACAATTTTTGAAAAGAAAATATTAAGAAAGTAGTCGCAATAAAGCAGTGCTGCATGGCATGGCATTAAATGAGATGTGGCTATATTTATACATTTTTTTTAATGTCCATCTCTCCTCTAGGTTCTAAAATCAGTTAGGACAAGGACCATTTTTACTGTGTTCCCAACTGTAATTCTAGTACCTGGCATGCACCTTGCCACGAAGCAATGATGAAATTTATCCACAGTGTAACCAGAGTTATAGCAACACAATTAGCATGGTGTCTAAGAGCACTGGCTTTGAAGAGAGCCTGTGTTCAAATCCTTGTTCCATCACTTCTTAGACTGTGTGGTCTTATTCAAGTTTCTTATTTTTTCTGTGCCTCAATTTTATCTGCCCCATAGGGATAATAATAGCCTCCACCTCAAAGAGTTGTAAAATTAAGATGACAATGCAAATAGAGGACTTAGAACGGTGTTGATACATAACAAACAAAATTAATTACAGTGATTATTACTGTTTTTGCTAGTCAGCCTGGCCTCATGTAGGGCCAAGTGTTCTGAGTTTATGGACCAAATTTTGATATGTCTTAGAGAAGTTAAAAGTCTAAATATCTGGAATACTGATTGGGCTGAAGGATCTTTGAAGGCAGGAACTGTCTTGAGCTCATACAGTATCTTGCATTCAATTGGTGCTCAATAAATGTTTCTCTATTAAATACTCTATAATTTGCCTTTATAGTATCTGGGATGGTGCTCCTAGGTTGAAGCCATTCTCTTACTTGTGGAGACACTGAATCACCCTTTCCTCTCCACCTGAGTGGTGGGGATTTCAGCCAGAGTCAACACTTTATACATCAGCATCAAGGGGTAAATAGGTCAATTCTTTTTTCAATCTTTTCTTGCTAAGCCCAAGGGCTTGAATGGGATAGAGTCTCTGGAGTTGAAGTAATAATTATTTCAATTATCTTTACTCTCACAACACTTAGTATCTACCAGGAGTTATTTTAAGGATGAGGACACCCAAGTACCAGTGGCAATTCCTAACCCCAGTGTGGGTTCACCCAAGGAACCAACAACTCCCAGAAGAACCGTCTCTTACAACAGAAGCTGCCAAGCTGTCATAATTTTAACTCTTATTAAGTTGTAAGGAACAAAAGAATGACTTAAAGATTAAAATTGTGCCTATTATATGGAATAACTCATTAAGCTGTTGGAAACTCAACCTTCAAGCCCTTGAAACCTAGTTTTGTCACCAGACCATTGAAGGTTAAAAACCAACCAACCAACCAACCAACCAACCAACAGATGAAGTCAAAAGCTCGCTTATAGTACAAGGGGTAATTCCAGTGTGTGTATGAAGGACCTGGTTTTTCAGCACAGCACCTCAGAGATGCTCTTTGTATATGCAGGGATTTTGCTGCAAAGGATGAATAATTAAGGAGTTCATATGTGTGGCTGTGAAATCACCAGAAAGTCTAAGTAAGAGTCTACCTACCCTGGGTGGGCATCAGGGCTCATTTCCACCCTTTCAATAAGACAGAGAACTTCTTTAACTGCACTTTTTTTTTCCTGAAAAGAATTCAAAGTAACATTTACCTCTTTCAGTATATGTTCTGGAAGGTCAGGGCAGAACTCTTTAGCAGCACGGTGTCAGCCTTCTGGAATGGGAACGTGACTCACTCATGCCAAAAAGACTTCGGTGAATCTCTTGCACCTTAGCCTACTTGTCATTTTCAAGGACTGCATGTTTATCACTGAGTCCTGTTATCCAGCCTGACACATAATAGGTACTCTATAAAAATTCTATATGAATGAATAAGTATATTTTTTTCATTTTAATGTCCTAAACCCCCTATTATATAATGCTAGACATAAACCATACTCAATAAGTAATCTTTCAAGAATGTGAAGGGAAAGACTGGGTAGAGTTGAAACCTCACACCATCATTCACTATTTTAAAAAGGCAAGTAAAGACACACAGGTGATTAAAATATTACCTTTGACACTTTCTTAAAGTCTTAAGGGGTTGGAGTGATGGTATCACCTACTTTCTTGATCTGGCACACACAGGTATGTGTGTGCACAGACATCTTCAAACACATATTCCTATATTCGCCTAGATAACATCTACATAAGAAGGCAACCATTTGCACATTTGTTAATCACGGCTTTGTTTATATAGCACTTCTATAGAGAGAATCATGGTTTCTGAGCCTTTTAAACCAATGTAAGAGGCATTTTTCAGTTCATTCTGTGAGCAAATGTGATGAGCTCAAGTCCCTGCTAAGAAATTCAAGCCTAGAGAACTCGATAAATAAGTATAAATGAATCGTCTGACTGAGTGACATTTTCATTTAATTAAAGCAGAAAACCAGCTCTAAAACAAATGATTACCCCTGACAATGAAGCAGACACTGGTCCTTAATTAATAAATTTCTAATAGTTCTTCTCCAGGCTGAGAGGAGTCTTTAGTGAAGGAGTACATTGAGGAGGAGAGGAGAAGTCAGGCAGACTAGGAGAAAGAAAGGGAGAGGAAACACAAAAGATAATGCATATTTAAAATTTTAAAAATAGAAAGAAAATTTGAGACCATTTATTTATGCCTTAATACATGTCAAATCCTGCCAGACCAAAATTATCACAGCAAAACTCCTGTTTAACAAAACAAATACCCAAGTCTCAGGAGAGAATAAATTTAAAAACAAAACAAAACAAAACAAATTTAGGTCAACAAAATTTCTTCTGCTATTATTTTATTTCATCCTCCTTTCCATGGTGTGGTCTGAATTTTAGGGACACAGATGACAGGAGAAAAATCAAATTTCTGGATACTTAGAAGGACAAATGTCCACATATGTAGTTTATAGTAAACATGAATCACGAAAACCAAACTATCTGAAAGAGATGCGATGAAGTGTAATAAAAATATATGCTCAAACGCTTTTCATATATTTTCAGACTCTTCATATACTACCTTCATCGATGTTTAATAGTTTTCAGTGCTACACATCTGTTTCACTTCTCTGATATCACTTGGAAAGAGTGAGCCTTCAGATGTTTAAATCAAAGCCATATCACCTCTTACACAGCAGACATGTGAAACCTTCGAGGTCACTGTTAATAATTTTCTGTGCACTCATTTATGCCGAATCAATTTCAATTACATCAATTAAAATGGCAACTAGCGAAATGTCATGTCATTGATCTAACAAGATGAAGATTACTCAGAATATTTGGGGGCATCAGGAAATGCTAAGCTGGCACCTCTGCTTCATTAGGATGTCAAGTTGGGAGGTAAACAAATTTGATTTCTTGTTGCCCTAATATCTCAGGTACAGAGAAAGCAGCTCAGAAAAAACACATACCTCTCATTCTTAGCAGTCCAAAATAATGGAAAATGAAGGCTGGAGAATGATAACTATGTATGATAAGCAAGCTGCTAAGAGAGGTCTTAATATTTACTGTTCCTTCATCTATCGCTACGGGTTGCCTAGTCTCATGAGTTGACTCCTCTCCATCCCCACTTGCTTCTACTCTCACTCAGGTTGTCATCCTTTCCTGCTGTAGATTAATGCAACAGCTTCCTAATTAGAAGTCTGGTCTGTCTTATCTTTCTCCAGTGCATCTTCTTATCTTTTGTTATACAAATCTGATGAGCAAAGTCTTTGGTTCAAAATCTTTCAGTGGCTTCCCAGAGTCTTTAAGGAACTTTAAATTCCTTAAAAAGAGCAGGCAAACAAAGCGTTCACTTTACCACTAGGCCCCTCCTTCCCTTTCCAGCAGTATTTCTGTCTTCTCCCCTCCCTTCTCATTCTCCCATGGCCCTCTACTAGCCTTCCTTAGTACTAAGCCTCCTCTTCTATCTTGGTCTCAGACCAGGCTCTTCCTCTAACTGGGACATTTTTCTTTCTATAGTCCCCAAGCCCTACCTGCCCCACTTAATACCCCTTCCTCTTTTAGATCTTAGCTTCCTGAGCAAGATTTTCCTAATCCTTCCCAGTCAAGGAAGCTCCGCTGCTTACTCACTCCCCAAAGGATAATTAACACCCCCTCTTGTATCATTCATCATGTTACTATGATTCTTTGTTTGATGAGTCTCTTCCCCATTAAAATATAAATTCCATGTATCTGAGAACCATGTCCATCTTGCTTTCTGAATTTTACCGACACCCAGGAAAGGCCTGACATACAGCAGAAATTCAGTGAATATACGATTTTTTAGCAAACATATTTTTATGACATGGTTTACCTCTCTAAGGTTCTTATTGTCTTGGCAATTTAAATTTTGATGACTGACGAGAAAATAAACACACCCTGTTAATTATAACACCTGGCTCGATTCAGCGGTCACTTACTCTTGAAACCTTTCCTGACACATTCCTTCTGGATTGGATGCCATTCTTACACGATCCTAGAATTCTATGTTTATCTCTGTTATTCCTCACGTCTTATTCATTTGACTTCAAGGGCATGGACTGTCATGTTTATCCCAAACACAGAGGCTATAGTGCTGGGTATATGGTAGGATCTCAATAATGTATTTTCTATGAATTACTAAATGAATGACTGTGTAATTACTATTACAAATGGATTTAAAAAAAAAAGCTTGGTACTAAGAATAAAGGGGTTTATTTCAGAGAAGAACAGATGATGTTAATTGCTGGCAGAGGCACAAGGCTGGGACATGCACAGGGCAGTCTATGTGTGTGGTGCTTCCTGGATACAGGAGAACCTGGACACCTGCACTGTGCAGTGCTTTTCCCAGGCACTGAGAACTGGGGCTCCAAAGACAAAGGCCACAGCAATGAAGATAATATACAGTACTAGAAACAGATATTCTAAAGCACATACATGACATATTTTTCTGTTCTCTCAGAAAAGCCGAACTGGCTCAGTATACCCCTGAAAATGGTTCTGATTTTCTCTCATCTAGTCCACAGTCCATTTTCTATTGCAATTGCCTTTCTAAAAAGACCACAGGAGATTTGAATACCACAGACTCCGAACTACAGACTTACCCTGAAGAAACCAACCAATGTCGATAGTGGAAAGCCTACATGTCATCTTACAGTATCTGTCATTCACGATCCTTCAAATCCACAGTCAAACCATAAGGTCTAGGTGAGATACCAATGCAATCCCACGGCCATTTTGAATTGTACAAGCAATAAGCATTAAATATATTGTTTATTTCACCTATGACATTTAAATGTAAATGGGTCAATGGTAAAGACTGCTGAGGTTGGTGATTTCTGTAGAGGTATGCATGAAGCATCTGAAATCTTTGGGGTTGCCAAAAGGTTACTCATCACCATGTAAAAGATGCCATTAAACACTGAGCTGTACAGACGTAATGACAAGGATAATTCCTGGCAGAACATGTCCGAATCAGAAAAATAATGTGCGGTGCTTCTTCTACATGCCGCTTGGAGGGGCCACTGGGGGCACTCAAAACAGGCAGGTATTCTTCTACCGTGAAGAACGTAACAGACTAGAGGCAGGGATCCATTTCAAGCCTCATTTCCAACAAAACATCTTCTTGAATGAACTGACCATAATGGACCCCCAGAATGTAAATGAAATACAAATGGATGCTAGCCAGGAAGTCTGTGTCATAATGCTAGCTCCTATTGATAATAGTCCTCCAAAGAAGCCTGTGCTTTCACCTCTAAATATATATCTCAGACCACAGAAAATTTCTCTAAAGGCTCAAACACTTGATAAAGTTAGAAATATTCATGGTCTCAAATTCGTATAAGAGAGTGTAAAGATTTTTGAAATGTTTTGGGTGGTGGGGCGAAGGGGTGTGGGGGGGGTGCTCAACAAGGTAGCAGTTTAAGGAAATACTGTCTTGGAGCCAACTTGGAGAAACATGGTTGGCAGGTCATGACCAAAGAGCACTGAACGGAGAAGAGGTAATGAGAGACGCCAGACATAGAAGAACAATCTGCACCAGGTTCTAAAAGATTACTGATCTAGCATCCTCATTTGCCATCAGCCCCTGGGCACTTAACTGGTTTTTAGGAGAAAAGATTCATTTCACAGTCATTGGATAGTGTCACTTAGGAGACCATTTAAGAATTGAAAATATTAGACAAAACAACTCAAGGTGGGTGGGTATGTTATACAGTTAAGAGCTCTTGCCGCAGGTATGTGTTTGTGTTTGTGTGTTTGTGTGTGTGTGTGTGTGTGTGTGTATTAGTCAACCCAATACAAAAAGATCACAAGGGAAGAGAAGAGGTTCTGGGCCATGTTGCTCATAGAGAAAGATTATCCAAAATGGTTTTGTAGCTACTCTTATTTATTAATTATGAATCCATAAACATTGACATTGCATTCACTGCTTTGAGAAGATTAAGTTGAAAATGAATCAGAGTTAGTAAATAAGAGAAAAGGGCAACAATTAAATTAAAATCAGAAAAAATTGAGGATCTACTCTCTGCTGGGTGCTGTGCTAGGATGTAGAGGACATAAAAATCAGAAGACAACAGGTTTTCTATGATGTACAGGGGAGATGGAGAGATGGTGTGCCACCATGCTTTTGCAGAACTCTTCCTTTTGCTTCATGCCAGCCCTTACTCATCTGCACAAACTTTTATTCTTTAAGATCTAGTTCATGTGTTATATCTTTGACAAATCTTCCCTTATACTACCTATTCTCAAATGAGCCTAAGTTCCAGTTCTGTGCTAAGCACTATACATCAATGTGTCTCTATAATGGGATATACATCCTATCCTCGTTGTTAAGATTGGGTACTCCTTTTTATCCTTACTACCCATCATAGAGCCTCATGCTCATTGGTGGAAGAACAAAAGGATACTGTGTAATAAATACAACATTATTAGTCTGAATAAAGTGCTAGAGTATAGAAGAGGGAATGACTGGTTTTGCCTGAGAGAGGAAGTAAAGCTTTTCAGAAGAGGTGCTACCTAATCAAGGCTAAGGTCTTTGCATGAGTTTTAGTATGCCACATTCATAACAACTCCGTGAAATAGAGCCTATCCCCGTTTTTACAACTGAGGAAACTTAATCTCCAATAAGTGACTTGCTCAAAGTTAATACATCTATAAAATGCCCAGAATGGCTTTCTTTTGGATGCTAAAGAATTTGGATTTTATTCTGTAGGCAATTGGGAGACATCTAATGTTGTAAGGAGGAAAATAATGTGGTTGGAAATATATTTAAATTAACTCTGGCAATAGAAGTAGAAAGTTAATTAAAGGAGAACAAATGGGTCAGGGCAGAGACTATAGATCAAATGATAATTAGTAGGTTATTCTAATGGCCTATGAAGGAGCTAAAGAGAGATGAACTGACACAGTGGCAAGGATGGTGATGAGAGAAGAAAAAATTGGAAGCCCATTTTACAAGCAAAATTCAGAGGATTTGGTCACTGATTACATATTGGTGAAGGGGAAAGAGCAATTACAGGGGACTCTGAGTGTCTGCATTAGGTAATGAAGTGAATAATGGCGTTATTAACCTTGAGAAGAAATACAGGGGAAACATAGGCTGGGGAGATGGTGAGAAAGACAGAAGGGCAAATTTTGTATATTTTTTGAGACATCAGTGGAATATTTAGGGGTTCACATCTTTTAGGGAGATTAAAATAAAGATCTGCAACTTCAGAGAGATCTAAGATGTATTTGAGAGTCACTATGAAGCAGGGGATGGCCAAAGCAATGAGAGTAGATGAGATTTCCCAGAAAGCATGCAAAATGAGAAGAGCAAAGAGGACCCATTCCTGCGGGCATGAACATTTGGGCAGTGGTAGCGAAAGGCAGCTTGCCATCAGCCTCAGGAGACATTAGGAAGAGAAGAGGGGAGCCAAGAAAGACGTTTTCATGCTCATGAAAGCAGGTGAGTATGAAGGTGGACAAGCTCTATGTAACCCAGTGATAAGGCACAAGAGCCAAGCATAGAGAACTGATATGTGGACACCAATCTGTAACACCAGTGACACTACCAAATAAGAGACACGAAGGTGTGTGGAAATGCAAATGGTGTAATTTGAGAGATACTAGAAAAGACCATTTCTCAAATTCCTTTCATGTATTCATAGAGAGGGAATCTGATTGGCTCATATTTTCTTCCCCAGGAACTGGAAGTATTATTAGATTTTCTTCCTTAGAAGAGAGACAAAGGAAGCACTTCTCAATGACATTTGGGGAAAGCCACATCCTGTTGTCCGTACATAGACGATAATTTTTGTTGTTGTTGTTCAGTTAATGAGTAAAGTGTAAACATGTTTGACCTAAACTTACTTTGAGACAATTCACTAGAAACTCTCAGGAAAGCAGGGGCCTCTTAAATGGTGGTGGCTCCAGGAAGTGCTAGGTGAGACTTCTGCGAAGATACAGGAATTTTCAGAATTTTTTGTTATTTTTGTTTTTTGTTATTTCACTTTTATTATCTTAAGAATACTGGCCAGGCACAGTGACTTATAAAGCTAAACACATATTTATGATACAACCCAGCAATTCCACTTCTAAGTACTTATCCAGTAAAATAAAAACTGATGTTTATTAAAAAAAAAATAAACCTGCATATGAATGTTTATTATAGTAGCTTTGTTAATATTTGCCAAAATTATAAACAACCCAGATGTCTCTCAACTGGGAGATAGGTAAACAAACTGTGGTATATCCACCCAATAGAATACCAAGCAACAGAAACAAGTGAACTAGTGATACACACTATTGATAAGTGTTAGTGTACTGTAGCAAGTGAAAGCAGACAGACTCCATGATTCCATTTATATACATTCTGGAAAAGGCAAAACTAAAGGGACAGAAAAGATATCAGTGGTCCTGGAGATTGGAGGTGATGAGAAGAGCTGACAACAAAGGGGTGCCAGAGGAAAGTATTTTTTCATGTGATGGAACGTTAATTTGACATCTTGACTGTAGTGGTGTTTACACAGCTGTGTGCATTTGTCAAAACCTGCAGAACTGTGTACCATAAATGGTGAATTTTACTGTATGGAAATTACACCTTAATTAAAAATAATGAAAAAAAGAATACTCATCTGGGAATTAGAACTGGAATCTAGTCTCAGTTACGCCACTAACTTAGTGTGTAACCGTGGACTACCCTCTAATCCTCTTTGGGTCTTGGTGCCCAAATGTGTAAAATGAGACTGGGGAATTTCTCAGAGTCTGTTGCTGTGTTCCTTAAAGACTTCCCTTTTTAAGTTAGTGGTAGACCAGATGGCCCGTCTCAATTCAGATGGACTACTTCAGTTGCTGAAGTATCACTGTGGGGGGAACCAGACTAAAATACTCAGTCTGTACACATGGTTCTGAAGTCCTCTTGGATTGGAAAGTAGTGTTTCTAATTTGTGTTGTTCCAAAAGACGGAGCTTTGGGAAAAGTCCATCTGGTCATGCAATCGCAATTAAAATCTGACACATATATTTGGACAATGTGGAAAAAGTCTTTTGGGAAACTCTGATGTTTAATGAGCTATAACTGGCTTGGTAAACAATCATGTTTTTTTTTTTTTTTTTTTTTTTACTTTGTAGGCACTAATTAAAAAGGCAGTTGAAGATGGAGGTATTTACTACCTTCATCTGCTTTATCCTCCAATGGGAACACAGCTTTCTACAGCACGAATCTACCCAAACTTCACAGTTGCTGTTTTATTTTAATACTATCCATGTTATTTGTAGCCAAGAAAGGTGTGGAAAAGCAGTTGGAATGGCTTCATATGATAGTGTCTCTGGAATTGGGGAAAACATTTATAGCTTAAAAGGGAAGACACTAAGAATAAAAACAATAGTCTTGATAAAAGCAACATTAACACTTTACATTTTTAACCTTGCAAAATAGGGGTTCACAACTATGCCCAGCAATTGTGTTCATAAATAAAGTTTTATTAGAACACAGCTATGTCCAATTCATTTAGGATTGTTTGTGGTTGCTTTCACACACACTGACCCACAAAGACTAAAATATTTATTATTTGCCACTTTACAGAAAAAGTCTGCCAACCCGCTTTCACAGACTATGCCACGAACTATGCTATATGGCTTCTACATAAAATCTCATTTAATCATCTTAGTGACACCATGAAATAGGAATTATTACCCCCATTTGACAGATCAGAGGTGGTGAAGTACAATGAACATAAGTTTTCTGTAGAGTCAGACAGACCTGTACTATGCTTTTTACTAGTTGTCTGACTTTTTGTCCATTACTTAAATTTTCCATTCTCAGTTTCCCCATATGTAAATTGGGGCTAACAACAGTACTGATTTTGGTAGGGTAAATGTCACAAGTTGATGTGACAATAAGTGCAGTGCTTCGTATACAGGAAACACTTAATACTCATTAGCTATATGAGAAAAGCTTTTAGTATCCCTGGGGTGTTTTTCTTCCTAGAAGTTTGTCATTAGCATTAATAAAATGCTAAGGATGCCCTTCATATGCTTGGTTATGGATTAATTTGAAGGATCTCAAAATAGTTTGTGCCACTGCTCTACATTATCTAAGGCAATTTTCTTTTCATCTCTTGTGAATCAAGCATAAGGAAAATATAATAATGACGCTTCTAGCTCTGCAATGAATTTCCCAGGAGACAACTGGAGGTGCCCTGACAAGGAGGAGTTTCCTATAAGAACACGCAAGCAAGCCAGCTTGCCAGATCAACATCCTTGCTGTGCCTCAGATGGAACACAGAAGACCAAAAGACCATGCGGCAGAAGAAACCACTTCAAAAGCACCAAAGGGAATGGCATTAAAGCAGGGCCAAACATTGATTATGTTGCTTGCAAATGTCATGTAGTTACAGGGCCGATGTGAATAAAAGCAGGGAAATCAAAGGCCAGAATTTCACCTGAAGAACATCTCTGGCTTTAGATGATGAGCTGTTTCAGGAATTTCTGTCATGATTCACTGATGGTGCCTATAAACTGATATATTTACTATGTATCCACCATACACATTTTTAAAAAGCCTTAAGTTCTTTTCTTTTGGTCGGCACCCAGAAGGAGGAGAGCACGTAAGAGGAGAGCAAGTAAAAGGAGGGCAAACACTTAATTTTACTTGTGTTCACATAACTCACAGTGGCTAGGACCAGATCCCCCAGTCCATTTACCACTGTCTTGGTACTATTACTGCCCTCAAGCTCCTGGCCAAATGGTTGAAAATGACTGGTGTAAAATTAAAAGCTTAGAAGAAGTTTTAAAACACAATGACCCACAAAGGGGTCAGGCTTAATTGTCTGTTACTGTATTTCCACTAGACACATGATAGAATGAGTTTTCAGATGGGCACGTCTGATTTGGAGATCTGATTACAAATGGATGCAACCCATTTGATGTGTGTATGTGTTTAATTTGTACATCCAAAAGAATGTGGTTTACTTGTGAGAAAATCTTTAGAGTCCATTCATTTGTTTCAGTTTGGAGCCAATTTCTAAATTTGTGGCAGGTTCTTTTGAAGGCTCCCAGTGGTGGCGAGACTTCATATTTTGAGGGTTCCTCTTTGGAAACAGTGGTCGAATATTTAGCGCTAGATATTGTAAATAAAGTGGGTAATCAAGCATGGTGAAACACGGTGAGTCAACAATAAAGCTTAGAAAAAAACCAAATAACCCAATTGAAAAATAAGCTAAGGATCCGAATACATTTTTTTTCCTCCAAAGAACACAAACAAGTGGTCAATAACCACAATGAAAATGTGCTCAGCCTCATTAGTCATCAGAGAAATGCAAATCAAAAGCAGAGTGATATACCACTTCATACATACATATTAGAATGGTTATAATAAAAAAGACAATAACCAATGTTGGCAAGGAGGTAGAGAAATTGGAACCCTCATACATTGCTTACTGGAATGTAAAATGGTACAGCTGCTTTGGAATACAGTCTGGTACCTCCTTGAATGGTTACTGATGGAGTTATCATATGACTCAGCAATTCCACTCATAGATATTTCCCCAAGAAAAATAAAAACAGGTCCACATAAAAACTCATAGGCAAATGTTGAAAATAGCCTTACTGATAATAATAGGCCAAGATTCAGAAACAATCCAAATATACATCAACTAATGCATGGATAAATAAAATGTTATATTCCTATAATGGAATATTGTTTGGCAATAAAGAGAAATGAAACACTGACACACGCTTACTACATAAGTGAACCGGAAAAACATTACCCTAAGCAAAAGTAGCCAATTTCAAAAGACCACATATTGAAGGATTCCATTTATAGGAATAGTACAGAACAGGCAAACAGACAGAAAGTAGATGAGAGGTCTCCAACCGCTGGTGGCTAGGGTGTGTTGGGAGGAAATGAAGAATGACTACTAATGAGTGGTTTTTTTTCTTTTTAATTGAGGTAACATTGGTTTATAACATTATGTAAGTTTCCAGTATACAACATTATAATTCAATATCTGTGCATAGACTATAGCATGCTAACCACCAAAAGTCTAGCTTCCACCCTTCAATTCTTACTATAGCAAAGCTAGACCTAAATATTTTAAGGCAACACCAGTTGTCTTTAGAATTTCTATTATCAGTCAAAAAACAAAAACAAAAACAAAAGCAACTTGCCATTTTTTTTTTTTGTTTTATGTTTTACAAAGAAACCATCTTTTCAATAAGGGCATGAATTTTCTAAATGCTGCCTGTCATAAAATGAATTTGAATATTAACATGTAAAGGGAAAGCAATAGAAAAAAAAGGTGATGTGAGTACAGACAAAATATCCAAATGCTGGAGAACATGACCTCTTCAAAAGGGAATGGAATGAAAGAATTCAAGACGCACAGGTTTTCAAAGCTAAAGAAAGTAACAACAACGGAATTGAAAAGGCTGAACTTAGCATTACCTTCCAGAACACAAACATATATTTAGCTTAATAGACTTGAGAACTATCTCAGGAAAAATCTTATATATTATGCATCTAGGGCAATGAAAGCCGGAGAAAATTATTTTGCAAAGCAAACACACTGCAGGCTGACAGTGGCAGAGATAAAAAAGAGTCTGAGGCGCACGCGTTAAATTTGGGTCTTGTTTTTTATACATCATCACAGGAGGAAAACAAAAGAGCAGAGGGAACCTCAGACACTAAAGAAAACCTGGCAGAACGTTTGTGATTGAAATTTAAAAAATGTATGTGTATTTTTTGGTTATAACCATAATATGGATTTATACTAAGAAACTTGGAAAATATAGAAAAATATAAAGAAAAAAAAAAATAAAATCACCCACAATCCTATCACCCAGAAAGAACTATTATCAAAATATTGGCATATTCATTTGCAGTCCTTTTTCTATGTACATATAAATATATAAATTTTTTTTATAAAATTAGGTTCATGTTATAAATAAAACTTTATGCATGACCTTTCCCCTATACTTCTATTACTTCTTGAGTAGTTTCTCATGTTGTTATATATTCTTTGAAGAAGCAATGCTAATTACTGCTTTATACTGGATCTTATAAATTTAAGCAGAACCATTAGATTCTTGCCATATTGCTGGACCTTTAGGTTGTTTCTAATTTTTCACTTTTATAAATAGCACTGTGTTAGACCTTCCTGTGATAAATCTTTGAATCTCTATTTACTTCTTAAAGGAAACCTAAACGTATATCAACATGTCAAATTCAAATTCAAATTCAAATCCCTCAGTGTACCCATAGCTATAAATTTACCTTTGGAAGTCTCTGGAGACAAGTGCAAATAATGCATAACAAATAAACAATTCTATTTTCATACTTGAAGCCTATATGTATCCTTCTGGAGCAGTCATCTCTCAGGCAGTACATTACTACCTCTAGACAAATGAACTATTACTGAGTTAATCTAAATGAAATAACATGAAACTTGGCTGACCCAGATTCCCCAATATCGGTATGCATGCAATTCCAATATTCTAGATTGAAAAATACTCTAGGCTCTCAAAATTACATATTTTATTCACCTTTCATTTAGCACATACAATGAGCACTAAAATAAAATAAATAAGGGTTATAGCCAATGGAAGTTGATAGCAACCAAATCTTATGTAGACATACAAGTTCCAGATAGTACAAATTAAGGTTTGCTTCAAATTCCAGCTTTATGTTGTCACTTTCAGTTGAAAGACTCTTAAGTGCTCTCAACATATTGGAGTTATTAATGATTCTTGTTTAGAATTATATGGTCTTAATATTCCAGCCTTAAATTCCCTATAGTCTATTTTTTTTAAATGATTTTATTTCCGAGATTCTAAATAGGGTTCTCACAAACACTGAAATGTTAGTGTATGTATGTGTGTGTGTACATATCCACATACCTATAAAATGTTTTTCTCCCATTAGTCAGAGACAAGCAAAGTAAAACATAATAAAAATCCCACTTATATCCCTGGTCATATGACTATAGAATCATTCAAATTCCAAGGCCTCCCCCAAATCGGTAGTGAGACTAAGGTGGCTTGGGCTGCCCTGAACAGTTGTGCAGACTGTACCCTGTACTACTGTATAAGGTACAACTGTATTCTGATCTTTGTGACTGGTACTCTTGGAGATTGAGCAGTGCACAACCTATACAGCTGTATGTGATGACCTTGAAATTAGCTCAGATAATTCTGTTTGCTCATCCATCGTTTATTTTTGCATCCTTCCCCATAGTGAGCTGTGAAAAAGGAAAGTTTTAGGAAGGAAGTGGCCTTTAAGTCTATATACTTGTTAAATGAAGGAAATCCTGCATACACTTTCTCCCTGGCTCCACTTTCTCATGGCAGTAAGTCTCTTCCCTCCAGCCTTCCCTTCCGTCCACCCACAAGGATGCAGCGGGGTACCTTGTGTGAGTAACTGTAGGTTTCTGACTTCTTCCCGCACCTTCAGCTGGAGCACCTGTTGTAAGATGTGCTGCCGGAGGTTCTCCTGGGCAATCCCCATTCGCTCAAGCTTTTTGTCGGTAAGTCTCAGCAGGGCTCGCCCTGCAGGGTGTCAAGAAATAAAAAGAAAAGCACATGAACAAGGGCTGGAGCAGGATTTCCATCTTAGCCTTGGCTAATTCTGCTATAACAGAAGTTTCAATTGAAACACAAACCCTTTAGAATACTGTTCCCCCTTATTCTGGCTGACAGGAATGGATAATCGGGATGAAAAAAACTGACAAATTTAAAAGGAACCCCAATTTTTATCTAATATTGGCAATTCCCAACTGACCTGCAATTGAGTTAAATAAAACAGCAACATTTTAACCAGGGTATTTGGGTTACAGATTGAACGTTTCCATAGAAACAATGCTCTTTGTTGCAGGATGGGTTCTGAGGCTGTCCCACAGGAGCCCATGTCACTGACAACCCAGCTGAAGATCTGGATGCTCTAACGCAGTGGTCTCCAACCCTGGTACCGGTCCATGACCTGTTAGGAACTGGGCCGCAAGCAGATGAGTAGTGGGTGAGTGAGTAAAGCTTCACCTGTATTTGCAGCTGCTCCCCAGTGCTAGCTTCACTGCCTCAGCTCCACCTTAGATCAGCAGGCATTAGATTCTTATAGGAGCACTGGTCCCTGGTGCCAAAAAGGCTGGGGATCGCTGCTCTAACTGGTTATACAGAAACTCCAACAATGTTTAACCCAGGTTACAATGTTTCTGTGAATATTTACTTAAAGTTCCAGTTTTAATCTGCAGCATCCAACTCCCCTGCTGTACCCTTGGTATTGGGCTAGAGTTTCATTTCCAGCTGATGGGGGCTATGCTTTCACCCCAATAACTGACCAACAGCAGGAGTTCCAGCAGGGATGAAGGTGAAAGGAACAGGTGAGCAAGGACATCTAAAGACTGCAAAACAAGGAGCCCGAGGGTGTGAGTGCTCAAAGCGTGCAGACACCCTGGGCCCTGGGCTGCCTGGCACAGCTTCCTTTAAGCCCCTTCCTTTCCCTAGGAAATCTGAAAACTTCCCTTGCTACTGTGGTTTCCATCAGATCCCCAAATTCTTCCCTCTGTGCTTGCCCTGAAATAAGCATACTTGCATTGTGAGAGTTCAGCACAAGAAAAAAAGAGAACGATCGTTGTTAAATGCTCACAGCACCACCCTGTACTCTCGCCCCCAGCACTCCCTGTCATCACACCTGCAGATCTTTTCTTTTTGATTGATGTAGAATACACAGAGGCAAATACGTGTGGTCAATGGTAAGTCTTTGGGTATAATAGTATATATGCTTCAGAAAATAAATGATCTACTTCTATAAAAAAGACACCCAGTAGAGCCAGAAGGTGGGGTTACTGAGCACGCTGAGAATCTTATGGACAAGATCTGATTCACTATCTTCCTTGGATGGTTTCTATAGTGGCACCTAAATGTATGGTTCAGAAAAATCTTTATTAGATTATTTTCAGGAGCAAATGTCCCATTAACCCCCTAACCCAGCCCTTCCTGCTGACCACCAATTAGAAATGTCCAAATAACTATGGTACTACTTTTGATGCAGGTATCAGAAAGCAACAAGTAGCTAATTATCAATCGTATCTTTTTTTTTTTTGCAATTTATATTTGCTTATAAAAACCCAACTGTTAATTCAAGAAACATTTATTGAGCACTTACTATGTAAATTAACTCAGTGTGCTCTGCAGTCAGCTGCCTACATAAGGAGGGAAAAATCAACTTGACCTCAACAAAAAAGCACCAACTAAATTTCTTGATACCCTAAACTGGTTTTAAATAATATTTAAGCAATCTAGACTGCTGGCCCAGCCACAGACTCATAGATTTTTGGAGTTGAAAGAAGCTTAAAGTCCTTCACATGGATTGTATTTCTTCATCTCTTTTCTTTATCAAGTGTTTACTGAGCACCATTAAATGCCTGACAGTATTTGGGGTGCTGGGGTTATGAAGACAAGTAGTGTCTTCTGTCTTCACAGAGTTCACCATTTAGTTTGAGAAGCAGATGAGACACCAAACTGATATACAGTGGGCACACAGGGACCCCATACTGGAAGAATGGAGCTACTGGAGATTGGGTGGTTAGGAAAGGCCTCTCAGAAAAGGAGACACTGGAACATCTAGAAGTACCAAGGTAATTAGAGAAATGATAGGAAAGCTAGTGTCATCAGGGCAGAGTAGACAAGATAAGAAAATGACAGGAAATGAGGTCCAAGAAAAGGCAGGGGCCAGATCATATAGGGCCTCCTAGGCCTCGGTAAAGACTCGGAGTTTTATTTTGAATGCAGAAAGTTTCAAGCAAGGGATGACTAGGGTATAATCTCAATGTAGTAAAAGAATCTCCATGGTCACTATGTGAGAGTTGATTAGGGACAGGGAGGTTAAGTGTAGAAGCCAGTGAGAAGAATCCGCATACTGCATGGCAGCCAAAACAGGAAATGATGGTGCCGTGGACATGGGTGTAGGCGAAGCAGTAGAAGATAGTAGTAGAATTCTGGATAGATTTCGAATGACTTAAAGATGCCTAGAAGTGGGGTATAAAGGGAAAACAGATATGGAAATGACTCAGGTTTTCATCCTGAGCCATCAGTAGCTGGGGGCATCATTTTAGCACAGAAAGTTGAGTCATCACTCCAAGCAAGGACCTGTCGGAGGGAGGAAGTCATGATAGTGTTGCTATTGTTTTTCTTTTGAGAGCACTTGGGATCTGGAGAAGTAGTGAGAAGGTGGACCATCAGAATATTCTTATTTCTTCCCTATAGTGCTTTCATTCCTTCAAAACTCTCCCCAGATCTGAAAGCTCTGAGTTGACTAGAGGGGTAAAGTGAGCACAGGCATATCCTGGTAGAATTTTGAGAAATAAGAAATAGTCTGCGAGGATGTATGCCCAGGAGAAGGGTGGATCTGATACTCTGCTACCAATCTTGGAAGATTAGAGTTTTGCTGCAATTGAAGCTTGAGTACATACATGAAAGCTTTACTGTGCGGGGTCCACTACAGTGCCAGCTCTGTAAGAATAAGTATCTTACCTGTCAGGGTCCCTATAGTCACATGTTATCTATGGCTGCCTATGTGCTAACAATACAGTAATACTCAAGAAATATTTATTGAATGAATATGCTTGGTGCCATAACAAACGTTGTGTTCCTTATTCACATATTGATGATCTCAAGGTTATTAAATCTCTTTCTTTTCTGATGTAAGATCCTTGGTTGGAAAGTGACTCTCAGTTAAGACATGAGTGATGGCACCAATGAGAAACTGTATGTAGCAGAGGGAGGAGGCTCCATTTTGTTGCTGGTGACCACAAAAACACATGCCAAGTGAAAGGAATAGAGAACTGAAGACCAAATGAGTACTTCGCCTTCCTGCAGGCGTAAAGAAAGACAAGTGTCTTGTTCTGTTTTTGAACAGGCACCAAGTGAGACTTCAAGCCTCGCTGAACAGATGGGCAGCCAAGTACGGGTGACAGAAAATTGACTCAGAAAGCAGTGTATTCATTTCCCATGGTTGCCATAACAAATTACAAACACGGGGGCTGAAAACAACAGAAATGTATTCCATGCGGTTCTGGAAGCCAGAGTTCAACATCAGTTTCATTTGGGCTGAAATCAAGATGTTAGCAGGGCCACACTTCCTCTGGAGGCTGCAGGGAAGAATCCCTTCTGGAAACTTCCAGCTTTTGTGACATCACTCTACTCTCTGCCTCTGTCTTCACATCACCTTCTCTCCTATGTGTGTAATCTCACCCTGCCTCTCTCTCATGAGAACACTTGTGAGTTAATTTAGGGACCACTTAAATAATACAGGATAGCCTCTTCAATTGAGGATCCTTAACTTAATGACATCTGTGAAGATCTCTTTTCCTTACAAGGTGACATTTACAGTATCCAGGGGGTTAGGAACTGGTATCTTGGGTGGCCATTATTCAGTCTACTAGAAGCTAGAAGGAACCTCTGAGATTTCTGAGTACAGCATGGGATTCACCTGAGTATAGCACTTCTCCACAGCATGGAGAAGTGAGGCCTAGGGAAAGTGACTTATCTAAAACCACTCAGGTAAAAGGCTGAGTTCTAGACATGTGTCTCTGACCTTCAGGCTCAACCAGTCTTTAGTCTTTAGCTCAGGTTTCCCCCATTTTCTGCATAGAGAATTGTCACAGAAACTTCGTCACAGTTGTTGAAATGAATGATCATATGTCATAAGGCACAACTGGAAATATCAGGATGTGCTGGAGGGGGACAAAGGGTTTGGCTTTAACCCCCACCCTACAGAGAAGTGTTGGTGTTGCTGAAAGTAGAGAAGCAGTTAATAAAAGGGACTCACATACAATGGCTGGCAGGCGGCCGGTATTGGCCCATGCTGCAGTCTTTCTTGGAGAACATTCAGAGGTCTGTGGGCCCCAGGTGGGTGGCGGGTGGAGGCTGGCCTCAGTGTGCCCTGAGCCTTCTGCTGAGTGGTCCTAGGCTCAGCATTGGTGGGAAATCTAAATCTACATTAACCTGGTGAACATCATTCGCTCCACCTTGTTGACTTCCTGAGACCCCACCTCACCCAATTCGCCTACCACCCAAGGATCTTTCAGCAGCTGAGCCTCATGGGCAGCCGGCAGGTACCTTGGGCTTTTTAATGAGCTTCTCCAGGCCCAGTTCTGGTGGTAGCTGGCCTTGGTTCCCAGCATGGTCTCCCTCACATGCCTCTAGGTCCAGCACAGGCAGCAGCCAATGTGCAAATTGCTTTGTAGCTCCTATGAGGTAGCTCTGGGTGGTAACAGGCAGTGGCTGACCTTGGCTTGCACGGGAGGCCCTCCCCTGAGGCCCCACAACTAACATACCTGGCAGTCGACTTCAGAACACAACAGAGCACCACCCAGTGTTTTGGGCAGGCACTAGAGCCTGCTGGGGCAAATCCCTCTGCATGGGGCCAGCCCTGTGACTGTGACCAATCTGCATAGCCAGTAAGCCGGAGAGTCAATTCCATCCACTGACATGCCGAGAGCAACCAAGGCTCAACTATAATAGAAGGGCACACTCAACTCACACAAGGGATACTCCTCGAGTACCCAGCTTAAGTGATAAGGGAGACTGTGCTGCTAAGTCTCACAAGACTCCTATCATGCTAAGATTGGGAGATGTAGAGATCTACATAATACACAGAAAGAAACAGAGAGAGGCAGCCAAAACGAAGAAACAAGAAAACATGTCCCAAATGGAAGACCAAGAAAAAACTAAAGAAAAAGAACTAAAAGAAATGGAGGCAAGCAATCTATCAGATACAGAGTTCAAAAAACTCATTATAAGAATGCTTAAGGAACTTAGACCTTCAACAAAGAAATAGTAAGCATACAAAAAGACATAGAAACCAGAAAAAAAGACTAGTCAGAAATGAAGAATATAACTGAAGAATGCATCAGAAGGAAACAAGAGCAGATTAATGAAGCAGAAGATCAACCAGCAATTTGCAAGATAAGGTAGCAGAAAACACTCGATCAGAACAGCAACAAGAAAAAAAGAATTAAAAAAAAATGAGGATAGTTTAAGGGACAACAAGTTTACCAATATTTACATCATAGGGGTACAAGAAGGAAGAGAGAACAAAAGACTGAGAACCTATTTGAAGAAATCATAATTAAAAACTTCCCTAACCTGGAGAAAGAAATAGACATATAAATTTAGGAAGCACAGAGAGTCCCTAACAAGATGAACCCAAAGTGGCCCATACCAAGTTACATCATGACTCAAATGCCAAAGGTGAAAAACAATCTTAAAAGTAGCAAGAGAAAGGCAGTTAGTTACCTAAAAGGAAGCTCCTATAAAACTATCTGCTTATTTCTCAACAGAAACTTTGCAGAAAAGAAGGGATTAGCACAAAGCATTCAAAATGATGAAAATCAAGGACCTACAACCATGATTACTTTACCCAGCAAGGCTATCATTTAAATTGAAGGAGAAATAAGAGCTTCCCAGACAAGAAAAAGCTAAAGGAATTCATCACCACCAAACCAGTATTACAGGAAATGTTAAAAAGACTTCTTTAAGAGAGAAAAACAGAACATAAATGTGAATAATAAAATGGCAATAACTATGTACCCATCAATAGTCACTTTAAATGTAAATGGATGAAATGCTTTAATCAAAAGACATAGGGTAGCTGAATGGATTAAACAGAGACTTATACATATGCTGTCTATAACAGACTCACTTCAGATTGAAAGCCACACAGATTGAAAGTAAAGGGATGGAAGGAGATATTTTATAAAATGGAAACAACAACAATTAAAAACTGGAGTAGCAATACTTATAGCAGTCAAAATGACTTTGAATAAAGGCTATAAGTAACAAGGACATTTCATAATGATAAAGGGACCAGTCCAACAAGAGGATATAACCCTCGTAAACATTTATGCACTTAAATACTTAAAGCAAATAAGAGCTCATATAATGGGAGAGACTGACAGTAAAACATTCATAAGAAAAGATTTTAATACCCCACTGACATGAATGGATAGAGCTTTCAAACAGAAAATCAACAAAGAAATAGCGACCTTAAATGACACATTAGATCAGATGGATTTAATTGATATTTTTAAGGCATTTCACCCCAAAGCCATAGAATATACGTTCTTTTCAAGTACACATGGAACGTATTCCAGAATAGACCACGTTAGGCCACAAAACAAGTCTCATTAAGAAAAAAAGAGAGAGGACCCAAATGAACAAAATCAGAAATGAAAGAGAAGTAAAAATTGATATCACAGAAGTACAAAGTATTACAAAAAGATATTATGAACAATTACATGCCAACAAAATGGACACTCTGGAAGAAATGGACACATTCCTAAAACATACCATCTCCCAAGACTGAGTCATGAAGAAACAGAAAATCTAAACCAATTGAATAGTATGAATGAAATCAAATCGGTAATCAAAAGACTCCCAACAAACAAAAGTCCTAAACAGGATGGCTTCACATGAATTTTCCCAAACATTCAAAGCAGAATTCACTCCTATCCTTTACAAACTATTCCAAAAAATTCAAGATAATGAAAGGCTCCCAACCTCATTTTATAAGGCCACCATTACCCCAATTCCAAAGCCAAAGCCATTACAAAATATATATCTAGGCTGATATGAACATAGACACAAAAATTCTAAATATCAGCAGATCATATTCAGCAATACACTAAAAAAGATCATACACCATGATCAAGTGGGATTTATTCCTGGGATGCAAGGTTGGTTCAATACCCACAAATCAATTAACGTGATATACCACATATCAACATAAACAAAATGAAAGATAAAAATTATATAATCATATCAATGGATGTAGAAAAAGCATTTGACAGAATCTGGTCTCTATTTATGATAAAAATTCTCAACAAAGTCAGAATAGAGAGAACATGCTTCAACATAATAAAGGCTATATGTAACAAACCCACAGCTAGCATCATACTCAAAGGTGAAAAGCTAAAATCATTTTCCTTGAGATCAAGAACAAGACAAGGATGTCCACTTTCATCATTTTATTAAACACAGTATTGAAAGTCCTAGTTACAGCAATCAAACAAGAAAAAGAAATAAAAGCCATCCAAATTAGAAAGGAAGAAGTAAATCCATCCTTATTTGCAGATGACATGATGCTTTTATTAGAGAACCCTAAAGATTCCACCAGAAGATAATTAGAACTGATAAATGAATCCAGTAAAGCAGCAGGACACAGAATTAATATTCAGAAATTGGTTGCATTTTTATACACCAATAATGAATTATCAGTGAGAGAAATTAAGAAAACAATCCAATTTGCAATTGCATCAAAAACAATAAAATACCTAGGAATAAATTTAACCAAGGATGCAAAAGACTTACACTCAGAAAATTATAAGACATTGAAGAAAGAAATTGGTGCAAGTACATACAAATGGAAGCATATATTGTGCTCATGGATAGGAGGAATTAACATTGTTAGTGTCCATACTTCCTAAAGCAATCTATAAATTTAATGCAAAAATACCAATAGCATTTTTTCATAGAACTAGAATAGATAATCCTAAAATTTATATGGAACCACAAAAGATCCTGAATAGGTAAAGCAAGTTTGAGAAAGAATAACAAAGTTAGAGGCATCACACTACCTGATATCAAACTATACTACAAGACTACAGTAATGAAAACTGCATGGCACAGGCATAAAAACAGACACACAGATCAATGCAACAGAAGAGAGAGTCCAGAAATTGACCAAGTCAATATGGTTAATGAATCTATGAAAAAGGAGGCAAGAATATACAATAAAGTAAAGACAGTAGATTTAATAAATGATGTTTAGAAAACTGAATAGATGCATGCATGCAAAAAAAAAGAAACTAGACTAAATTTTTACACCATATACAACAATAAACTCAAAATGAATTAAAGACTTAAATGTAACACCTGAAACCATAAAATCCGAGAAGAAATCTTAGTAAGTAAACTCTGTGACATTGCTCTTAGTGATATTTTTTTCTGATATATCTCAAGGAACATAAGAAAAAATAAAGAAATGGGACTTCACCAAACTAAAGAGTTTTTGAACAGCAAAAGAAACCATAAAAAGAATGAAAAGACAACCTATTGAACTAAAGAAGACATTCGCCAATGATACAATGAGGGTTAATATCCAAAATTTATAAAGAACTCATGCAACTCAACACTGAGAAGACTGACAATCCAATTAAAAAATGAGCAGAGGATCTGAATAGATATTTTCCAAAAAGGATATACAGATGGCCAACAGAGAATCATCAGAGAAAATCTCTAATCATCAGAAAAATGGAATTTAAAACCATAATGAGATATCACCTCACACCAGTCAAAATGGCCATTATCCATAAATCAATAAACAAGTGTTTGTGAGGATGTGGAGAAAAGGGCAGCCTTGTACACTGTTGGTGGTACTGCAAATTGGTAGAGCCTCTATGGAAGATACAGTGAATAAACTGATGTTTGCGAGTTGGGAGGGAAGTTGAAGGGTGGGGTGACAAGGTGAGATTGAGAAGTACAAATTGGTAGTTACAGAATAGTCATGGGGCCATAAAGTACAGCATCGGGAATATAGTCAGTAATATTGCAATAACTATGCATAGTGCCAGGTGAGTCCTAGACAAACTGGGAAGATCACTTCATAGTTATATAAATGTCTCACCACTATATTTTACAACTTAAACTAATATAAAGTAATATTGAATGTCAACTGTAATTGAACTTTTTTTAAAAGCGGGGGAAAGGTGAAGGAGAATAAGAGGTTCAAATTTCCAGTCATTAAATAAATAAGTCATGGGGATACACAGTACAGCATAGAGAACAGAGTCAATAATATTGTATTAAATAAATAAAATTGCATAACCAAGTGAAAAAAAAATTTTAAGACAAGGATACAATTAAAGATAAAGTTGCAAAAAAATTAAAAAAGCAGGGCTTGTTTGGGGAAAATTAAGACAAACAGGCAATTAAGATTAGATGGAAAGAAACAGTGTAGCATGCGCCTACACAACAAGTTTGAACACTGACTGATAACCAGCTATATGCCAACTGTTACTTTCCTGGTTGCTGCTCATTTCCCCACTCGCCTTAGTACTAGAGCAATCTAAGATCCAAGATTATGGCAGCTGATATTCGAAATTTCACCAGGAAATCCTGTGTCATGGGGTTATCTTTTCTGTGGCCCAACTTGGGCAACATCTGCCTAGTGTTTCCCAAGGTTGTGAGAGAATAAGTCTTATAATAGTGGCTCCACATCCCTCCGTGTGAAAAGGCAGCTGGCTGGATGCGGAGGAGATGCTCCCCTGCTCCCATCAGATGTAATCATTTAGTGAAGGTGCACCCTTTTCTGGTACCACTTTCCCAGAGCTATGACCTCCGCAAGGAGAGCTGTAATTGCAGGCCGTACATGGAGAGAAATGAGGACTTCCTCCCGCAATATTTGTTAAGAGATTAAGTGACATTCGATAACACTCATCGTCAGAACTTAATGGGTCCTGGGGCCTTAATCTACTGCAATGTTCTAGCCTCAGGGTATGTAATATTTGTTAATGTTCTTTTTTAAAATATAATTTTCTTTAAATATGTTAAAAAATAAATTACAGGGCCTCTTTTCTGCTAGGATTAGAGGTCGCCATATAGTTCTCCCCACGAATGGCCACTTGTGCACTGGGTTAGCTCTGAACCTGCTCTCAGGTAAAGGCCTGCTTCACAGAACAGGTAGAAGTCTCCAACTCCACTTGACTCTTTGCTGGACCAAAGCAACAGAATGACAGGTGTTGAACATACAATCAATGTCCCATAGCCTGAATTTGTGTTTCTTCATCTCATGATTATTCCAAAATTGAAAATTCTGGACCAGAGAAATAAGGAGAGAAATGTAATCTCAAAAGCATGGAATCAGGAGAGAAAATGTATAGATTGAAGCACAGGAAAGCACACCTGAGTTTTAATTTCCTCCTCTCTATAATGGGATTGAAAATGACATTATTTCATAGGGTGACTAAGAGGATCAAATGACATTTGCCCTTTGCAAACTGGAATCATTATGATGACGCAATTTGGGACGCACAGCTCTTTGGCTAAGGATGCTTCTTCCTCTTGTTCATAATTATCAAAGCAATGATTATAATAGCAAACATTTATTGAGCAGTTACTACGTGTTAAACACTGTCCTAAGAGCTTTACATGAATTACATCATTTGCAACAATTCTCTGAAAATACTGTTATTAACTACAATCGATTAAGAGCTACTATGTACAGCCAAAGGTCATATACTTAGTAAGCTGCAGATCTGGGATACAAATCTACACAGAGGACGTGCTCTCAACCACCTCCCTAAACTATCTCCCACGAATTCTTCAAACAGCCTTACACACTTCTCAAGCCCACTTCTGCCAGTGCTCACGTACAGAGTACCGCTAAGGCAGGTAAGAGGCTGACAGTCAGAGAAAGGTCACCATTTCTGATGACTTAAAGGCAAGCAATACTTCACGATGCACAGGTTGTGATGGCCTTCATTCTGGTCTTCACTCAGTGGAGTCTGACAGGGGACCAAAAGGTCTTTGAGAACTGGCAGTAAACAAACTCACTACTCCATCATACAGGGAATATTTGTATCTATACCAGGGGCTGAACATGTCACAGTACTAGGAACTAGGAAGAGAAAGATGAATAATTTCCCTGTCAGAGGAATGAGCACAGGTTCTTCGAGGGCTCATAAAAGAGGCACCTATCTTAGCTGGGGTTCTGGAACAAAAAATAAGTCAGGATGGGGAAGGACATGCGAAGCACAAACAGTACAGGCAAAGACAGGGCTATGAACACCTAATGGTACATTTAGGCAACTCCAAGGAGCTTGATAACACTGAGCGTGAAGCTGAGGCAGGGAGCATATCATGCAGGGTCTCCCGTGCCATTTCATGATGACAGCCTTATAGGTAAACCAGTCTTAACGCTTTTCTTTTTCTCTTCCCCACCCCAAAGCAGCACATAGGAGATACAAGAAATGATGTTCACAGTCATAAAACACACCCATTGGTAGAACCGATATTATGAAGACCTCATTTTTGCCTACACTGCAGCTCTGTCCATTTCTGGGAAAAGAATCTTCCTTTTGTCTTTTGGGAGCTGTTTCTCCTCACCTGGTCGGCCTTTTAATAAGGAAAAAAAAATCCTGTAGCACTTTTCACTTCTAAAGTGCTATATAATTTCCTTGTTTCTTATGTTTATTTTTTTACTTTGTCATTCCCTCTTCCCTCCTCTAATATAAGCTTCACAAAAGCAGAGCTTCATTGCTGTTTCCAGGCACCCAGCTAGGGCTGGACTCAATGCAGGCATCAGATAAATACAGCATTTTATTAAGCTAGTGCTGGATACGTGATCCAGATGGGGCAAATACAATACAATTTTTTTTTTTTAACTAGAATTGGTATAGTTTCCAAGAAAGTTCTCTTTCTTTCTTAGATTATGTCCCAAGGGACAATATAAGCCTAGACTTGCTGTCAGTGGCTCTTTGCCACCAGAGAATTAAGACAACAGAGAGAGCAGAGCTGAGAGACAAAAAGAGAAAATGGGGTTGAGGGGAGAGATGCAGAGAGGGTGGAGGGGGAAAGATAAGATGACATTATTTGATTTCCTGAGCAGAGCTTTGCTTGTAGTCAGACACCCTGGGTTTCTCATTTATGCAAGTCAATCTTAGGGGGAGGAAGTTAGGGAGTCAAGCTCATTTGTACACTTGCACCCCAGAGAATCTTGACTTACAGACTTAACCTTATGTGTAATTCTCAGTTGACTCGCTGTGCCATTCCACTTATTCGTATTTCAAGAAAGCCCTTCATGATGTGGGTTAGAATGACATGTACCCACAGTAATTTGTTTTTGCAAATTCAAATGTTGTCGGGATGATGTCACTCTGAAGAAAACCACTCTAAGGGATGATGGGATTAGGTGGACCACAGTGGACTAGTTTTTCCCTCTAAAATTAGCAATACTCACTTATTTTTTTGCTATGCTAGAATATAGGTTAAGTGTTGCTACCTCTATTTTAAAGTCAAGAACAACTGAAAATCCAGAAGTCTTACAAAATCTCCCAATTTAAAATTTGCCCATATTTTCCGTATTAGGAGAGCCAAACAAATCATGTAGATGGGTCATATTTGGCTCACAAAATTGCCACTTTCAACATCTGACTTTTTAACTCTCTTTCTTCCAATATTCCTCCCACTTGCAGGGGAAAGTGGTTCAGGCAGCTTTGCCTTCAGGGTTTCAACCAGTTTTAGGAATCAACTTCAAGTTCTGTGATTCCGTTCTGGACAGCCAGTTCTAAATTGACAGCTAACCAGGACTGAGTATAGGTGAAGACTAGACTGAACTAGCCTTATGCTTTTCATAACCTACATGCGCATTGCAAGTCCATCTTCCTAAGTCGCCCCCAACCCAATGTCTGATGTCCTAAAGGTGACTGCGAGTCACCAGTACCAGAACTAACAAGGACTCTGAGGTCAGCCAGCCCATTGCCTCATTTCCTGGCAAGAATGTGTACAAAACCTTCCAAGACCAATAAGTCTTCTCACACTTCTACCTGAGAGCACAGCCCACTCTTCACAGCCTGAAAGCCAAGGCCACTGCTGACTTGGTTACATTTAGAATGATTAGCAGTTAACTGAAGGCTCCCCCTCTCTTAAAGGTTAATGGATGTTTACCTTGTGGTTACTGTAAGTAATTTACCTGATGGGAACTGTATATTGATTATTTTTTTAAAAACACTCTTGGGTAAAAACACTGTTTTAGACAATCTAGTTTTTGGGTTGGATACAGATATATATATTCAGGTGCTGATGATGTTAATAGGAGGAAACAAAATAATGTTAATTCCTACCTGAAATACAAATTCAGGAAAAAATTATACTAAATGCTTTTCAAGTGACCCTGCACTATTTTTTTCTGTCCTTTAAGAAATATGCAGCTTCTAAAAAGCAAATTAAAGGTTAAATTCTTTTATGTTATTGTACAGAGTTACCAAATCCCCTCCAAAAATTAACCTTAAAAAATCCTAAAACATTTTACTTGCGGATTTGGTTTTAGTTGCTGGAAAGATTCAGTAATTATTTCCCTTGTACCTCAGAGCATATTTTTCAAACAAAGGAGTCTAGAACCGATATAATGCAGACTACAGGCCAAGATTTATGATGTCATAAACAACCTTCAAGGTCTTTTCTGTTTTTGATAGGTAAACCAAACCTGTTGGTATGTTAGCTTTTGTTAGCATTTGTATGCATTGTTTTGGGATTCTCGGTTAATCAGTGTCATGAGGTGAGCAACCCACCGTGCATTAGACATCTTTTACAATTAATTACCAAGAAGCACGTGAGGATGCCTATTGACAAGCTTCCTTCTCCCCCTCGATATTCTGCTCATGGCCATGACAGCCAAATACATGTAGTGTTCCCACGCGGAAAAGACAGACACCAGCATGCTGGCTGCCACACTTGAATTACTTTGGACTAGTGACCCACTGCCAAAGTAATGTTTAAAAAATAGTTCCAAATCTACCTCGACTTTCTCTTCTTGATACTCAGGGACTGCTTTTCCTTAAAATGTTAAATGTTTAACTTTATTAGAATCAGGGATTTCTTTAGTAGAAATATTAATGAGTGAGGATTGTTCCAGCTCCAGATACATTCAGTAAAAGAGATGGAAACGGTGCTCCTGTCTTCAGGGAACTGAAAAATGACCAGCAGGTATAAGATCGGCAAGCAGTAAACAGCCTAAAAGCAATTACAGCAGGTCCTCACTTAATGTCATTGATAGGTTCTGTGACCTTAAGCTATATAATGTAGAATGACACCAATGTTACCACAGGCTAACCGATAGAAACAAGAGTTAAGTTCCTATGGCATCTCATCAAGGCTGTAACAAAGTGGTGTTGGACAAAATGCTGTCATTCGAAGATCTGCTGTAAGTGGTCCAACCTCCAGGAAAGTCCATGAGCTCCATGAGATCTGCTAGGAAAAGCTCTGCTGAAAAGCAAGTGGTCTTAGGTTTGGAGTTGAAAGTCAGGGCTGGATTAACCTGTTATTTGCTGCGTGGTGACTGTGATGACTCCCCTCACTAGGCTTTGGTTTCTTCACTTATAAACTGGGGGTGACATGACACCCTTTCTCCCAAGGTGTACTGATTAAGCACTCAATGAAGTGAGAACAACAGAAAGTATCACTGCCACTGTTGGAAACATACCTAAAGAAGGGTCAGAGGGGGCATTCAAGATCCTATGAGAAGTAGGGTAGCTCACTCCAAATCTATGATGGGACTACCTGAGAGGATGGCATCCTGACGGTGACAGTGGGAATCCCTTCTAAGGAGTGAAGGGTAACAAGAAAAAGGAAACTGTACTTATGCCAAATTTCAAAAGTCATCAACATGATATGCAAGTAGAGTAGAACTTGTTTAATTTTGTATATTTTGACACTACTGACATTTGGGGCTGGGTAACTGTTGCGGGGTCTGTCTTGTGCATTGTAGGATACCTTGCAGCATCCCTGGCCTCTATCTGCTGGGTTCTAGCACCTACTCCCAGCTGTGCCAATCAGAATATCCCCAGGTTTTTGCCAAATATCCTGTGCAGAGCAAAATCACTCCTGGTTGAGATCCACTGATGTGGATGTTTGCTCTCAACTACTTGATTCTAAAATGCTAATCCAAGAGATAAACTAATCCTCAGCATTGGTGGTCCATGGGTCAAGTGGGTAAGGAGGCAAACCTTACAAATACAAAACTTACTCTTGGGTAAATCACCTACTATGTCTCAGGCCTTTTCCCATCCATTGTCCTATTTAATTCATAAATTGCTCTGGGAAGAATTCGTATCTCCACTTTGAAGATGAGGAAACTGATCCTCACAGAAATAAAGTACTCAAGTATACAAGTAGCAGAACAGAAATTCCAACTCAGTTCTACAAGTTAAAGTTTTCATGCATTCAGTATTGAAAGGTCTCAAAGCACATAATACCTGACGTAAGATTTAACTTAAGGGGTATCATGAATAAGAGAGTAATGAAAGTTTACTGTTTGATAAGTAACAAAAATTTGAGGGAGCCAAGACCATAAACATTGACTGACACTGTTGCTTCAGTGCTGAAAAGACAACAAAAATGCACATCTACATAATGTTCCCTTCTGTCCTCTACAAGGGAGTAAAAATAAGCCCATCAAGCTTGAAGTTCAAAATTTGACGTCAATAGGTTATATATATATCACTAAAACTTATGTTGGAATAAGATAAGCAATGTGAACAGATTCTCTTCAGTGTTTCCTTGATCTGTGGCTATATTTATAATGTCATTTAGAGATAATGGGCACAGATCTTTGAAAAATCTTCTAAGTGCCATAAAATGTCTATAGTTTGGTGTAAGATTCAGACACAAATACAAGAATGTAGATTAATCAAATAATTATAAAAAGTGCCAAATGCTGTGATTGATGCCAAGATAGAAAGTAAGGCATGGAATCTATTTTTCATTATATACTTTTCTGAGAATAAGTTTAAGAAGAGACATTTAAGTGGAGAACTGAAGCATGAGAAGGTGAAAATTTTATAAAAAGTATAGACAGTGTTCTGAGACCAAAATGGCACCCACAAGGGTTTTCCAATCTCAAAAAGTTGCAAATTATTGTCGTAGCGCTTTGTTCATTGTGGGTACAAATAAAGATACACTATAATCCATAACAGATTCTCCCTATAATAAATCACAAATGATAACAAAAACAGACCCAGAGAAAGTCTGGAAAAAAAAAAAAACCAGGAAGATGAAGGAAAAAGTGAGATTCTTTGGTACAATTTTTCTCTTCTGACTTAGATTTGGCTATAAAATACTTCAGTTTAATATTATTCCATTCATTCTTCTAGCAATAATGTAATTACTATCTTATAGTTTAATCTTTTTTTTTTTTTTTCCATTTTGAAAGCAACCTGATCTTGGAGTAGAATGCTTGGGTTTGAAGCTTGGTGCCTCCGACACCCTGGGGTTATAAACTTGAGTAGCTTACTTAAGGCCACTGAGTCATAGCTTCCTCATCTGTAAAATGGGATTCATTCTTTTTAGTCATGTGAAAATGAAATTAGCTAATAAATCTGGAAGTGCCTAGAATAATACCTGATTCAACACTTCTTTCTTTCAAATTAAACATATGAATTACATAAAAATGTGCCTTGTTTGGGTTTTTTATCATCACACTTATTATAATATAATCATGAATTTGTTCACGTTTCTGTTTTCCCTTCTGAATTCTTGACTCTTTAGAAAGAGAATGTGGGTTTTATTTAAAGTTTTGCTGAATGAATAAATGGCCCTGTAGCAAAGAGAGATAAAATGATATCATCCCCATTTTAAAGATAAAAAAATAGGTCCAGAAACGTGATAGAACTTGCCCAGAGTCATAAGGCTAGGAGTTGGCAAAGAATAGAACCAAGACACATGATTCCAATTCATGATACTTCTACTTAAAAAGGCTGTGCCTGCTTTAGTTTAGCATCCACTTAACAAACAGTCAATGACCTTCTAATGCCAACCAGTAAGCTAGGTGCCGGGTATAAGCAGTGAATACAATCCATATGGTCTCTGTACCCACAGAGTTGCAGTTTAGTGAGGGAAGTATACATTGAAAAAAAATCAATACCCAAATAAATGATTTTAATGAAAAAAATGCTCTTCCTGAAAAAAATAGGGGGAAATTCAAGTTAGGTTCAGATGTGGGGAAAGTGAATTTGAATGAACCTTTAGGCTAAAACCTGAAGGATGAGAAAGGTGAAGAGTAAGATGAATGAGTTTTGAGGCAAATGCTCTGTATAGAATAGCACTTTCAATGAAGGTGACACCAGTGGGGTGGGCTTGTGGACAGGGTGGAGGCCAGAGGGGCAGACAAGGGCAAGGTGATTCATGGTTTTAGAGACAAA
This sequence comes from Macroglossus sobrinus, assembly GCA_004027375.1. NCBI lineage: Eukaryota > Metazoa > Chordata > Mammalia > Chiroptera > Pteropodidae > Macroglossus > Macroglossus sobrinus. Next base: position 417,596 of record PVKZ01001167.1, read on the forward strand.
TCAAGGATCTCCAAGTGCGATGGGAAGTCAGTATAGAATTTTAAGTAGGATAATGACATGAGGCAATTTATATTTTAAAATATAAAAAAGATGATCTCAGTTGAGGGTCTAGGTGACATTTGGAAGTAGAGAAACTAGTTAGGAGACTGGAACTTTAGTTGAGCCCATAGATGCTGATGGCTTCTACGAGAGAGGTGGTGATGGGAAGATGTGCAGAGAGGAAATATTTTGCATGTAGCATCAAAAGGATTTAGTGATAAATTAGATTTTTGAGGCACGAGAGAAGTAACTATAAAGGATGGTCCCTGTGTTTCTGGTTTAAACAATAGCATAAAAGAAAGTGCCATTGTTGATATGAGGAATACTGAGTGAGCAAATTTTGGGGAAAAGATCAATAGTCCTGGTAGGACACATACTAAATGTGATTGCCTATGAGATATTCAGTAGACATGTAGGTGCATATGCTGGAGCTACAAACAGAAGTCAGGTCTGGAGTTAAGCTTGGGAGCTACCATCATAGAGCTGACATACATAGAGCTGACATAGAAACCCATGGCCAGAGAGAAAGGGAGCATGAACACAGAAGAGGCCCTGGGACTGATTCCTTAAGGAACTCAAGAACTGAGTGGGCAGATCAGTGAGATGGGCCACCAGGGACACTGCTAATGTGTGGCTGGAGATATTGAAAGAAATCTGAGAGAATGAGGTGTCAGAGGATTGTGGGCCAAGAAAGAGAGGTGGCCATTTGTGTTGAATGCTATAATCACTAGAACATACCTTGCAATGTAAGGTCCTTGAGGGACAGAAATCTGAGTATACAAATTGTCTGAAGAATCTAACACTTCAGGCCACTCAGTAACTGAACTTTTCTCCTAGGTCAGATGTCTTTTTTTTGACCCAACAGACAGAGGTAAAGGAGTTACATGAAATGAACCCATGAATCTTTGATATTGTCATCATTATGATCAATAATAAAAACATGAACAATTTATTGGATAATTATGGTGGCCTGGCAGTAACTGTGAACTATTTCTCACTCTTTATTCTTTTGGACAGTCCTTTAGACAGGTTTAATTATTATCTCTGTCTTTAAAAAGAGAAAATGGGGTTTGAAAATCTGAATAATTATGATCATGTAGCCATCAAGAAAGAGTAGAATATTGAATTATTATTTCTTTTTCAATTCTAAAACTTCTGCTAAGTTCTGGCTTTTCTCTGTGTATAAATAGAGCTCTTGAAAAAGAAATTTTTTTTCTATCCCTCATTAGAGTGCCCTCTGCACAGTGGGCTGTCAATAAATGACCGATGGAAGGGGAGGAGAGAAGGAGAAGATAGAGGGAGAAAGACCAGAGGAAAATGAGACCAGATAACTTAGAACAAATCGATTTCTAAGAATACTCAGTTCTACTGACTGGTACAGACTTTGTGCAGTGCCACTTAGATCTCTCTTAAAGACTAGAGAACTTCCCAGATACTGCAAGTGTTGTATGTACACCATGCTTAGCTGTCCGCCCTTCTTTTTAGCTTGGCTAAAAACAGCCACCTTGTTCAAGGTCATGCACCTCTTCCAGAGAGCAGTTTGCATCCAATGATTGATGGATGAGATAGGAAGGGGAGGCTATAAAGAGCCAGCCCTCCATGTACAGCTTGGGACAACTCAAAGGTCAACCCTGGCTACAAAATCACAGTCCAACTTTCCCCTCTGCCCAGTCCTGTTTCTTTCACTTCTTTCACAGTGTTGAACCTGAAGACACCACCCAACAAACTTTTTATAATACACAGTTCTCCTCTGAGCCTGCTTTCTGGGGGACCCAAACTCTGAAAGAGTCTCACCAGGTATAGGGGTACCTGATAGATTTTCTGACATAATTATTACACATTACCCATGGTGATTTTAAAACAGCCCAGGGGGCTTTCCTGTTCCATCCAGCATGCTTCTAGGTCACCTACCTCCATAGTCAGTAGATGTGTGTGCAGGGAATGAAAATGAATTTCAATACTGGTCTCTGCAATACATAATTAGTAAGATAATTCTGTTTAAAATTCTGTGTGTACATCACCTATCATAAGTGAGCATTTTACATAAAACACTATGTAATCATAGCATACTATGTATTTGAGCACTATATAAATCATAAATACATATGAATATGCACACACATTTTCATACATATATGAATATCTATGTGTAATCTATTTTATTGAGGACTTGCTCTATGACAGTCACCGTGATAAACGCCTGACATAAACCATTCTTTTGATTCTCACAGGTGGCAAAATTATTCTATGTTTTTCAAATGATAAAACTAAAGTCTAGAGAGGTTAATGAGTCTAACAAAGACTTTCCAGCTAGAAGAGTTAATGCCTTGGGTGAAACCAGGACCAACAACTTCAAACCCGTACTTCTAATTATTACACCACAATGAACATTAATTTGAGCAAATTTCTTATAAAAATCTGTGAATTGAACAAGTGAATAACAAAAACAAAGTGAGACTCACTGATCCCTCATTTTGTAAAGTTGGGTTTTGTATAATGGATTTCCTTATTTCGGGAGCCACCCAGAAATACAAAAAAGCCAAAGTCACAAACAACAAAACTACAGGGAAATATGGTGGTGTCCTTTGCCCCTTGCGTGAGCTACATTTTCTCAACAATTGAAGTGAGCTTGCCTTTACAATCGAAATCTTCTCCTTTGCATGCAGAGTAATGGAGCATGGCGGAATACATGCCTTCAGCTACAAAAATTTGTAAGTCAACACACACTCCACCAAGTTGTGACTGTGAGAACACATGCCCTCAGAAGCCAGGAGACAGCCTCTGTCAAAGGAAGGGGTGATTCCAATGAATACTGATCAGCCACTAAAAACAGAACTGAGATCGAAAAAACATCTCATAACTGATAAATGTACTGCTATCGTAACATCAACAGCTTGAATTCAATGAAAACTATATTGGTTAAATTAAGCCTTCTACATAAAGATGTCAAATGTTACAACTTCACTATTACAGTGAGAAATAGCTTCAAAATGTGCCTAACCTGAAGAATTAGATGATACCATCCTTAGAAATTACTTTATAGAATTGTTAGGTCTAAAGTCATAAATCTCTATTAGAACATCAAATTTCTATTGGTTTGGATTGCATTTCCCAGTGCTATATCATCCAAATTCAAGCCATCCAGACCATATTTGTATTTGCTTCTACCAAAAAGAATGTAAGGGTTTGTAGTGAATGTTTCTGGAGTTCTCCCTTAATCAAAGAGTGCTATGAAAAGTGGACAGAACTGAAATGTGAATTTATAACATTTCTTTCAGATATTCTTTGATAGTAAAGCAATAGTCTCCCAAGGTTTCTTTTTGCCTTAGGTCCTGTGTATTTTCTAGATTAGATTAACACAGCTTTGGGTTTTACTTAAAATACCAAAACATTAAAACCTCATGAGGCCATAGAAATCAGACCCTGTGAGAATTCATCTTTTAAATTAACTAAGTTATGAGATCACACACACACACACACACACACACACACACACACACACACACCTACCTTCTGGAGATATCAGGATTGCTCAAATGTCTACTAAATGTGCTTTTACATTTAACCTTGAGATTTTGTTTTCAGAATGTCTCTTCATCACTTACAAATGTATACACCTAATTTTTTTCAGTCCAATTTTTAAGATGAACGGAACCTTTTTTGAATATGATTTACATTTCCTTTATTTGGTCCCTACAAATTATATTTTAAGCTCAATATTCTGATTTATGAAGCTCCATTTCTTTGTCTTTCCATAAGAAAAAAAGCACGTTTCCAAGATTAGATTCTAAATAATCCATTGTAGGTAATTATGAAAACCTGTGTAACACAGGGAAGTTTGAGGAGAAGAAAATCATAGGCCCACAAAAAAGAAATAATTCAGTATAACAAAATCATTGAAATTAGAGATGAAAAAAACTTATCAGGTCATCTATCAAAGAAAGTACATGCATTTGACAGCCAGATTTAATATGCCAGAGATATTGGGTCATCCGAGGTGCCTCCAATCTTTTAATGGAAAAGCTAAAAAAGAACATTTAAGGAGCAGAGTCCTTAATCAAAGGCAAGTCCTCACAGATCAAAATATCAGAGAGAAATATGTAAGAGGCAAAGGAGAGGCAAATGGAGAAAAAACACTGAAACATCAAGGAGATAAAACTTTATTTGAAAGTTTTCTGATAGAGATGAAGTTCCGTGTGATAGCTATGACATCCATGCTGACAGTGTCCAGAGACTGGGGTTCATGAGGAAACTGTCACAGCCAGAAGAGCCAGAGGGGTCAAAGGCCGAAGGATATTACTGGGTGTAAAACCCCAACCTTTCATCTGTGGAATGTAACAACCCTTAGAAATCAGCCCTGTTTTCCTTCCAGCCGAAGAGCAAAGGCCAGTAGTAAACATTCTTCTGAGTGTGTGTGCTGGGGAGGGAGGAGATATAGGAGGAGGGGTTCTGGGCTGATAAAGCAGGAACATAAAGGAGCAGATACTGGCATTTGTCAAGATAATCAAAGCAGAATTATCTAACATTTTAAGTATCTTCACTTTTTACCATATGATCTTTGATAACACAAACCTCTGATAGGCATAGTCTTGTTGATGTTTTATTGTATTTCTTCATTAAAAATTAATCTGACACTCGTAACTGGTTTCTGCAAGCAACTGAAAAAAAAAAAAAAAAAAGAGAAGGCTGCCAGAACATAGGCGGAATGGGATAAAAAAGAACTTGCTGGTGAGCAATCTCTAAAATTTATCAGAATCCCTGTCAAGAGTCTACCCACCTGCACTGTGAGTTGGGTCCCCATCTACTCTCCTGATTCCCTGCATCTCTCCACACAAGCACTGAGGCCCGCACCTGCCTATAGACGGAACGCTGCATCTTCACGCCAGCCTGCTAGCTGCTGTAAGACAACTAAGAATTCAATAGGATTTGCTTATTTCAACCCGGTTGCTGTTGCAACTGGGCTAATGAAAACACAGGTAAAGAGATAAAATGTGCCCTAAACTGTTGAGTAAAGTGGGCTATAATTCTCAGCGGAAATGGGTAATAAAATCTCCTATACTTTTATAAATGGTTTATAAAATATATAATCTTTGTGTTGTGTTTGTATGCTTTCTTTTTTTTTTTTAAATCGAGATGCAATATATCAGAGTATGGTTAAGAGTAGGACATTTTTCCTCACTATGTATATCTAATTCAAACATCAAGACATATACCTTGAAAATATACAATTTTTATTTGCCAATTATACTTCAATAAAGACAGGGAAAAAAAAGAGTAGAAGTTCTGGAATCAGATTGCTGGATTTAAATTCTAGCTGTTTCACTTATTTGCTTAGTAAATTTGAACAATAGCTTAAGTTCCTATTTCCTTCCTACATGTGTTAAGAAAGTATAATAGTATTCTTTATGTAATAGGGTTGCCATGAAGATGAAGATTAAATGAGACAATATACCTATAGTCTTAGTACCTGCCACACAGGAAGGACCTAACAAGAGCTGCCATTATCACACACACACACACACACATGCACACACTGCTTTTTAAACATAAGTTGTAAATATTGACCACAATGGGTTAACTTTAAAGCCTGGCATCTGACAAGCTTATCATGACATAATACAGTAAACTACAGCATGAGAAATAAATCAGAGGGAAGGGAAGCTCTGGTGAGGTAGATGAACAACAGTGCTAACCTCTTACAGGAAGAATCTGTAACTTGAATTCGGAAGGCCACGGGGTGATCAATAGCAAAAATGTTTCCATGCCTTTGAAATACAGACAATAGATTGCATTTGGTCTTCAGCAATGCGACAGGCTTGTGTAATGTGTCTTGTTTGTTTGAGTGATTGATTTTTCCTATACATCCCACTTGGTGTTTTCTGAGCTTCCTGGATCTATGGTTTGGTACCTGCACTAATTTTGGAAAATTCTTAGCCTTCCAAAAAGCATTCAAATACTCTGTTGGTCTCATTCTCTCTTTTCCTTCTGGAATTCCAATCACTGGTATGTGACACTTTCTGATACAGAGAGTGGTTCAGATAGGCTGAGGCTTTCCTGATTTCAGAGTATCTCAATTGTTAGCCTGAAAATACAATCCATACAAATTTAATCTGATATTCTTTAGCTGCCATTTAAAGCTTCTGTCATTCAAATATGTAAATAGTGAGGTACATACAATCTTTAATGCAGATTTCAGAAAAAGGAATTCTTATTCAGTGGATCAGGGATGAGGTAGGGATGATGTATATTTACCAAGCACCTTGGATGAGACTGAGGCAGGTGACCTGGGGTTATATTTAGAGAAACATCAGCTCAACAAATCTCTTATTATTTTCTACTTGTGGCACTCCAGTAAGTTCTGAAAAATTAATAGCTTTCTGCCTGAACCTATACTTTTTTTCACTTATCTTAAAACTGTCTAATTTTAGTTCAAAAATGAACTGTTTTTAAACTCTCCTATAATGGCTAAAATTAAAAGTGCCGACAACACCAAGTATTGGCAAGGATGTGGATGAACTATCAAGAACCGCTAATCAAAGTATAAAGTGGAATCGTCACTTCTGAAAACTCTGAAGTATCTATTCAGCTAAATGTATGTAAGACCCTACATTTCCTCGGTATGGGAATGAATGCTTCATCCCACCAAGAGACATGTATGAGAATATGCATAGCGGCTTTATTCAAACGAGCCTCAGACTGGAAATCATTCAGTGCTCTTCAGCTATGGAATATAGATATTAGGATATAGTCATCCAGTGAAATATTAGTCAGCGATGAAGAAGCACAGACCAGTTATACTCAACAATATAGGTGAATCTCACAGAGAAAATATTGAGTGAAAAAAAGCCAAGCGCAAAAGAATTTTTTTAAAAAATGAATATGTGTAATCAATGGTGGTAGAATCAGAGAGTGATTCACTCTGAGGATAATCAGCTGAGAGGAGGCAAGAGGAACTCTGTTGGGATGGCAGGAACATTCTATGCCTGAGCTGAGAGGTTTATGTGAGTATATGCAAAAAGTTATTGAGCCACACATTTAAAGTCTGTGTTCGTTACTCTATGTAAGCTATACCAGGAAAAGAGAGGAAGGAAGAGAATGTGGGAGAGTGGGAGAAAAGGAGAAAGAAAGAAAGAAACACCATTTTGTCCTAGAACTTGAAAATCTGGAAAATGAGTTTGAAAGTCCTTTGGTCTTTGCCACTAACGACTTCACGGATTTTATTATGTTCCTTCTTGGCCATCATGGTTCCAGACTGTAAAGAAGTCTAGATGAAAAAAATATTTCCTGTTAACAAATATTAACAACCAATGAAAATCATATGTATAAGCAGATAACAAGGAAAATCTTGCTGATTTTCTTTTGGCATTCTATGATCAGTTTCATAAAAGATATTTTTTGTGGATAAATACAACAAGGTTCAGTAACGTTAGAAGGCTGGAGAATGTTGGTGTAACTGTTACATAAACTGGATTGAATCAGATTTAAGTATTTTCCTCTGACCAGAAAAGAGTCTGTAAGAGGAAAAATACACAAGGCCTTCCCTGAAATGCCTGGCTTCAATATTTTTTAGAGACAATTAGATTAGAATAAACACTATGCATTCTTAAAAAAAATAAATCACAAAATGATAAACTCAGGAGAAAATATTGAAATTGCAGAAGAGGAAGGTCAGCCCTAAGTTTTATTCTTTCTTTCTTTCTTTCTTTTTTTTTTTTTTTACATTCATTAAACTAGGAAAGATAAAGCATGGATAAAAATTGCAACTTTATTTAAAAATCTTTATCTTTTAAAAATAACCAAGAGTGTCCTCTTCCTTGCCTTCTTGACAAATGTCACTGAAAGGTGACTGCTGGCTAGTTTCCTATTGCTGCTTCTAGATTATTACTCTATTCTCATAAATTCCCTTCTTCTTTGATGTTCATGCCATTCTCCAGTTGCATCTGTATGTCTCTTGTCATTATCCATCATCTCAGTCATCCACTCTTGAGGAATATGGCACCTGAATCCCAGACTCATTTTTACTGAAATCCTACTCTCTACCAAACAAATGAATCTATTATTCTACTACTACCTTTCTTCAGTCACCCACCTTCATAACCACACTCCAGACTTTTTCACCACTGTGAATTACTTGAGCTCTTTCAGTTAAAACTCTATCACCAACCTCCTGTCTACCCAGTTGTTCTCTCCAGCTATTCTGTCTTTCAACCTCACACATATTTAAGTGTCTATACCTCCCTTTCTCCCATAACTACAAATTCCCATGGGAGTTCAAGGTCTCACTCCAATCCTATACTCAATTGCACATCAGACTTCCTTGACAATGTCCTCAAATGTAGTACCCTTTTCCATATGCTGCAAAAGACTAGCTAAATGTCAAAGATCACACCACTTACCTTCTCAACCTACACATTAGTGAAGAGAAGCTGCACCAGTGTATAGACTGCCATTACAGCTAAGTCCTGGTCTCCATCCTCACCTAGACCCTCAGACCTATCAAACAGTTCTTTCCGTGAATCTCTTTTCAATTCTGCACTACTGCTATTATAAATTCCCCGGTATTCCAACCTCCTTATCCAACCACTACCAACATCACTTAGAGAGAAATGTTCTGCTTTGCAGAGAAACCTGAGGGTTGGCAGAGAGAATTCTCTCAATTTTCGGCTCTAACACCAACCAACAGACTCTGCTTTGGGATAGATGTAGACAAGTTTCACCTTATGCTTTCCTGAAAAGGATTCTGGAAGAATCAACGTGGTCTGCTACCTTGGATTTTCTAAATTACAAGTTTTGTAAGTTTTTCCAATTTACAAGTTTTGTATCAATTCTATTCCATAAAATGTCATTCTTATTGAATTTTCTATGTTAACTGATTTTAGTTTTGAAAGCTCTATTATTTGATTTAAAAAGAAAGTCCACTTATTTAATGATCAAGAATTCTTTCATTTCAAGCAAAGATCAAAAGGCCATAGTGGCTCCAAGGAACACAGGTAAAGCCTCTGAGTAAAAAAGAAATTTAATTTAATCCCAGCATGGTTACTGATGTTCTATGTGGGTTTATGCAAGAAATTTCAACTCACTACGCCTTAGTTATCCCATTAAAAATAACAAAAAAGATGTTAATATAGCAAACTAAGCTCAGCTTATTGTTAAAAAAATTAAATGATTTAAGAGGTTGTTATGAAATGAAAAACCCAAGATATCAAGGTGAAATTACAAATGGGAAGGGTGCGTGTATGGCGGGGTGGGGGAGGGGGAAAGAAACTGGTTCACTGATAAAGTTAACTTTTTCAAATCAGCCTCCAGTGGGAATGCATTTCATTAAAAGTATGTTGTAATCTTCACGATGTTTTGACTAGATCACTGAGGAGATGAGTTGTTGAGAACGATGACAATTTCTGCAATTTCCTGTCTGTTGTAGATACAGCAGTTTCATTCTCTTCATTCAACAAATATCGAGTGCCTACTTTGTGTCAGACTTTTTTAAAAAATGATTAACACAATATATATTTATTAAACGCCCTCTATGTTGATTGCTTTCATTATGGTGTGTTTGTACCCTTGGGGGTGTTCTAGATGATTCATTCGGGTGTGGTAAGAAACTATTAGACTGTATATTCATACTTAATTTTTTTTTGTCTAAAAAAAATGAGAATCTATTAGTTGGAAGGTCATGGTGTATCTAGGGTTTTCCCAAGAGAAAGGTGAGAATTCTGTAGGCTCAAGGGGCAGCAGTTGCTCACACTCAGTGGTGCCTGATCAGTATTTCAGTCTGTACACTATTTACGTGTGCCTGGTTAAGTAGATTTGTCGCTTATGACATTTTGTTTTAACTAAACCAACTTACATAACCTAGACAAGAAAGTTAAAACAGTTCTTGAAAACCAATAAAATGGTGAAACTAGCCTTTTTACTCCAATGAAAAACATTTAATCAGCTGCACTATGAGGGAAAAGCAACAATATACTATTTTGATGTGTTAACAATTATCAAGAAAAACTAATTTAAATATGTATTTATATTCACTATTGTTAACTATGAATGTCTCCTTAAGTATATCTTTTTGTCTTGATTACTAAAATATTTAAGAATATTTTGTATTTGTCTTTATCAGATCCATTTTTATTTTCCATTTCATAAAGAGAATAATCATTAGGGTATTTATTTATAAACTGTATACATAAGTATTTGCACATTTTGGGCATACATAGTCAAAAGTATTTTCCATTGGGGTGTGTGATCAAACACCTGAAAATACATGAAAGCTAATACAGGGAGAGGTTAAAGAGAGAGAATGGTTCTATGTCTGACTATACAAAGCAGTATGGACAGTCCAAGGTCAAGTTTAAATATTATAACGACCATGAAAAATTTCTCATATGGAATATTACTTTCATTAATGGTCCATATGGTGGTTTTAAAATATGGACTTGAATATTTTAATTTTCCTTTCATTGTGGTGTAGGCTCTATGTCTCCTCCCCTAAGATCTGGGTAAGTTTGTATCTGTTTTGACCGATAGACTTTGTTGTCAATTAAAGCTATTCATCATTTTTTTTTTTTTTTGCATTTGGGATGCTTGCTATTCTATGGAGGAAGGTATCTGTCATGTAAGAGATTCAACTACTCAATGCCAGCTATGTTGGAGAAGATACATGTAGATGAATGGTTCAGGCTGTGTCAAATCTTCTGAGCCATATGTGTAAGTGATGCCATCTTGAACCTTCTAGACAAGTCTATCTACCAGGTGAATATCAGTAAATGACCTCAATTGACATTACAAGATATAGAAGAAACACCAAGCAGAGCCTTGTCTAAATTCCTAAAACAAATAATCTCTGATATAGGATAAAATAGCTGCTTAAGGTCATAAAATTTGAGGGTTGTTATATAGCAATAGACAAGTGTAAAAAAATGTTACTAGAAGTGAGGTGCTAATACAACAAAAAGCTAAACAGGTGGCATTGACTTTGAGAATAGGTGGTTGGAAAATGATAGAAAGACCTTGAGGAAGCTTTCAGAGAAGCAAGTGAAGAAATGTTCTCAGAAAGAGGAAAATATGTTGGAAGTTGGAAGAAAAAAGACCCTTATTACACACTGGTGGAAATTTTAGAAAAAACTGTTGCCTAAAATATTTTGTAAAACCTAAAATGTACTAATAAATTGAAGAACCTCACTAAGGAAATTTCCCGTAGAATATAAAAAGTTTCAGTTGGTTTCTTTTAACTGTGTTTCATAAGTTATAGATATACGGAGATGAGCTAAAAAAGGAAATAAATTATTTCAAGTAGATTAAATAGAAACGAGTCAGTCTTACTTAGCTCAAAAGTAAAATGATTCTCAATTCCAGCATCTCTCAGTGGAACATTATCAAAGTAAGAAAGGGTATAAGAGTAAAGATCAAACCCAGGATGTTGTAAAGAAGGTGTGGTCTCATGGTAAATACGAGAACCCAAGTATGGCTATAAAGCCACTTTTTAACACCTCAGAAGATCTGAGATACTGTATCACAGATCATTTTAACAAAACAGAACAATGACAACAAAAAACAAGTACCAGAAAGATCTTAAGAGTATGCCTTATAGATTCTTTTCGTTGAACCATAGGGATGCTAAAAAAATCTTAAAGGCACTATCCCATAGCAGCCTCACAGGGGGTCCATAATAGTAAAGGCCACATTTCAAATACTTTTATGCATATGAATTTTGTCTAATAGAGTAGATTGGAATAAGGTTTCTAGAAAACCCACAAAGTTTCTAATGGAATTGTAATAGCATGATATACTGCCAGCTAGGACTAAAATGGTCAAATAAAAAGAGAGCTGTGCATTCTTAAAACCTGTGAGTTGGAAATGAACTGTGACAGCTACTCAGCTGTGAACATAGGCTATTCTGTGGGAAAGGAAAAAACAACTCAAAGGGTAGAACCACAAGTACACAGCAGAGGATGACAATCTACAGCTTATGGGCCAAATTTAGGTGGTGACCTGATTATATATGTTCAATGAGCTAAGGATGTTTTTTACACTTTGAAAAGATTGTGAAAAAATGAATAAAATTCAACAAAGACCACATGGGGCAAGTAATGACTAAATATTTACTCTCTGGCCCTTTACAGAAAACATTCACTGACCTTTATCTAGAGGCTGAAGCCAAGAAACACAGAGATTCATTCACAGGGAGCAATAACGGGTCCCGACCAGGACAGTATGACCCTGGCTAGATTTCAGATTTGGTATGAACTTGCAACAACTGATGTTAACCTATGCCTGTTTTACCATTTTATGTTGCAGGCCACATAACCAGTCTCTGTTGTTGACTTATCTTCACATCAAAAGGAACCATGACTAAAGACAACACCTAAAGTAGGAGTTTCATCTGCACCTGATTTAGGTAAAATCCTGGGTCTTGTGCCTGAGCCAGAGATCATAAGGAGATGGGTGAGTCTTATAAGAGGTTGAATACAATATAAACACTGAAAAAAGTGTAATTTGTTGCTTGTGGAATAACCTTATTGTTTTTTAACCCTGTCTGCAACTTCTTTTATACTCCTCATAAAGAGGGGAAGACTTTATCTCCTCTTCTGGAATCTGGGAGGCCTTGTATCTGTTCTGACCTACAGAGTACGTCAGAGCTTACCACATTAATTCCAAGTCGAGGTCACAAAAGGCCATGCAGTTTCTGTCCAGTTCTGGGAGGCTGACTCTGGAAAAAATTTCCCCTACAAAAGGATTCTGACCTCGCCAAGCTGGAGTAGAGTGCAGTCAGGCTTCTTGATAGTCCAGCTGAGCCCAGATTTTTAGCCAAGACATGTGATTGATGCTGTCTTGCACCTTCCAGACTGGCCTATCTACCAGCTAAGTACCACTAATGTCATGAGGATCACAAGACTAACTCAGCCAACCCATTTCTGAATTCTTGACCCACAGAATCTGTTAGGTATATAGTCAATGTTTCAAGCAACTAAGTTTTGGAATATTTTGGTAAGTAGCAATCGATAACTGGAACAGTTCACGACGTATATGTAAGATACACTCTATGGTGTGGTGGTGCTGTGGACCCAGCCATGTGACTTGTTTTGGTAAATGGAAGGTCAGGAAATGTGACAGAAGCAGAAGATGGAATAGTGCTTGCAAGACTGACATTCTCTTCCCTTGCACCTCCATCATTGCTATGAGAAGATATTCCTGGGTCAGGCTGCTGGCAGGTAAGACATGGCAGCAGAGCAAAGTCCCAGCTGTTCCTGTCATCCTGGTCAAGCCTGTCCTACACAAATGAACAGACAGCTGCTTCACAGACAAGTGAATGAGCTCAGACAAGACCAGAAGGACAACTCGCCAAATCTGGCCAAGCTATGAAATTGTCAGCTAAATATGGATGGTTTTAAGTTATTAATTTGGAGGGTACATATGCCATGTACCTTTCATAACAATAGATAATCAATGCGATGGGAGTTTTTATTTCAAGTCACTGCCTTAATAATAATATCTGGCTTCTAATTGACACAGTTTTGTGCATGGTCCCTAAAACACTTGACATATTCCATCTATATTTTTCTATGTTGCCCTATCCATCCAGAATGCTGCCTTCTTTCTGCCTCTCCTACTCCTGCATATTCATAAAAGCCTAACTTACATTCTGGGACCCTAGAACCAACTTAGATCATTCTATCGCATAATGGCTTCACATCTGATTCCTATAGAATTCACTTTCTGAACTACTTCTTGACAATTAACAGGTTGCTTGGTTGCTTTCAGATGTTACTTATTTTTGTGTTTTCTTACCCCCTCCCTGTAATTTAAGATCTCCAAAGGGTGGTATCTTGTGTCATGCAGCTTCCTGCCCTTCTTCCCAGCCCCTACAGTAAGTAGCCCAGTTTCATACACATAATAGGTGTTAAATGAATTTAGGGAGAAAGCGAAGAATGCACCAGAGCTGAAAGGGTCTTAAACAGATAGAAACAACAGAATACACATTTTATAACATGGCTCACAGTCATTTTCTATTACTTCAAATTTGAAAGAATAATAGAGCTCTTTAGAAGATAATTGAGCAATTTGGTACAGGGTCAGGGGGTGGGAGGGAAATCTGCTGAAATCTTAGATGTTTTCAGTGATTCAGAGTCTTTACGGGTAAAAAGGTATTAAACAATTGCTGTCAGGCTTGACTATCTGCCAAATGACTGATCATAATGGCATAGCTGTATTTCCCAACTTGGAGGTTTTGCAAGTCATTAATAAACTGCACAACATTTGCCAGGTGTTTGGTTAAAGCATGCTTCTATAAAGAGTTTGCAAATATTTATATTCCACAGAAATCCTCCCACTGTACTTAGAGTTAAAACAGAAGAATCATTTTCTTTTAAAAGATTGTATTTCTCAGAAAAGGGCATTATATTTCCAAGAATCATAAAGAGAAGTGTTACTCTGCATCTTCTCTTTGTCTCAACTTTTTCACAGAGAGATTACCTCTGAGGATAATGGGTAGGCCGAATTAGCAAATAATCACCTGCCAAAATCACATTATAGTAACAATGTATCATATCTGAATTTTTTCTTAAAATAAAAAGTAGTAATAACTACTAAAGTAGAAATAACTTTTTAGCATTTGTTGGGAAAAAAATAAGTCTTCTTTATACCCAATCTACTTCAACTTCAACTGCAAGGAGAGATTAATAAGCACAGTTATTAATTTATCTTTCCTTTTACTTTTGAAAAAGGAGCCAGTTTGTCTTTCTCAGTCCTTACATCAGACATTAAATATAAAAATAAACATGTATTCCACAGTGAAACAGATTTGTGTTGAAGGTATAGGGTTTGGAGCTGGGCTGGGGAAGAACTCCTGAGCCCTATTAAAGGATGAGAATAATCCCTTGCATATTAATTACAAAAAAAAAACTGGTATTGCTTATGAGGTAGGATGAAATGGTAGGTTTGAATCACCTTATCCACAAAGAATGTTCTGGTTAAAAGTACATGTCTAAGGCCCAGTTGCTATTGTTCTACGGACCTAGTGGTGATACTGACCAGACTGACCACTCCATTTACACACGGTGGGACACCTAACATTGAAACCAATTCTTTTACATCTAAGTATAACTTAAGAGAATTTTCCAAAAGATTGCAATTGGCCGTCTGTCACCTCCCTCACGTAAATTAAAGCACAAAACTTGAGTACCAAAGGGAGAATCTTACCAGGACTGAAATGGATGGATAAGGAGGTACCCACAGAAAGTTCAATTCCAACCCAAGAGGTGAGAATACCTGTTAGCTTGTGTGAAAGCTCCCCCTAGAGGAGCTCAGAAGAACTGCAAAACTCAAGTGAAAAATGACCACCTCAGCTCCTGTCCAGAAGAAAAGGCTAAGCATTCCTTTAGGACAAATGAAAAAATACCCCTCACAAACATTTTTGCCAAAGACTACTTTACAAAAAGTGTGTGTGTGTGTGTGTGGGGGGGGTTGGCCTCCATCCAAGATATTTTATTATTTAACTGGTATCTCTAATGTGAAATAAGACACTGAATAAACCATTCTGCCATGCTTGACCAGCCATGAAACAACTTTAGGAAAAAATACTATTAAAAAATAATAATACCTGTGTTCTAAGGTATTATTGTTTTGTGTGTAGATTGCTACCAATAATTAGTTGCTTTATGTTTTGAGAATGACATGAAGGAAAAAAGACCATTCTTAACCAAAGAATATCTAATAAATTGAAAAGGAAATTATTTGGCTGAATGAGAATCTGGAGATTCTTCTTTGTGTTCAAGATGAGCACACCATAAAGGTGACTCCTACTGAGGATGTGAAGGAATTAGGAGGCTGGGTTCTACTCTAGGGTCTTCAGTAATCATTCTCATCTGAAAGAAACAGGCTCCTTTTCCGAGGATGTTTTAAGAATGAGCTATCCAATCTGCCCAAATAAGCAAACCTCAGGCACCCTTCCACACCACAGAAGAGGCAACTCACAGGTCAGGATCTGCCCGTGTTGGCCTAGAGCTATAGAGAGGGCTTCATCACTACCAGTGCCTGAGGCCTCAGATGACTCAAATGATCAACCATTAAAGTTGCCTCAATATTCTCTTATCTAATGTAGCTTTGTCAGTTTCCCTTTAAAGTTTTTGGAGACATTTCCCCCAGCACAGTGAAGAAGAAGCATCAAGGCTCCATATGAGCCTAGATCAGATCAGGAAAACTCCAATAGTGTAATGACAAGTTTACTCGCCCCTGCTGAAGGGAAATCACTTTGCAGTTTGTAACATGCATTGTCCATCTAAACCACTAAACCACAGTATGATGGCATCAAATGCTGGATGCTGAGAAAGACACAGAGAAAATGTTGTATGAAGTGATGTGCTTCATAATTATATTATTAACTATATTAACTATTATTATTAACCATAATTCTAGAAAGTTATCAGACCAGTTAAAAAATTTGGGCCAAGAGGAATTACTTTTTTTTTTTTTTGCAGGGCATGTTACTCAAATTCTGGCAAAGAATAATCAATACTACACTTTTAGTTAGTATATCTCTAATGTGCCCTAGGGAGTCCACTGAAATAAAAAAGAAAAAAAAAATCTTTAAACTTGGGCAGAATCAAATAACACAGACTTGGTTTCAACTAAGATCACATTTAGCTTGTTGAACTAAATGTTGCAGTTGCCAAAATTTCAGATCGAAGGAATTGTGAAGACAAAACCATCTAGTAGCATACGATTTCTTTCATTTGGGCCTGATGAGCCTGACCAGGACTACCCATAATAGCCAGCACATGGGAATCGCAAGATAATCCTTAAACTCCAGTTAACCCTCCCAAGCTTGTTCCCCCATCCCCAGTATCTCTATCCTTCTCTCTTATTTCACTCCTCAAACACTCAACAGCTATATGTATTTGATGAGTAATATGTATCTATTATTTGCAATTATAAAATAGAAAAATCTGGTTTTGGTGATTCAATCAACTTTGTACATTTTGATTTTTCAGTGTTCCCAAGTGTCTAGAGCATAAAGAAATGAGGACTTTTTGGCTTTTACGAAATGGATTCCATAAAAACCATGACAGCAGCGTCAAACTGGCACTTAATGGAAGCGTCTTTAGGGTGTCCGGAACGCCCCAAACCTCAGAAATGTCAGCCCGATTGCCCAGATAAGCCTGCATCTGCGGGGACCAAAAAGCATAAGGATCCCACCATGTAAGGTCCGTGTAAGCGGGACACCTGAAGACAGACGATGCTCAAGCCTGACCCAAGAGCATCACGGACGGTGCGCCAAGAGCCAAAGACTCTGACCTTCCGACCCATCATAGCCATTAGCTTGGGACCCACCCCAGCTCTCTGTGCTGCCATGCAACAGAGCTCGCTTTGGAGACGCCAAGGACTTTCGCCCCTTCACTCTGTCACGGAAGACTCCACTATCCCCTCCCTGGGTGTTGTGAGTTAACCTGCGTGAGTAGCTGATCGGCTTATCTGAGAAGGTCCTACTCAATAAACCTGGCCATGTATAAGGACACAAATGCGTTCGAGGGCGTCACTTCAGTAGCTGCTTTCCTTCTTCACAACACCGGAAAAGGTTTTTTTTTATTTCACCAATATTGGAAAAAATTGTAGCCAACAAAAGTTTCTAAATGTCATCCTTTTGGGGATTTTTAAAAATAAATGGAGCTAAATAGAATTAGGTTAACAAAGAGACTTAGGGAACATATGTGTTCGCACTAAAGAAATTCCAGTTTCCCAGAAGCGACAGTGAACTTTATAAAGTCCAGCTTCCTTCTCCATCCAGGCTGTATCTTCTTTCTGCTAGCACTGGCCATCTAATTGCTTAGCAAATGTTTATTGAGTAAATTAATGAGCACAAATTTACAAATGATTGAACAATTAGTAGGTAATGAATGATTTGTAAATTAGCAGTTTATAATAAATTACTAATTATTTAATCAGTAAATAATTAAACTCCACCAGAGACAATAATAAAATATTCAGTAAGTAAACAAATTACTGAAATAGGAAAAGAAGATACCCCTAAAAAGTAAACGTCTGAACTACAGAATATTTGCAACACAAAGCAACACCATTATTTTCAAACACCGTAAGCTATAAAGAGTACTGAAACGAAATTAGATAAATTAGTGAGCACCACAATTCATTGTGCCATCCTGCATAATAACGTATTATTAACAAAGATTTCTTTAATATTCAAATGCTAAATGCCCAATTTAGAATCTTACTGTTAAAATATACTTGAGGTTTTCTATTCAAACCCCATGGTTTTGCAGATGAGGAATCTGAGCCCCCTTTCAGATGTATTTGACCTGCCCAAGTTTACTTGGCTAGCTGTGCTCAATGCCTATTTCTTCAGTGCCGACTATGTGTCATTTCTATGCATTAGGCCAATTTTTGTGACTTAAGAAGTAGTGGGCCCCAAATAAATGAGGATATATTTACAACACTTATCCTTTTAAACTATGAAGTTTCAGAGATAGGCACCTACTATCGATCACTTTCTGAACTTGACCTGGTTTTTACTCTTAGTGGAACAGGCAACGATCATTTCTATTGATGCTGCTTCCAAGAAGCAGAGCAGAACTGTAGATTAGATTTGTCTCCTAGCCTTTCTTTTTAAATGTACCAAGAAATTACAACTTAAATGAGTGCAGTCAGAAGTGATAAAGAGGGAGGAATACAGATAACAAAAACTTCCAAAAGAAAGCCAGCCAGTTTCTTAAATCAAAAGCAAACACAATGACAAGGATAGTTTTCCAACCAAGAAACAGGTTTTTGCCACTACTACATCCAGTCTATGATAAAAGAGAACTATCAGTAAAACATATGTTTTTCCATAGTTTCTAGTTCATCTGCCCCTGACATTTTGCTAATTATCTCAAAAGAGCATTTCAGTATAATTTTCTGTTTTCTTCTATTTCTAGTTAAAGCTAACAATATCTTGTGATGAATAATGGCTTCAATGTTAAATGATCTTGAACAACCATGCTTGGGATATGTACATCATTCTCGAGTTCTGATTCGGCTAAGACCAACTTCTTCTTGGTTTCAAAAATTTCCCCCTACAGTTGGCACGTTTTTACAGCATAGAACAGCATTGAACGTTCTCTATAATAGCCAACTATGACTGTGGTGAGCATTTAACAAGGACAAAATGATCAGAGTAAGGACGGCAGAACTTGACTTGGACTGGAGTGAAAAATGGAGGCTGAGGTGTCATGGAGCTGAGTACTGCCATCTACTGGCTATGTGTTCTGGTCAATTTTTCTTAACTTTTCTGAGCTATAGATTCCTCATATGAAAAAAGAATCACACTATGTATCAACAGGGTTCTAAGTGTGTGATGTGTGTGAAATATCAATTCATAAATTTCAAGTGTGATATAAATGTCAGCAGGAAATTTCTTATAAGTAACAAAGTCTATAAAATTCTGGGGACATCCTCAGAATAGGTAACTGAAGTCATTCAGAAATTGTTTACAGAAATTAAGCGACCTCCCTTTTATATTCCACAATGGCATTTTTTTTGTTTGTTTCTTTGTATCCAGCTATAACAGCATCTTTTACCCTGTAACCACCATCACTTCTTGGGAGACTAGTCTTTGACTTGAACATGATGCGAGCATATTTTGCAAAAACAGGTAACTGTATTTCATCCCCCTTCTTCTGTGCGCTAATCCTAATCCTGATCATCACTGTGAATTTACTACCAAGTGGCAGATTTGGGGTTAAGATCCTTCCAGAATGACTACAGCAGTCCCATCATTTCCCCTCTAGATACGCCTGACCATCCTCTGAAAGATTTATAAAGAAGGACATTGGCAACATGTGACCTTTTGAAACTGTTCACAGTACGTTCTCTCTCCAAAAGGAATTCTAATGTCCTCCCATCTTGTGTTACCTGCGGTGTACCAACCATTGGGGAAAGAAACTGAAAATTTAATGAATTTAAGAAAAGCTGTTCCAGCTTCTCTTTTGGAGGAGCCATGGGGAAAGGGAAGCTGACAGAAAGAAAACATTTAGAGAAATTACACTGCCTCCAAGGGTGGCATCTATAGAGAACAATGACAGGGATTTGACTATGTTTTACTTTTCTGGTGCCCGTTTACCCACTGGGCTGGTTCTCCTACTGTCCTTGGCCATAGCTGGGGGCAAAGGTGAAGGAATCAGATGCTCAAGAAAGAAAACAATGACTCTCACAACTGTCTCTATTGACATGGAGATTAAGGAGCTTGGGGTTTCGGTTCTGTGTGTGTCTGTGTGTGTATGCATCAGAGTATGAGGTAGAAAAATTCAGAACACAACTAGCCAGGAGAGAGAGAGAGAACAGGGTGTTGAATGTAGAAGTATATGGGACCAGACATACAATTATCTGGGAAGTAGAAATACATACATACTACAACAAATACATAACTACTAACAGAAAGAAAACATTTTGACATGGAAATGCATTTGCCATATATCTTTAAGTGGAAAGAAAAGGCTATTCCACCCTCTAAGGTATGACATTCTTATAAATAAATACATGTGCACAGACAAGTCTGAAAGGATGCGCATCAAAGTGTTTGTGCCAGTGATTATTTTCTGGATATTGGATTTAGAGGGGGGAATTTTACGTGTGTGTGTGTGTGTGTGTGTGTGTGTGTGTGTGTGTGTGTGTGCATGCGTGTTTTCTAATTTTTCTACATTGAATATTCAAAAAGGAAAAAAATAATTTTAAAATTAAAACTATATGACTTCTAAATTTCTTCCATAAACATCATTCAGAAACCATATTTGGACAGAGGGAGGGAGAGGTTAGAATAGGGGTCAGGAAACTACAGCCTGTGGGCCAAATCTGGTCGATCACCTGTTTCTGTAAATAAAGTTTTATTGGAACAGCCACCTCATTCATTTACAAGCTACATTGGCAGAGTTCAGTAATTGTGACAAAGACCGTATGAACCGCAAAGCAAAATGCCCCTATCTGGCTCTTTACAAATAAAGGTTGCCAGCCCCTGGGTTAGAAGATTCCTTCCCCTGTTTTAGATGATCCACCGCACCTTACTAGTCATGTGAGCTTGAAGAAGTCATGACCTCTGTGTCCATCTCCCTACATGCAAAGAGAAGGGTACTTCACCTAGTGTCGTTAGTGCATAAAAGTGCTTAACCCTGTGCCCTGTACACTAGGCAACTCCCAAAAAACATTGCCCTACTTATTATCTATCTCCTTTATTCAAGGTACATCATTCCACTATGATGTGAAACCTAATGAAACTGCCATTTTTTTTGTCAAAATTGTTCAATATTAGCAATTTTATACTTTAGCCACACACTGTTCTCATTTCTTCTGTGTAAATTATAATCTCTGAGACAGTGTCAATGTCACTGGAGTACTCGTGGGTCAGCTAATTGGCCATGAAGGTCTGGGAATAAGCCAGATATTGGGATTTCTGAAACGATAACGCTGTATTTGTATTGAGCTTGGTTACTTGTGAAACAGAAAAATTAGCAGTAGGTACCTACAGTGTGACAGATTCTGTACTCATGCTCTGCTGCCATCAACAAATTTTTCAGATGAACGATATTCTTTCCACCCTACACTATAACACCTGTCTCTTGAATTTCAGGGGGGCCCAGCAAGCTTCCACAGCACTGTGCCAATCATTCTCGGCACCGAGCAGAGATCCAAACACCGCCTGCCAAAACATTCCTAGAAAGACCTCTGTGACAGGACGGTGGGACTCTGGATCTTGCAAAACTTCAAGAACTTGTCATTCAAGTTACACTTACAGATGGCACTTTGAGACTTAATACAGTTCCTATATAGTTCTTTAAAAAAAGGAAAACAAGGCTTCTCCAAGAATGAGACTGACTGAACATCAATGGAATATAAGAAGCTGCAGATAGGAAAGGATGGGATAAACTCATAAAAAGGAGGAACATGAAAATCAGGAACATGAAGGACTGATCAAAGTGTTCTTATCAACAGAAATGAAGAAAGGCTTTAAGTTCAGTGCTAAGCCTATCAAAGGAAGAACAAACTCAACTTAATCCAATCAACACTTATTAAATGCCTATTTTATGCCAGGCACTAGGTTAACACAGCTAAGAGATAGTAAGATAAATCAGATGCTTTACTACCCTAGAGGAGTTTCTGAGCTGGTGGAAGTAAGATAAACATGTAACCAAATAATGCTAATAAGGTGTGGTAAGTGTTATAATATAAATAATAGTTGTCATTCATTCATTGCAAAATAAATACAGAAAACATAGATTGAGAAAATTAATTCTCCTTAGAAAGGCTTAGGAAAGGTAAGCAAGAAAGAAATAATTTGAGTTAGTCTCCGAAAATTACCAGAAGTTCACTAGATGGGTATCGGAGAAGGAATGAGGGTGGTCTACTGCAGCGTCAGGACAGGAAAGATATGAGAAATGGCTAAAATGAAGCCAAGGAATGTTTATGAGGGGCCTCTGATGCCAAGATTAAGGATCTGGACTTTAGCCAGTAGGCATCAAAGTCTTTTTAAGCAGGAAGTGAGCTGGTCAAGTCTAATTTAAAAAGACCAAAGAAAAGATGCTTTCCTAGAGAGCCACCAAATAGGATCGTAAGGGGCTGTTCAGGTGAAAGACTGTGGAAACCGAGGCCAGAGGGATGGAAGGCAGTAAGTATAGCCAGGAGGGGATATGCACAGGGTACAGAATGTCTTAAAACTGAAATAAAAACTGGAGGCGGACAGTCTGAAGACCCAGAAGAAAGGGAAAAACAGACAAACTAAATTCTGGTGTGAGAAGAGGGAGAGGAGCACAGGTTAGGGTATTATCGTTGGGAGGGCGAAAGATCCCTTCCTCAGGGATGTAAAGGAAGCAGGTTAGGAGGGGTAAAAGCAAATAATACTGCAGTACTGCAGGGAGGATGTTAAGAAAATTCATCACTATTAATCTTGACTCTCAGAATAATAAAGGGGAACTAATAAGAGGGATGAGGGCTTTGTGAAAGGGAGCTAGGTATGAAACCACCTTTAGAGAGCCGGAAAAGGAACGAGCTAGATATAGACAAAAAAATTATTTTGGGGATATGAAAACAAAAACAAATGAACAAAACAAAAACAAACACACAGAGGCAAACAATAGACTGGTGGTTACCAGAGGGGTACAGAGGAAAAGGGAGAGCAAAATGGGTAAGGGGGCTCAATTGTGTGGTGACAGATAGAAACCAGACTTTTGGCAGGGAACATGATGCAGTACATATAGATGTCGACTGATAATGTTGCACACCTGAAACTTATACAATGTTGCAAGCTAATGTCACCTTAATAGTAGATATTAAAAAAAGATACACACACACGTACGCACATACATGTATGCATGCAAGAAATATCCAGTGGCTTCAGGATCTACCTGAACCAACAACTCATACATTGGTGATCTCTCTCATCGCACATTTATTTGATTTTTTCCCAAGAGTGCTTTGAATTTGTCACTTCACTTGTCATCAAAGATGCTATATCATTAATGGGTGTTGAATGATACTCAAGAGAGGAAAGTCTAATTTCCTTAGCCTGACACTCAAAGCCTTCTCTAACGTAGCTTTCAATCCATGCTTCTGATACAGCTCCTCCTCCATCTCTGTTCCCTCCTCAAGATTTGGAAACCCAAATGCTTTCGGGCTCCGATAGGTAACCCAAGCATGAGAAAGGCAGGGTCTGAGGCCACGGGGAGTGGTGAGGGCGATGGCTCAAAAGCCATTATATTTTCTAATAAAATTTTCTGAGGCCAAACGAAATACATGAATACAACTTGATATTTTAGGGGCTTTCTCCTCTAAAATTGTACAAGATAAATTCAGCCTCCTCCAAGCAGATCTCCCTATAAACCAGACTCATAGGCATCGATCAGTTCCTTCTCAAATCCCTCACGTTGACTTTCTGTCTCACTTCTACTTCTAAGATGCTATCTTTCATAGCACAGAGGTCAAAACACAAGCTTTGGATTCATGCAGCCCTGGGGTAAAATCCTGACTTTGCCACTTAAAGTCCTGTGTGACATAAGACGAGATACCTAAGTTTTCTGAATCTCCCTTTCCTCGTTTGCAAAATGGAAATAATAATTATAATATTATCTTATGGGGTTATTGTGAAGATAAAATTAAATAATGTACGCAAAGTACATTACTGGAGTGACTACATGTAAATACTCAATAAATATTTTTTAGAAATATGTTTTTCCCCAGCATGATAATAATTTCCTTAAGGGTAAGAAGTAAATCTTCTGAATTCTTTATACTCTGAGCTGCTAAAGACATATCTTAGGAGTGATCAATGCTAAGTATATGTTTGGGAGATAAACTGAGATTTATTTGCAAGAATTATTACTACTCAAAAAAGGATTGGGCAAAGCAAAATTTTTGTGGGCTGGGAAAATAGAAACTGATTGAAAGGTTTTAAAAGGCCCTAATTAGAGAATTGAGATATTCTTAATGAAAACAAAAAATATACATGCACACAATTAAATACAGATACCTGTATGTAGAGATATTCACACATAGATACATTTAAATAATTCTTTACCATTTGCAAAGTGATTTCTACATTCTCCTTTGCTTCTTATGAACTTTATTATGGAGTCTGTACAAGTACAGATCAATTAACAGCAAGAATAAGTACTACCAACTTTGTAAAGTTACACATGAACATAATTATATTTTAGAAAAAGGGTAACTGAGGCTCACAGAGGTTAAAAAGACTTGGCCAAGGTCACACACAGTGAAGAATAAGCTTTCTCTACACTTTCATAACTACCCAGGATATGAAGATTGGCAAAAGCAATTAAATAACAGCCACATTACCCTGAAGTTAATGTGAGAATTGAAAAAACATATTAATGAGGCTGAAAATGAGGAATATGAGAGTCCAAACATAATGGCCTAAAATGACACTGGCCAAGGACTCTTGAGGACAGTCCTATTTCATTCAAAACAGTGCCACAGGATCTTAAATATAATCAATTACATGATCATGGGCTTTAGTTTCCTCCACCGATGACACTGGCATCACGCTCATCGCCGTAAACACTGCCGTCTGAAGGAGGAGAGTCATCGGGCCACTCAGCAGGTTGCCCCTGCAAGGGCCCAATTTCTAATCCCCCAGTAAGTTCAGTGACAGAGGTTCTGCCACTGCAACCTGGGCTCTGTGAGGGTGGGGGCTGCATGGCCTAGTAAGGTTCAAGCAGGAATTGGGAGCAAAACCAAGGGGAGGGGAAATCTCCAGTTTTGCAATCTGACTTCAGTACTTTCCAGAACCCACAAAACAGCCCAGCTCCCCATTTCTCAGTGGTGGGACCTAGGGAAAACTTGTATGGGGTTACTGAAGTCAATTTGGTAGGTAAAAAAAAAAAATAAAAAGGATATCCCTTGTGTTAGTTCTCTGATCTATGAAACAACAGAGTTTATTTGGTGACAACTTCCTTTTTATCCTGTCAAATATCATCACTAATAGTAAATAAAGGCTGTTTTTAGAATGTCAATAAATGTCCCTTTAGAGTAGCAGTTTCCTGATGCTAGCCTACAAAATAGTGCTATTCTGTGATGAAAATGGGAGAAAAATAATGTATGTTTTTCTTAAAATTTATTCCATTTTAAATCATGAGATTTTGTGTGTGTGTGTGTGTGTGTGTGTGTGTGTGTGTGTGTGTGTGTGTTAATGTTCCTTTGGTTAATAAAAAGGTGCTGAGGGTAGTTTTTAATTTACAAAAAACATTAATGGGTAACATACAAAGGTGGCAACTATATGTCATTTCAAAAACATTTTCTAAATTTTAACTCATTTGTGAAATCCAAAAGTCTTGAATGCACTGGTATAGGTTCAGACAAGCAGAATCTCTGTAAGACAAGAAAGTTGTTCTTTTGTCAGTGGTAACTTTCCAACAACTGGTAAAAATCTACCTTTTTTATATAAAAAAATGCTCTGGTATCTTCAGATTATTCTTGCAGCAAAAAAAAAAATGCATAAAGTGAATTTTCAAACTCAATCTCTTTAAATAGCTGTATAAATACATATAACAGATAGATGCATATAAAAAACCGCGTGTATCTAATTATCTATCATCTTTAATAAATGATCCTGTATCCAGTATGGATAGATTAGAATGACATTTATGCTTTTTACTAATAAAAATGGTATGCCATTTTAGAAAATCTGCACGGCACACAATATTTTAAAAAACAATAAATTTCACACATTTTAAATTCCAAGTAGATAACTTTTGACAAAGATATAAAGCATTTTCTTTAGGACAGAAAGTTTCTTTGCTTCTCTATACAGTCAATCTCCCTTCTGTCTCCCACTCTAAGTGACTGATCTGATTGTCACTGTAGGTTAATTTTGTCTGTCTTAGAGTTTCATGTGATCAGAATCACACAGCACGTTAATTTTTTTTCTAACTCCTTTCAGCACAATATGAGATTCGTTCATGTTATTGCATGCATCAGTAGTTGGGTTCCTTTTTTATTTCTGAGTAGTGTTTGTGATGTGAATATAGCTCAATTTGTTTATTCATTTTGCTCTTGATGGACCTAAGAGTTGTTTAGAATTTTTGTCTACTTTGAGTAGAGCTCCTTTGGATAGTAACAGACTGGCATTTTTATGAACATGTGTTTCCAATTCTCTTGGATAAACACCTCAGAGTAGAATTCCAGGAACATTTAACAGGTGTTCAATTAACTGTAAAAGAAATGTACAGTTTTTACATCAGGTGGCACTATATTATACTTACGATAATAATGTATAAGAGATCCAGTCACCATATTTTGCAACATTTGGTAAGGCCAGCCCTTTGATTTTAGCCATTCTACATGGTATAAAGTGGTATTTCACTGTGGTTTTATTTGCCTTTTCCTGATAACTATACTGTTGAACATATTTTTATGTGCTTATTGGTCATTTTTAAATCATCTTTGCGAAGTGTCAATCTTTTGTCCATTATTATCGGGTTGGTTTCTGCTCCAGCTAAGCAAGAATTCAGAGTTATGTCTCCTGCATGGGCCCTGTTCTTCAGATCTCAGGGTGACAATGTACCTCATGGCATCGATTCTCTGATGGGTTAAAATAAAAATCTATTTTTAGTTTGTCCAGCTTTTTCTTGTAAAGATCTGAGTGATGACCTCCAAGTTCTTTACATATCAGAGCTGAAACCAGAAGACTTCTGTAGCTACAGGGTTGATCACATGACTTTCTTCATTCATTCTATTAATGTGGTGAATCACACTGATTGATGTTCAAAAACTGAATCAACCTTGCATTCCTATGCACACATATCATGATGTAATGTCCTTTTCATCTACTGCTAGATTCAATTTGTATTTTGTGAAGGTTTTTAGCTTTACGTTCACAGAAGTTATTTGTCTCTACCATTCTTGTAATATCTTTGCCAAGTGTTGTTATCATGGTTAGTCTGGTCTCATAAAAGGAGTTTGAAAGTGCTCCCCTTTTCCTCTATTTTTTAAACAATTTGTTTAAGTTTGGTTACTAATTCTGGTTTAATTCATGGGAAAAAGCCTTTTGGGCTTAGAATTTTCTTTGCAGGAAGTTCTAGTTTAAGATGTAATTTATTATGAGACATGTGACTATTTAGATTTTCCAGCTTTCTGAAGTCAGTTTTGTTAAATTATGGTTTTAAAGGAATTTATTCGTTTTATCTAAGTTATTAAGTATACTGGTCTAAAGCTATTCATAATATTTTCTTATTATCTTTTAATGTATGTATTTAGTCATAGCCTCGCCTCCTTTTCTGATATTGTCTTTTTCCCCTCTCAGTCTAGACATTTATTAATTTGGTTTATCTTTCAAAAAAGCAACTTTATTGCTTTAATATTCTGTCTCACTGATTGCAGCTCTTACTTTTCTAACTTAAGGTAAAAATTTACTTCATTGATTTCAAGTCTTCTTTCATTTCTAATACAGGCATTTCATGCTATAATTTTCCTCTAAGTTCTACTTGTGTAACTATATCACACAGATGTTTGAAAGATTACATTTCTATTATTATTCAGTTCCTAACATTTTCTAATTTCTCTCATGACTTTCTTCGCCCGTGTGGTTACTTAATGTGCGTTAAGTGTCCAAATATTTGGAATTTTCTTGCTATCTGGTCAGAGAATACACCCTGTAAGACTTCAGTTTTTTTAAATGTATTGAGATTTATCTAGGCCCTGGCATAGAGTATACCACGGTGAATAATTCTCATAAACGTGAAAAGCGTGTGTATTCCGAAGTTGTTGGGTGTAGTTTTTTGCCTAGCAAATGGCAGTGGCTACATTTTTAAAAATAAATTAATTAACTATGATTTAACAAATAAATGGATAGAAAGGGACTGGTCGAGAGGCTAGAATGGAACTATTTGGAGAGACAGGAGAACTAGACTGAAGAGGAGACGGTGACTGCAGAGGAAGCAACAGCTGCAGGATGCAGGGGCCGTCCCGCCGAAGCAGAGCGGGTGATGGTTGTCTGGACAGGCATGACTCATTTTATTGCATTTTGCTTTATTGTGTGTCACTGATATTGCATTTTCATCCACATCAAGGCAAGACCCTCCACCAGCAAAAAGATTATGACTCACGAAGGCTCAGATGATGGTTCGCAGTCTTGAGTAACACCAGATTTTAACATTAAGGTATGTACATTATTTTTTAAACACGATGCTATTGCACACTTAATACCCACCCTCAAAAACCCTGGATGACATCTTAAAGGCCTTTCCAACATTCAGAAAAGTCTATTATCCCGAATCATCGAGACAACCAAATCCAGCATCCTTGGTTTAAGAATGCTGAGGAGTATAATAAAAGTCATGTCTGTAAGCTTTCCATTAAAAGAGGTTAAAAACAAAGAATAAAAGCTGTTACCGAAAAATTAACTCACGGGAAATGTTTGCCCTGATGATGTCAGAAACGTTCCTAACTAGATATAAAATGCTGCTTGAAGTTCAATAAAAAAAAATATAGACCAGTTCATACAAAGGAGGAATATAACAAAATACAAAGATATAGAAAAGTAGAACATAACATCCAGGGGGAAAACCAATAAAGACAAGAAAATGTGCAGATAAGGCGCCGTGGCGGTTAAATGCACCCACGCTTTAGTTGGCTCACCTGAATTCTATTAAGTAGTATTCTCATAGGTACATGACATAAAGTAATGATTCCACTTCTTTTGACACTTGTTAACGACACACTCCGCTCAACTCCATGCGTAACTCTCACCATCATAAAAGACAAGAGGACATGGCAGAAGCATAAAGGGGTGGGGCAACTCAGAGAAGTCAGCACTGAAGGGAACGATGTTAGCAGATATACGGAGCTACAACGTGAAGGTCTGAAAAAAATAGAAGCTTCCTCTCTCACAGCATAAACGGATCTGCCAAATTCCAGATGCTGCATCCCAGCAGAATATTTTGTGAAGGGGAAACAGATACAAATGGGCAGTGGTTGAAGCACAAAAGCACCAGAAGTATTATTCGTCTCTTTTGCAGGACCTCATTGAGAAATATGACCATGTGCTTGGAAAAGCTATAGGATGACTGTTTACTCCTGCATAAATCTAGACATCAAAAGGATTCTCATTGCCGTCCACAAAGCAAACGGCATGAAACCTTTTACACATTCAAAATAGCTTTTTTTTTTTAAAAAAAAAATGTTTTGTATTCTGGGGAGATCTGAGTGCTTCACCTATGAAAATAAGTCTTTAAAGCTGGCAGAGGAAAGAACCCTTTGCAGATGGAGGACTTGGCGCTGAAGGAGGTGAGCTGACTTTTGCAGCCACCACAGGAAGAATACCAGACACAGCCAGGGGCTGAAATGCCTCAAACTTGAAAAGATTCTTAACTGAGCATAAAAGAGAATCTGAAAAGTTGACTGGGAGCTTACACCTGGCCCTGGTAGAGCTTCCTCATCAGCATTCTAACGCTGGCCTCAGAGAGCTGGGGGAAAAAATCTTGCAAGCACAGGAAAATAGACAAATTTCTTTCCTTCATGCCTAATCTGATGACTTAAATCTGTCTATCTATCTTAATGCCTCTCAGGTATTCCAACCATCTTATGCCTTTTAAGAACTCTTTCTGCAGGGGTTAACACTAGCAGCTTCTCTCCCAATGAAACACATCTGCTACAAAATAGCAGGACCTTCCTAATACAATGTTCCCAGAACTTCTAATAGGATATTTGCAGGTTTTGCATGCTGGTGGGTTAAAATGTATCTTAAGTTTTCTTAGACTTTTGAGAAACTTGGGGTTAATTTTGTTTAGGATTTAATGTCGTTTAAACACAGGCATCAGAAAATATTAATACACTGGAATTACTGGCTAAACTACTAAATTTAAAGGGTTATTTTTTTTAAAAAAAAGCTAAAATCATGACCCTCATCCATACAAAATTGAACACGTTTAAGATTCTATTTAACTCATTAATGAGGAAACAAGGAAGATGTTACAACAGTTCAAAGGAGGATCAAAGAGCAGACACTTTATAGATCAGGAAGAGTAAAATGAACATAGAAATGGAAGGAAAATCTCTCCTTTTCCACAGCCGCTAGGCAAGTCAGCTGAATCTCTGTGGGACAGAATTTACGTGTCTGTAGCAAGAGTAATTTTACAGTGCTATCAGTTATCTACAACTTACAGAATTGTAAACCAGCTCTGTAGAAACACAACTAGATTACTCCAAATGGTGTGCTGTTTCCGTGGATGCAAGAAATTTTTCCCAGCACAGATCACTGACCACCTTACTCACTGCTGCATTCTCCAAACCTGGTTCATACATACTCGCTAAATGAACAAATGCCTGTTAAGTAGCAGGCACTGAGCTAGGCTCTTCCCATGGATTATCCTATTTAATCTTCCCAGTAACACTTAAGGATAAATATTATTCTCATTTCACTGATGAGAAACTTGTGTGATGTTGTACAGATGTCACACGTCAAAGGCTGGAGGTGGAGGACAAGGGGGGAGGATCTGCCCCACGCCCGTGATCAGAAGGTCTGCCCTTTTTCTTTGTATTTAATATCTGTCCTTTTTATTTACTGACACTGGACCGTTTGCTTCTAAAGTAAGGGATTACTTACATGCTACATTGATATACCATGACTCCTTGATAAGCATAAGATGGGAGATCCCTGCTTTAAGAAAAATAAATGAACTGCAGTACTTGCGAGAATCTAAGCCTAAATAAGAGACACATGAGCATCTTTACTGCAGCCTTGTAGACAAGCATAGCATATTTACCAGCCCAGATGTTTTTCCCTTAGGCACTCGTTTTCCATTCTTCACAAATATAAAGGTAGATGAATTGAGCACTGTTTACATACGATGTTGATAGTCAAAAGAATCAGGACAGCACAGAGGAAAACAGCAGCAGCTAACTCCCACTGCATGCTTACCATGACTGTGAACCACCTGTCCCAGCAGCTCTGTCAGGAGGGTGTTAGCATCATCCCCTTTTTGCAAATGCAGAAAGCCAAAGTGCATCAAGTAACCGTCACAAAGTCACACAGCTAAACTTCAGTTCTGGGCTTCAGCCTGACACTCGTAACCACAGCCCTGACCTCACCCTAAGTCATTCTACTATCTGCATAGGCTGTTGAGGTTTGCTCTGTCATCACATGTCTCAGGGTTTTATAAACCTCTTTGCCCTGTTGCTCACAGCCTCCAAGGGCACTAGGATTCCCACAGCTTCTAGCATCACAGAGCTGGGAACTGCAGGCTTGCCTAAGTCCTGAAAGCTATTTTCTGGCCATTTGGCACCTATGATCATTTGGTCATACTTTACATTCACTCTTGGGCCAGAGAAGAGGGGGACAGAGTGGTCTTCTGAGGCCTCAAACAGGCGAATGTCAAAAAGACGTGGACCAAATGTTCACCTGAAATCGTTCTGTCTGTTTCCTAAGTCCCCAAATGATTCCCGGCTTTCTTTTCTTCCCAGAAAAGAGGCTGCCCTTATAATAAAGAAATAGCATGTTTTTATACTCTTCTCGATAAATCGTAAGTAACAATGCGATGCTGGCATGGAGAGGTGTTAATAAATGGTTGTCTTACTGGTTTGCTCATATTATTTCATTTAATTTGTCAATGACTCTCGAAGACAGGTACTATTATTATCTCTATTTTGGAGATGGAGACGTCAGGTTAAATAACTTGCCCAGAATCCTTGCCAGGATCTTGCCCAAGAGGGTCCCAAGAAGGTCTCCAGCAGTGTTCACTGGAGACCAAGTGTGCCACCAAAAGCAATAAGATGATAGTTTGAAGCACATATGTCATTCCCACAGCCCCTTTCCTTATGTCACCTAACAGAAAGCCTCAGGAAGTGGCACCATTTCCTCCACAGGCACTGAAGCAAGAGGTCTTCATTTCTGAGGTACATGCTCGGCCTCTTCAGACGATTATAAATGCTCACCCTTCCCTCAAGGGTATCTCATAATTCTCACCCCTAATAAAAGATAACACTACTTTCAAATAAGATCATGAAAAAGGCTTTGCCCTTCCTATCACATGGGCGTTCAGAAACATTAAGCAGACATTATCTGACAAAGGCGACCATCATCAGTCAAATGGTTACGGACTGATTTGATCACTTGTAGGGGTTGAATACCTGCTCCCAGAAGGGATTTTCTTACATTCTTAAGGGAAGGACTAAGAAATAAAAATCTAACACCTGGAATCCACGATACATTCCACCTGTAATTTCAGGATTTCAGGGATTTCATCCAAATGGCCATTACCTCTAATTGTGGGGAGAGAGAAAGTACATTAAGGACCATTTTTATACTTAGGTCAGGAGGATTTCATGCTCTGTTAACTCAGCCTGAGCCTCACTTGCATGTGTGCCTTATATATTAAACATTATCAACTGGGTGAGCAGGACTCAATGATAATCTAGTGCAGCATTTTGTAAACCTCGGTGTTAAAAACCATTTCTCTAAATCAAGTTTTCTATTTAATTCAAATATATAAAATAGACGTAAAGGGAGCTGCTTTGGTGACAGACCCCGCCTCTGCCCAAAGGACACTCCTTGCCCCTCTGGCAGCCTCGTGTGTCTCCAAGGGCTCCACGGAACACACTTTGAAAACCACCCATCAAGTCCTGCTCTGGGAAGGTGGGATCTGCCCCAGATCTCAAAGCTATAGGGTAAGAAACAAATCTCAAAAATAAATAGTTTCTGTTTAACGTGTCCTTTTCCAAAGTAACAGGAATGAACAGAATACAGCGAGGTTAGGATTTCAGAAGACAGAAGGTATGTGTTTGGAAAGTGGCTTGGCATCTAGACTGCTGAGTTTACTCAAGAGTGATCTGGTTTCTCTTAGAAAAAACGGGAAGAATGGGGACTTCGACATTTTTCCCTCCTAGAGCACAGTTTTGGTGCATGGATAATATTCCTCAGTCCTATCTTTCATCGCGGTGTTTGCAAAGGAGGAAGGAGGGAGCAACGTTGCCATACAAAGCAGAATCGTTTGGAAGTCCCCGTGACTCTGATGGGCTCCTGCGGTGGGCCTATCTGCTCCCCTTTATCCACCCCGAATGAGAGACTGGTTTCTAAGGGCTTTGATAGTTCTTTACACTGTCGTGTTTTCTGCTTCCAAGTTCTTCTTGACCACCACAGAGTTCTCAGAGCCCCTTGATCTCAATGGAGTCTTAATTTGTGCGATAAAGGTATTCATCTCAGGGGGAGTGAGTTAGTTATTACTATATTCACTTCAATCTTTTCTACTTAGAACACATACCTACTGATCCTGTAACTAAGCTCATTTGAAAGACTCCTTCTCTTTCTTAACATTACTTTTATTTTCCTCCAGAATCCCACACTCCCTTACCCAGATTCCCACA
This sequence comes from Macroglossus sobrinus, assembly GCA_004027375.1. NCBI lineage: Eukaryota > Metazoa > Chordata > Mammalia > Chiroptera > Pteropodidae > Macroglossus > Macroglossus sobrinus. The sequence continues at coordinate 451,478 of PVKZ01001167.1, forward strand.
TGCTTTTAGACGCTCCAAATCCACGGTTCTCTACACTAACGTCTGATGCTTTTCAAGTAGCACGTCTCGCATGGACCTGGAATGGATCACCCCTTTTAACATAAACTCACACCAGAAAACTTCAGCAGGGAGAGGCTGTCTCATTGCAAGGGTATGGGAAAGGCCATCATGCTGGGGAGAAGGAGAGAAATATTTTGGATACTGCATACTTTACCAGTTATGTCATGCTGTTTGAATGACTCACTGTAGATCTGATACTGATTCGGACAGTGTTTCTTCAGCCACTTGCAGACATCCTGTTGAGTCCACAGAGCCACTGGTTTTGACAGCTTCACTGTAGCTGACTATAAATAAAGAAGGAAAAGGTCTGTTAATGCCAGTCCCACACCTAGAAAGGCACTACTGTTAGAGGTTCTAGAGTGTGCTAACTAACGGCTGCAGGCTGGGTGTTCCCCAGAGATAAATATCTTGCTCGTGTCCCCCCTGACCTCAGCACACCTTCTGCACAGCCCTGAAAACCAGAGAGAAAAGCTTCAGGTGAAGAATTCCATGAAAATCACACCTACTCTCGAGTCATCATCTTCCTGGGAAAAATCCCCAGGAAGTAGTGTTTCCTGATGAATATGCTAACAGAACAAGAGGGCTGCTAAACAATTAATTAAAGTTTAGGTGGGGGTGTGGAATGGGTGGGGATAGCTGCCTCCATGTGCCCTTTTTCTATATTCCGAGAAAGTGTCCATCTTTTGCCTGCTGGTATCTGTAGAGCCTAGTACAGCATTGGTCCTGGCAGGTGCTAATAATTATTTTTTAAATGAACGTTACAGATTTAGATGCTGCATAATGAAATGTGCAAGTCGGCCTGGGAGCTGCAGACCGAGGGTGGCCCTGTAAAGTCCAGGAACATTAGTTATGCCACAGTGGGGAAGCAAAGAGTCCATTATGCCAGCATGTGGGGAATGGTAATAAGATAATGGGGGTAGCCAGACCTTGTGTGGAAGCCAAACAGCCAAGGCCCTTTATGGCTCACTGAATCTTTTAAGGAGGTGTTTGTACAAGCAAACCAAACACAGGTGTACAACGACCCAGCTTTTGATAGATGGCCGGTTACAAATACATTTATTAATTAACAACAGTCAACCGTGCTAGATGCTGGTCTTCCTCATGGATCCTAGGCTAGACGAAAGCTCAGCTCTCTATAATTTTGATCATTCAGGATCAATGTTTACCAACAAAGTAAGATATAATGTTAACAGTTTTCAAAAAGATGTTAGGTAGCACACAGGCCTGGCCATAAACACCACAGATCTTCTCACTAGGACCATTCACTTTTGCTTCTCTTTCAGTTTTTCAGATCAAGTCAAGAGGAGAGCCTCGATTTTGTATGAGTGTGATTTAACACCTTTCTAACATCTGATAATATGTTTTTGACAAAAAGAGGGGTCCCTTCAGCCTCAGACCCTGTAGTAGGAAGCAGTATATCTAGCATCTAATAATTGTTCTGTTTTACTTTTATTATATTTAGGGTTGCTTTTATTTTATGTCAAATAAATTAAGGCAAAACTATATCTTATTTTCAGTAGTTATATCTAGTTTGCTTTTAAAACAAATGAATTAAAAAAACAGTGGGTCAATTTTAAGAAAAAAATTAAGGAAACATTAGTACAAGTAATGAGATAATAATAAAAATAGTGGAAGTGGCACGCAGTGAATCAAGTTTAGAAAACACAGTCCTCAGGTTTTATTTTCGTTAATATATTTCCAGTTGTACTATTCTTTGCACCATTATTTACAAAATAATCACAAACGATACTTATCACTTTTTACTTTGTGCTGTGTTAATTTTCTCTTTCATTCTTAAGTGTGATATTTTCCAAAGATGCTTTTTATTTATTGTGACTGGCATTCCTCCACTGATATTTGGGGCCAATGTTCCCTCCCCTTTGATTGTGGCAGGTCCAGCACGGTCCTGACCAATGGAGTACAGTGGAATCAATACTATCTATGTGACTTCCCAGGGCAGGCCATATAAAATGGACAGTTCCCACCGAGCTCACCCTCTCTGGCACTCGCCTTTGGAACCCAGCCACCATAGGGTGAGGAAGCTCACACCATGTGAAGGAGCTATGTATAGGAGTTTTGGCCAATCACCTAGCTAAGGACTTAGCTGACAGCAGCCACACACACCAATCCTCAGACAAATAAGCTTCAGATGATTTCAGCCTTTGAGTCTTTCAGCTAAGGCCCCAAACACCATGATGCAAAGACAAGCCAACCTGGCTGAGTGAATTCCTGACCCATATAATTCATGACTATCAAAAATAGGTGTCTTGTACCACTAAGTTTTGGGGTTATTTGCTTTGCAACCCTAGGAACGAGGACCCTAAGTCAGACAGACGTGCAGTGAGGACAGAGAGTTATCACTGTGCTCACCAAGGTGCCTCCCACTCAACAGATGCTCTATACAGACACAGTGAATGAGCGAATGAATGACCATTCTTGCTGAGTCTGGGTTCACAGGTCCACTTATTATTTAATCAGCAGTGAATTTCAGGTCTAACCCTTGCCGCCCTCCACCCACCTGTGCTGTGCTCACGTGGCTCCTAAGCCAACATGGCCTCTTCCTTCAACGCTCCATCCCCGAGCCACAGGCTTGCCAGCCATTTCCCTCTGACCTCTGTGTGCAACCATATCGACTACTTTCCTAATTTTGACGAGAGAGAAGAACCTTTGGCGTGGATGGTACAAATGAATAAATGTTCTGTCTTTTGGTTTTTCCCCCTTTTGCCCGGCATCACTTCCTTTCCTCTGCACGATTAGAAAACGAGAACTTTGGCTCTTTTAGCTAGAAATGTGCTTACCGCCATGTTTTACAAGTCAGCACCTCTGAATCTGGCTCTTTCCTGCTCTGAGAATTTTCCTTCGGATTAGCAGAATGAGTTCATGGCTGACACATCATTACCCCAAACCTCCTGCAAGTTTCCTGCACGTAAAGCTAATCACTTCTTTTTGAAAACTCCGATAAACCAGTCACAGAAGGCTGTCAATTAGGAAGGGAAAGGCAAGAGGATAAAGTTGCTTATACATCAATATCCTTAACTTCCTGGAGGGTCACTCTTTAACTTGCTCATTTCCTAGGAAACAAGACTCTCAGGACCAAGACAAGTCCATTCCCTGGAGACTCAGGTGGAGATTCCCTCAAACACGCCGAGTGAATTCAGAATGCATCCTCGCCAGCCACCATCTGCTTTTGTTATAAATTTTCCTTTTTAACATAAATCCAGGTGTTCTGAGGCTAATGCTCAAGGAGTTTCATCATTTTTCCTTCAACATATCCTCTTGCTAAGCAGTCATTTGGTTGTTACTTGCTTGAACAGCAATAAAATCTATGCTTTAGGCATAGGTTTTAAAGGCTATATGAACCTACAAGGATAGGCCTCTATGTAAACTGGTATAGCGAATAAAATGGGAAGGGATAAAGATTCCCACCACCAATAGGCACTGTTTGCCTCTCTGTAATCACATAGCACACAAGTATCAGCCCCATCTATGTGTCAGCTGATTTTTTTGTGTTGGCTTTATTATGAAATTGTTATGAGCTAGCTCCACATTAACTAAAAAGCCATAATGACACCAGTTGCCTCAGTTTGCAGGATGCTCAGAGTGTACCACCTTCATTTGTTCTGCCTAAACTTCTCTTTGTATAACACTCCAGGTCACCTCAATATTTCTCCTTCTATTCTGATGTCCCAGCCCCAACAGCAACCAAGTTTGGGAGTGAATGGCATAACCTGATTCCTTGAAAGAACTTAACCTTTATTGCTATGTGCAATTTGAAACAGTAAGCATTGGTTCAACTCACATCAACCTGTTTCTCACATTCATTGGTGGTGGGGGCGGGGCGGTGCACAGTTATCAAATCATAATAGTTCCATAGTGTTATTGTAACCACCCTCTTTTCCTCTGTCACCCAACACTCACACCACTATTTATACTCAACTCTAGCTAGTAATGTTCTCTGATATGCTGTGTATTTTCTTCCCATAGTAGGAGCCTAAACCAAAACAACAGTTCATAAAACAGAGATAGTATTTCATATTTATTAGAAACAGTAAATGCAAAAAACAACAACAACAAAAAATTCTGCCCAAAGGCAAATGTTAAAAAAAGCATGTGCCCCAGTTTTCTTACTCCGTGTTCAGTCTGCTACAGGTTCTCTGGATTTATGACACTGGAGACAACTTTGGTTTGTTCTGCTGCCCTAAGAGAGGCCTGAGGCAGCTTGTTATTTTAACCCTGACACACTGCGACACCAAGCAGAAACCCCAGGCATTTCCCTGCTGAATTGGTCCAGGCATTTTTATAGACAAGCTGAAAGTGCCTTTACTTTCCATTATATGTGGAGACCTCACTTTACGCAAGAGACACATCTTTTGTTTGCAAATTACTTTTTTTTTTTTTGCAAATGATCATATTGTATACAACATCAGCTATCCTTACAGTAATTTTTGATTTCTATTAAACTGGAAAGAATTCTTACATTTTAAGTTTTTAAGGTAAACATGAAGCTTCTCTGCTAATAATTCATGCTTTAAAGGAGTCTGTTATGGAAAGAACACACACAAAACATTTTTAAAGTTAAATTTAATTATCTCTTACATGTTTTGCAATATAAATTCTCTTTTAATATACCGTGTTTCGATTTGTAAGAGAACACTGCAATTTTAAGCTCCCTGTGGCTGTTCAAACTGTACAATTTTAAGCTCCCAATGGCTGTCAATAGGTAAGCTTACATGAGACCCAATGAGTTGATTGTGAAAAACTAAAGAAAGCATAGATTTCTGATATCTACTAGAAAGACCAAGCGAGCTTTATGGCCAGATATCAGAAAGTGGGAAACACGTTTGCAGCATGTCATTTATTTATAAGCATCTGCTTATAAGTATTTACAAGTATTTGCAAGCTCTACACATTGCTTCTTCCTTCTCTTACCATCCTGTCATGTTTTTCTTTAGTTCCCAGTCGACTATTTGATTGGCTTTCATTCTGTAATCTTTCTCAAGATCGAAGAAAGAAAGTAGACTGGAGTGGGAGGAACACACACACACACACACATACACACACACACACACACACACACACACACACCAAAAAACCATCAATGTCTACTTTAGCATTCTGGTGCTCATTCACTCAAAAAAGGACCTCTAAATCTTAGAAAAGATGGGCTAATTCTCAGACTACTTGGCACTTCAATTAACTTTTAAGTACCCATAATGCCCTCTTCTGTCAACTTAACACTTCCGTGAATGAAGGTGTTTAGAAAAAATTTAAAAAGTATCTCTCCTATTGTTTTCTGTTTCCCAGGCAGCTTATGAGATCCACAGGGCCATTGTAGAATTTGGACCAAAATATCATATGCTGAATGAAGCTCTTAATTACTACGAGTCACATCGCTGGCTCATACCAAAGTTAGAGGAAATTCAAAACTTTGAGTCTTCTTCAAATTAATTTCTGTCAAACTGGGGCTTTCATATCCTGAAGGTAAGTTTTTATAAACCTCAATTTTATTTTGCACGTTTCAATCTACCATTTGAGATCCTTATCAACCAGTGTATTGGTTATTCTCCTGTATTTGCACCACCCATGCAAGAAAATCTTTTTGTGATGCTTAATAATTTTTAAAAATACAGCAGAGCCTAAAAGTTTGAGACACACTGTTCTAAGACATCATTGTCATGGTGTCATTAAAAGAAAAAAAAAGTATCTGGCCTGAAATAATTTGTTTCCATTGAATTTTAGTGACGGCCTTTTGCATTCTTAAATGCAGACTCACAGAAACTTTTAAGTTTGAAGGAATCTAAATACTTTATAGGTTCAAATTTAAATCCACAGCAAGAATCCAGTCCATTTTAAGACATCTAACATGGTGGGTAGTAAACCTGGACTTTGATGAATATATCAAGGGTGTGTGTGTGTGCAAATATCAATCCCCTTTTAGAAAATAATTACTATTTTTGTCTCCTCCCTCCCCTTCCCTGTCTCTCGGTAGGGGAGCTGCACAAAATCTGGAAAAACATGATCTAGATTCAGACTCTCTTGAACAGCATCAGGAAATGCATCCTGTGAAACAGGCCACTCTATTGCTAACAAGCTCCAGTGGTTTAAAATGGTCTTTTGTATTGAAGCCAAAATCAGATTTCCATCACCTCTCTCACTAATTCTTGTGTCCTGCCTTTGCAGCAACACAAGACAATTCTCACCACCCACTGCACTGATTTCCATCTCACACGTCACTTTTGTGCTCTGTGTTGCGTCTCATGCCTTTGTTTTTTTCAACCATGGTATATACTAATGAATCCCAAGTTATATCTCCAGGCCAGTTTTCTCTCTCAACTACAGTATTATACATACGACTGATGACTTCAGTTACATTTGCATATCTAGTAAATATTTCAAATTCAACATGTCCAAAACTGACTCCTGGTCTTCCTCTCAAAACTGCCTTTCTCATCGCATCTGACAGGCTAAACTTCCTGTTGCTGAAGCCCCAAATCTTGGATTCATCACAGATTCCTCTTTCTCTTGCATTCCTCATCTAATCTACTGGGAAAACCTGAGGGGTCTACCTTCAAATATAGCCATACTTCAGTCTATTTTCATCACTAACATCATTACAATCCTAATCAAAAACACCATCACGCTGCACCTAGATTACTTCCTCCAGGTACCTAACACACTTGAGGACATTCTGTTTTTCCCTTACTCTTAAATTATTAAAATAGCTTACAAAGCCTCAAGCAACTTGGCTACTCAGCATCCTCAATGAAGAGCTTTATTGCTCGTTCCCTAATACATTCTACTCCCATTATTCCTTACCCTTGTTCGCAATGCCAACTATGCCCATTTCTTATTTTGCCTGGAATGGTCTTCTCCCAGATGCCCGCCTGGCTAATCCCCTTAATTCTTTCAAGCCTCACCTCAAATACCACCTCCTTAGTAAGTCCTGTCCTGATCCCCCTGTTTAAAAAATGCAACATTCCTTTCTCTGGAGCTTCCAATGCTTATTACCTTGCTCCACCGTCTCCTCCATAACAAGTATCATCTTACACGCTTCAGAGTTTATTTTGTTTATTGTTTATTCTTTGTCTCTTATCAGGTCCTAGCAACCTCCACAAGGGCAGGGATCTTTCTTATTTTGTGAAGAATCCCAAACTTTAGGACGGTGCCTGGCACACAGCAAGCCCTCAGTAATTATTTGTTGAATGAATGAAAGAACTGTCTGGTCCGTCATCATATATCACAGTTCTTATATCCTTGAATGTCAGAAAACTGGTTCGGGTCCCGACTGTGTTCTTGACATTCCCAAGTTGGGAATAAAATAGCCTTTCCTATGATTAGATTTTTCTTATATTGAACCAAAAAAAGCAGAGTCATCCTAGCACACAATTCTTAGCACAATAGCTCACATTTCTGGTCCTCAATTTTTTTCTTTTTACATTGACACAGAGAGTGATGTAATGAAAAAACCTTGGCATTTGGAAGCATGCAGACTTGAAATGAATGCCAGCTGTGGCATTCACTAGCACTGTGACCTTGGGCCGGTCAGTGGACCTGTTTAAATACGTCCCTCACTAAACTGGAAATAATGCCTATCGCGTCGTTTGTGGAAGGACTAGAAATGGTTTATCTAAAGCACTTTGAAGATGCCTGCCACATACTATGTGTTCAGGAAAGTATATCTTCATATACTTGAATGGCATTAATATACTCTGCTGCGACATTCCTAAGCCTGATTTGGGGCTGCAAGAGTGCAGTGCAGTGGACACAGCAGAGGCCTTGGAGTCCAGCTAACTTGAGATGCAGGCACTATTAAGTGAAGATAGGTGTAGTATGCTATGACTCAAAGAAAAACAATTGATAAAAAAGGAGTATTAAAAGGCACCAGTGGAAAAAGTCAGTATAGAAACAAGAAGAAAGTGAACAAATAAAAAAAAAAGAGGGAAGAAAAGAATGAATAGATAAACCAAATTAGGAGAGGCAAAGGGATGTTCCTCCTTATGAGGCTGGGCTTTGCTGCACCACACAAATATCACCTCATGTTTTCTGGTGACAGGTAGTGACACTGGTTTCCCTCAGACATTGAGTCAGCTCTTCCCTGTCTTCCAGAACAGTCATGCACAAAGCATCATAATCCCAGGTCAAAGATACATCCCAGATTTCCTGATGGAGCTATTTATAAAGGAGCACCACGAGCCGTCAAGTGAACACGTGCATGTAATGCCGGCAAGACCCGCTGCCTCCCAAGTGCACATTGCTGGGCATCGGGGTCTCTAACAATGAAACCTCGTGGAGGAAATGAACAGACATGCACAGGCAGTCAACAGGAAACAAGATGTCTCCGGCATCCCAGATGGCTCTGGTTATCAAGGGCTGCGTTTCCTATCAGCCCACACCGCTGCGCCTGTCAAGAGAAGTACAGAGGGAGAGGATCACACTGTACTTGGTGTCTGCTGAGTACAGCAGGAAACCCACGGCTCATCTGCCCTGAGGAGCACACTCCGCAGGACACCGTGTGTGCAAGGTGCAAAGGTGCACATATGCTTTGAGCACGTACCTCATGGCAAACCCCTGTGCAAATGCTGGATGAATGAAAGCGTGACAAAAGAAACAATGGAAAAAGAAATATGAACCATAAAAATGGTTACTGATCATCATTTTATAGTTCTACAATTACTTAGGAGTAACTAGGTAGTTTCTGTTATAACTGATAAAAATGTACTCAGTGCAAAATGACCCTTTGCAATATGACCCAGGGCCTTTCAATGTCAAGGTGGCAACTGTTTTTTTCATCCCTTGGGTCTGGGTCTGGGAGGAGAAAGAAGAGAGGCCTGGTGGTCTGCTTTGACCAAAAGAGCAAGGCAGAGGTGATGATGAGTCAGGTCTGAGCTGAGTTCTCAAGAGGCCTTTTCGCTTGTGTACTTTTTCTTGCTCCTCTGTAGTCACTATGAGAACAGATCTGGTCACGTCTGACCCAATCAGGCTTGGAAATGCAGCGCTAGAACTTATGAATGCCATGCCAGACAAACATGCTAATTCCATATGTACATACATAATTCTAGACATACATAAATTTTTAGATACAATTTCATAACAGCATACGGAAAGAATTGTTTTAATTATCTTAGTGAAATAAATCACCCTTAATTTTCCCAACAACCCACAAAGTAGTTATCACATTCAGTTTACAGAGATACAGGCTTCAAGCGGTAAAGTAACTCATCCAAGGTCACCCTGCTAGTGAGTTCAAATCTGAAGCTTACTTCACGATATCACTCTGCCTTGACGGACATCAGAGAAAAGAAATGTGAGCCATTTCGGTGAGGTTCCCGGTGCTAGACTGCTTTCTTACTTAAAGCAGTTAAGATAAATCTGGTCAAAAATGACCCAGCCTCCGTCCTCACCAGAAAGGCCAAGATCAGAGCTGGGGTCATCACTGTCCATCTGACCCCTCGTTCTGAGCTTTCTTCCTGATCACGGAAGGAGGCACACGCTCTGCGCTGTGCAACAGGGCAGTGCTCATCTCCCATCTCCCAATTACGTCACCAAAAAATGTGAATGAAAACACCTCTGCCCCTCTTACAAAAGGTGTTGCAAAGATAAAAAGAAATAATTAAAAGGCTGAATGTTTAGTGATTTTACAGAAAAGAGAAGGCTGGTTCTAGGGAAGTTGCAGCCAGCATACTTGTTGGTACTAAAACAAAATAAAAGCACTAGAAGACATTGCTGCGACTGTATCTGGTAAGGGGTCAGGGTGGCAAATAACATCTCTAAAATAGGGCAGGGGTTAGTCTGTAAAACTCCCAGTACCAGTGTTCTAGGTCTTTAAAAGCTAACCCACATGAAGAACAGTCACTCCCCAGCTCCATGACTTCTTGATGGCAAAACAATTTGTCTATATATTCAGTTCAGCCAAAATGACAACTTAATTCAGGGGAGACAGGTGCTGTTAGGAACTGAACATTTCTATTACCCCGAAATATGGAAGCTGAATCTTAACCCCCGATGTGACTGTGTGTGGGGATAAGGCCTTTATGGGAGTAATTAAGGTTAAATGAGGTCACAAGGTGGGGTCTTGATCCAGTAGGATTAGTGTTCCTATTTAAGAAGAGACACCAGAGAGCTCTTCTCTCTCTGCCATGTGAGGACACAGCGAGAAGGTGGGTGTCTGCAAACAAGGAAGAGAGCTGTCACCAGCATCAGACCAACCTGGTACCCTGATCTTGGACTTTCAGCCTCCAGAGCTATGAGAAAATAAATGTTGCTTAAACCCTACAGGTCATGATGTTTCATTATAACACCGCAGACTGACTAGCACAGGAGCAAACTATCTAGTTCAGACAAACCGGCCACCTAATCTGACAATCTGAGATCAACAGTTTTGAAAATCTCACTACATACGAAGAATAGGAAAGAACAACAAATGGAGGTGAGAAGAATTATAAGACAACAGAAAAAAAAAAACACTTTTCTTATAAAAAAAGTTTGCCAACTCCTGCTCTCCACGGTGGGAGATTTTTCTCAATCTTCCAAATCATCTCTTACATTTTAAAATTTCTTTCCAAAATTGCATTTTAATTTCTGTGGGCTCTCTTACTCTCTGGTGTGTTCTTTTTTCAAAAAGCAGCCCAGGCTTTTTTTTTTTTTAAGTGGATGCATTTTTAAACCTATGCAATATGTTTTTTTACATTTCTTTGAGGATACTAAAGCTTTTAAAAAGAGGGTTTTTATATTTTGAAAGTTCTTTTTGCTCATATTTGACTTTATCTATGAATTTCCTACAAATATCTGGTTTATATCCTTGTCTCTTAAAGAAAAATGAGGTAATGGAGAGGAGACCTGAGTTTCTGTGTTTTATTATTATTTTTTTAATATATTTATATTTGTACTGGGCTTGTTGCCTGAGAGGCCTATTACTCAGAACACTCCCTAAACGCCACAATGAAGATGACCTCACTCTGGAGTACCACTATCCACACAATATGCCTCACTTCATCCCAGACACTTAAAAAAAAAAACTTTTAAGAGACAGATTTTTTTTTCTTTTTTTGCCTGAGGCATAATCATCCAGCCATTAGGCTTTCTTCCTACAAGCAGAAGTGGTCGAGTAGATAAACCTTTTTTTTCCTTACTCCCTGCTTTATGGCCTATTTCTCATTCTTGGCCCCAATTTTACAATCCAAGTCATTTGACTCCCTTCCCTTCCACTCCCACTGTTATTGCTATCTTATGTTTATATTTCTTTCCTATTATTTTCAAATGGTATTCAGTGGGAAGAGAAATAAACAATTGTGCTCAGTATGTCATCTTATATGTATAATCTCCACATTTATTTAAAAAAAATTATTGAAATAGTTTATCCATGTAAAAAATGTATGTCTACATGCATACACACACACACACACACACACACACACACACACACACACGCGTCACTGAAAAACTAATAATTGAACCGTTCCCCCATTAGACATTTATATTGTTACCAGTTTTTTGCTGCTACGTATTTTGAAAGCCTGTAACCATCCCCTCCCTACTTCTACCTCCAGCTACTGTCCCATTTCTCTATGTTCTTCACACGACCCACCTACAAAGATTTGTCTGAAGTAACAATCTGCTTTGGCACCTTGCCATTTGGGCTCCATTCCTTCCTTTCCCACGGAATATGCTCTTGTCACAGCCCTCGAGGCACACCCAGGTTGCTAATTCTGATACCACTTCTTCCAGTATCACACCTTTCTTCCAGTGGTGTTATCAGTGGCAGATGATACAACAGCACACACTTTGTTCTTGAAACGCTTCCCTCTCGTAGCTTCTGTGCATCTCGCTCTGATGGTTTTCTTTCAATCTCACTGGTTACTTTTTTTTTTTTTGCCTGCTTCTCCTCTGACCAACCCTTAAATGGTATGCTTTAGGGTTTGGCTTAGGACCCCCCTTCTACTCTCTCCTGTAGTAATTTCAAGTCCCACTGGCTTTAAGTATTATCAATAAGTCAATGATACGTTGACTCATGCACGTTGCCTTGCTTGGTATCTCACCTGGATATCTAGTAGAACTTTCAAACTTAACATATCCAAAACAATCTGCGATTGCTCTCAAATCTGTTCTTCCACCAGTGTTTCCACATCTTAGCAGGCACTGACTAAAACCTGGTAATCATCCTTTCATTCCTTTGCTTTTCCTCACCCTATCCCTAACATACAAATACACAGATCCAAACCAGGACTGTTGAGTGTGTGTGGAAAATATACCCAGGATCCGTACACTTACCTCTGCCATTACTCCTTCCAAACTAGTTCAAACTTTTCACTTAGATTTGGGCAATGAACTCCTACTCGATTTCCCAACTTCCTCACTTGTCACATAGAATCTATTTGCCATAGCTCAAACAGTAAACTTTTAAATACGTAAATATAGACGAGTCCATCGTTACTTTCTCTTTCTGCTTATAACTGAATCCAGATTCCACCTTCCAGTCTGCAAATCCCTCATCCAGCGCACCTCCTACTCTTCTCTTCTTGGTCTTGATGTTCCAAACCTAGTACCTTCTTGTCTTTAATCAGTTCCTCCAAAACAGGAGTCCATCCTACTGTAGGTTGGGTAATAAAATCTAGCTCTTCTCTCAGATGTTTTCAAGACTAGTTTTGGCTTGTCATTTGGATCTCAGTTGAAATGTCATTTCCTCAAGGCTCTCTTCCTGGACCACCAAATTGTAAGTAATCCCTAAGCAATTTTTAATGCATGATAGCCCTTATTATTTTTTGATAATCTTTCATTTACTTGTTTACTACAATATTCTCTGCACCTAGGCACAAAATAAATATTCTTTAGATGAGTGAACTATACAATGAATACAGAGCTAAGTCCATCATCAGAATGGATCCTTGGTGATATTGACGATATATAAGTTCTAGAAATAAGATTGCAAAACCATACTTTTTTACTTGTGTTTTTATATAGTTAAAAAAAAAAACAGGCTTTATATTCAGTGCAGTTGTATGGTCATAGCAAAACTGAGTGCAAGGTCTAGAGATTCCTCATATATTTCTGCCGTAAAACAGTCCTTTCTATGATCGGTATTCGGTAGGTACAACTGTTACCCTGGTGAAACTACACTGACACATCGTTATCACCCAAAGTCCACAGTTTACATTTGGGTTCACTCTAGGTTTTGCACATTCTATGAGTTTGGACAAATGTGTAATGACAGGTATCTGTCATTATAGTATCAAAGAGTAGTTTCATTGTCCTAAAAATTCTATTGTCCAGCCTATTGATCCCCTTCCCTCCTCCCTAACTCCAGTAACCACTGGCATTTTTACGGTCTCCATAGCCTTGCCTTTTCCAAAAGGTCATATAGTTGGAAATCATATAGTATGTAGCCTTTTCAGATTTACTTCCTTCACTTAGTAATATGCATTCCTTTCACGACTTGATAGCTCATTTTTTTAGTGCTAAATAATATTCCATTGTCTGTATATGCCACAGTTTTATTTTTAAATCTATTTTACCTACTGAAGGACATCTTGTTTGCTTTCAAGTGCTGACAGTTATAAAGATGCTATAAAAATCTGTGTGCAGGTTTTTGTGTGAATAAAATTTCAACATTTTTTGAAAAATACTAATGAGGGCAATTTCTGGGTTATATGGTAAGAGAATCTTTAGTTTTGTAAGAAACTGTCCAACTGTCTCCGAGGGTGTTTGTATCATTTTGCATTATTTTCAGCAATAAGTGAGAGTTCCTGTAGCTCTACATCTTTGTCAGCATTTGATGTTGTCAGTGTGCAGGGTACACTGACATTCGAATAGGTACATGGTGGTATCTTGTTTTAATTTTCATTTCCCTGATGACATAAGATGTAGAGTATCTTTTTAATGGTCTCCATCTGTGTTTGCCATCTGTATATCTTCTTTATTGAGGTGTCTGTAAAGGTCTTTGGCCCATTTTTTGATTGGGTTGTTTGCTTATTGTTGAGATTTATAAGTTATTTGTATATTTTTAAGTTACATCTTTTGCAAATATTTTCTCCCAGCTGGTGGCTTGTATTTTCATTCTACTGACAGTTCCTTTCACAGAGCAGAAAAATTTAATTTTAATGAAGT